>JADXDR010000216.1:32776-47917 GCA_025026875.1 Chlorella ohadii
CAMCNYGCKGGTNAGMTMNGNGTGCTMMSCARRWGCAGSMAGMRCGGCAGCGTGCCGCCAATGGGGTTGAAACCAAGGAACAGCAGGTTGAGATCTGCGGCAGGCAGGGGTGCAGACAGGCAGGAGAGCGTAGAGCGCAGATGACCTTGGGTTGGGAAGTTCCACTGCCGCTGCCAGCCGGCCGTGCAGCGGTACGCAAGCGGCAAAAGCGTATGCACCCATCTGCGGTCGAGCATTGCCACTTTGCAGCACCAACAGCTACCACAATGTGCACAACAACCATAATGCACAACACCCGCATGCGGGCCTCGCTCACTTGGCGGCAGCTCCCAGTTGGGCGGCAGCGGACCCCGGATGACGTTTGTGGGGGGCTGGTTGTTGTTCCCCAGCGAAATATCCACGATTGTAGCTGGCAGCTTCCAGCCGTCGGGCTGGGGCATGTTGCCCCTAATGCCCTTGTCGAGCAACACGCTGCGGCAGGGCAGGCGGCGGGGGCGGTCAGCGCAGCAGCCATGCCTGTGCTTGCGTCACTACATGCATTTCTGCCGGGGATGCAGGGCAGCAGCGGTGAGGCCAGGGGACGGCCCAGCCAGCCTTCAAGCTCCAACAGCAATGTGCACAGCAGCAGCACATTCGCCGCCCATCCCGAACACCCCCACCCCACCCCACTCACAGGCTGTTCACAGAGCCGTTGGGGTTGCACGAGATGCCCAACCAGGCACAGGGGTCGGTGCCAGGCCGCCAGTCGGTGAGGATTTCGTCGCCGTTTTCCAGAGAGGCCTTGAAGGCCAGCAGCAGCGCCGCATCATCCTGGGAGCCTGGGGTAGGCTGTGCCGCCGGCGGCGCCGCCGCCGGCCCCGCCTGGGCCAGCCTGCGTGCTGCCGCCGAGTTGGGCAGCCGCATCCATGCTGCCAGTACAATCAGGAGCAGCGGGGCGGCCGGCAAGCGGCGCACTGGCCCCATGAGCCGCCTACGGTAGCTGCGAGAGCGCAAGGTCCCGGACAGCGCACGCCAAGCGGAGCCCGCGAGCCCGTAAGCTAGCGGCCCCTCGTTTTGCGAGCCGGGGCTGTAACCCGCGAGCCGCGAGCACGCAAGGCGGCCTCCCTCTTTTGCTCGGTGTGCTGATCTGCAGGTTTCAAATGTGTAGCATGGTGCGCGCCATACAAACGACACAGCGCCTGAGGGTAGGCTGCCGGCGAGCCCAGGACCGCCGCGGCACCGCGCCATGCGTGGTTGGATGCGAAAGCGACCGTTTGTATGGAGCTACCTGACCAATCCTCAACAAGCTTATGCAATTTACAGCGCCAACTCGATAGGATTTCCACAAAGCATCAAACCCGCATGCGCAGCTCCGTCAGCGCCGGCCTCATACTGCGTGCTCAGTGGCCGTTCGCTGCTCCGCCGGCACCTTCCACCCTGAACGTCATGCCCGCAGCCCGCAGCCGCTCAATCAGCAGCATGCCCATGGCTGCAGCACCGTCAAAAGGGAGGCGGGCGGCACTTGGGTTCAGNCAATGTGCGGCAAGCTCAAGAAGGCAAGCACTCTTCGCAATGGCCATCAACCAACATCAGCGGGAATCCGCGCCACCTGCACAGCCGCAGCTGGTTACGTACCGGACGCGGGGGTCAGCACGCCGCCCCTCTGCACATCCGGGCTTGCATCCAGCTCCTTCTGCTGCAGCGCCAGGCACAGCNGCTGCCTCCAGGGCCATGCGAGACGTGCCCCAGTAGCCGGCATCCCTGTGCGGGTCGCCAACCTCCGCCTGCGCAAGAGGCGCAAGTGAGAACAACGAGGGCGGCTGGTTAATGAGGGGTTTTAGATCCGCTTGGCTGTGGTGCTGCAACAGTGCGGCAGGCAGCCAAACACCAGATGGCATCAGCTCAGGCTGCAAAGCTCAAGCGGCATGGGCGCAGACTGCCGCTTGCAAACGCCGACGCCGCACAGCTGCTGCCAAATGCCAGCATGCATTTACGCAAGGATGCTGGGTCACCTACAGACAAGCACAACGACAGCTTCACAAACCTGCACCACAAGCGGTTCTGCCGCCTTGCTGCCGCTGCTCCTGCCCGCTTGGTCAGGCTCATCTGCTGCCCAGGCCACCACTCGCATCTTGAAGAAGCCTCCCAGCATGTCCTCACGAGAAGGGCCCTGGACAGTGAGCAGGAGGACAGAAGAACATGTATCGGACAGGCACAAGTGGCACAGCTTTTGCAGCTGCATGCTGCAGCAGCTGCAGCCCAACGCTGATCTGCCATGCGATGGATCGCGTGCTCTACAAAGCAGCTTGCACCCGGACAGCCGGCCCCTCACCTGCCCCTGCGTGGGCAGCAGTCGCTTCAACAGCGGGTGCAGCCAGGTGCGGCGCAGGGCTCCGCTCATGGCACTGGTGGCTGCCTGCAGTTGGACATGGCAGGCAGAAGCAGGCGAGGGGCAGTGGGCATGTCGCTGGGGTATCGGCTGCAGGTGCATGGAGCGACCTTCCCATCAGTGCACATGGCAGCCTTCCCATTCGTGCTCACGTCTGCCTCCAGCTGGCCCCTTCCCCTGCTGAGCTCCCAACCGCCCTATCCCCTACCTGCACAAGCTTGGCGCCAAACCAGCTGGGCGCCGCAACAGCCTCGCTGTACACCTGCAGCCAGGATGCGGGCTGGCTCGAGTCATTGCGCGGCTGCCCCTCAGCTGAGGTCTGACTGCAATGTTGCTCATCATACATGCCACGTCAGTGCTGCCGCTCTGCGACATGAGCATGCATGCAACTTTTGCGTAAGCAAGCCTAGCACTGGGCACTCACCATGGCCAGCGGGCCGCCGGGGGCTGAGCCGTCGTAGCGCAGCAGGTGGTTGCTGCGGTGCACCACTGAGCAGTTGCAGAACTGTAGGATGGCATACGCGGAATACAAACCGCTCAGCAAACTAAGCAACTTTGCAGGCAGCTGGGCAACTGGCTACACAAAAGCTCTGCCCCATACCGCCTCGCTGCCGCCACCGACCCGTCTCCAGGCCTTTCCATCCCACTACCCTCCTCCTCCTCTCTCCACCCACCCACCTGCATGACAAAGGGCGCCAGGTGGTAGCCGCTGCCCAGCTCCTCACAGTGCTGCACGCCCCAAAACTCCCCGGAAGGCTCCAGCCAGGTGGGCACGCTGCCGGCCGCCTCGGGGGGCACCAGGCCAAACACGGTCCGGGCTGCAGGGCGGTGAAGCCATCGGGATCGAGAAATTGCAGGTCAGGAAAGGTGCACAGTGTACCTTGTGATGCCATGCACAGGCAGGGCAGCAAAAAGTCGAACATGTCCTTTTCTCCCCTATAGATCGTGCAGCAGCAGCACACCTGCTGGGTCGGGGTTGCGAGCCGCCTCCTCCGCAATCACCATCATGCTGCAGCAGGGAGGAGCCAGCAAGATCGTTTACCTGCTGGGCAAGCGTTTTTTGGCAAACTGGCGGAAGCCATCACAGCGCGGCAAGCAGCAAACCTGAACATGCCTTGCCTGTGGCACGCCGCCCAGCTGGCTGCCCTGCCCACCTGGCGACAGTGCNCCCCCGACACCCCSSCCTTCGAGCCCAGCATGGCAGACAGGATGCGGGCAGGGCGGCGGCCGTAGCGCTGCTTCAGGTGGTCTGCCACCTGGGAAGGCAGCAAGAGATGGNAGGGGCTCAGCCGGGGCAGGGCGGCATGCGGCTACCCATGCTCAGCTGGAGCGTAGTGTTGTAAACACAGGGACGCTGGATCGCACTAACAGCCCGCATGCCATGCCCATGCCAAGGGCCCTGCATGCACACTTTTGCTTGCACACTTGTGCTCACCAGCAGCGCGCCCAGATCAACGGGAGCGGAGTCAAAGCCGCAGCAGGGCACAATGCGCAGCTTCTTGGCCGCTGCCTCGTCGTGGTGCTTGGCAATCAGGCGGCGCACGTAGGCCGTTTCGCCTGGCGCAGCAGGACAGCATGCGTTATGTGGCTCAGAGCGGATGTGGCTCAGCGGGCACCTCATGCAGCGGCTAAGGACCGCTGGTGCCATGGCAAGGCTTACAGGCACCAAACCCAGCTGCCGCACCTGTGATGTCAACGTAGTGGCAGCCGCAGCGCACCGCTGCCGCCGCCACCGGCTCGCCATACCTGCGGCAGCCAAAGGTTCAATAAACATCGCGACTTGCTGGGCTCCTTATGGAGGGAAAACAGGTGCAGGGCCGCGCAGCTGCAATTGCTGCAAGGGCCAAGCTTCCTGGGCCCCTTGCCATGGGCTCCCACAGCTGCAGGACAATGTACCACAACACCACAGGCACGCAACTCACAGTGCAAAGGGGCCTGCCGTGCTGAGCAGCACGCGCGTCTGGGAGGCAATGGCGTCCAGGCTGGCCTACGGGGTAAGGACCGACCAGTACAAGTCCGGAGTGGGCAGGATGTCATCAAGGTGCAGTGCAGTATCAGTTCCGCAGTCAGCTCAGCAAGGGCGTCTGTGTAAGGCGGTGCAGCGAGTGCAGTCCGCTGGATGTTGAGTGCACCCCAGCCGACGACCCCAGCTTCGGCTCCCGCCCACCTCATCCTGCAGGTCTCCCACCAGCAGCGGCACTCGCTCCACAGCCTCGCCATACTGCTGTGCCAGTCGGCTGCGCAGCGCCTGCAGCTTCTCCAGGCTGCAAGGGGCCAGGGAGCAGAGATGGCCGATGGGATGGCGGCAAGCAGGCAAAGGCGGCAGGCGGCAGCGGTGCAGCAGAGGCAGGGGTCGGAATTGCTGGCGGCGCGATCGGGGCGGTTAGCCGGCAGTCTCGATCCCCAATGAGCACACCTGCGGCCCGCTAGCGCCCATTTCACGCCGGTCTGGTAGTCGCGAGCAAGGTGCTCCGCCACCAGCGAGCCGGTGAACCCCGTGGCGCCTGCAATGCATTGTCAATTCCCGCGAGGCCTGCTGAGCGCCCCGGCATTGTCGTGCAGGGAGCTGCTGAGCGCGCTGCGCCGCCGCCAACCGGCGGCGCCCTGCCGCGGCTGCGGGGCTCTCCCTGCATCGACCTTCCTGCCCAACGTCCATGCCCACAGACAGATTCTTCTCACCCCACACAACGACGTCGAGCTTGTGGGAAGGCGGCATGGCTGCGGCAGGGAGGCACGGCTCGAGGGAGCCCACTGGCCAGTTTGGCTGCCCCTTCCTTGCTCACTTGCTGCTGTGCTGTGTGTGTCCACTGGAATGTTAAGCGCCTGTGGCTCTAGTGCTTATCAAACAGTATGCTGGTGGAGGGAGGGCCCAACGATGGGATGCGGCCAGGCCAGGTCAGCTGGAGCGGTACAGGGCTGCCCCACCCACCGACACCGCCGGCGGCACGCGCAGCTGGACAGTGTGCAGCCGTGCCGCCGATCATGCCAGGCAGCGTTCGCTGCGGCGGCAGAGTGGGAGGTGGAGGGGCCCAAAATCTTGGCTGATGGCGGGCTCAACGATGGTCAGTTGGGCGCTGCACCAAGCTGGCGCCGCGCTGATGTGGCGGCACCGCCTGCACCGCGGCAGGTTCATGTGGCATGCGGTGGCCGGCACGATGCCCGGCCCCAGGGTCACATTTCCATCTGCTGCCTGCCTGAGGGCGGTGTGTGAGCGATGGCTGCCTGGTCACAAGCAGGTTTGGTCCTGGCATTGGGTGCTGGAGCACCGGTGGCGGTGGGTGCGCAGGGGTGGGGCGGTGGTGGAGGGAGGGCGAGCCTGGCGGCAACTCTGTGGGAGGGATGGAGCTGAGCAGCTGGCCACAGGTGCACATTTGCAATGTCTGCACAGGGGCAGGGCCACATGTACTCCACACCACAGCCCCAGCATGTGGCGGACAGCATGGCGCGCATGGCGCAGGAGACGGCCTTGGTGGCGGCGTCGGCGTCGGAGATCGGTCTTGACTGCAGCTGCACACTGCCTGCGCCTTTCCCTTGCTCTCCAAGCCTTGGGATGTGGTGATATTGCCGCCAGCATTTGGAGTTCTGGAGTGTCAGGTCGGGGGCTCGCACGATGGCCAAGCCTCTGGGGGCCAGCAGGGACTTTGCGGCGGCGTTCAAGCAGTTCCAGGTTGAGAACCGGGTAGGTGGAGCATGAGGGGCAGCCCAGGAAGCTGCTTCCCACAATGGCTGCCGGCCACGCTGTTTGGCCGATCGGAGCGCTCCTACGCCACCCAGGCTATGCCTCTCACAAGGGGCGGCTGCCCGTCAGTGCGTTCAAAGCGGCGCTGCCGCCGCCGCGCCGCCGCGCCCGTCGCCCACTTCTCGCGCGGCTGACCACCTGCGGTGCAGGAGCTGGTGCTGAAGGATGGGGAGGTCGAGCAGCTGATGGCCGACGCAGCAGCGGCCATCAAGCGGCCGGAGTTTGCGCACCTGTGGCAGTGCGTGGTGTGGGGCGACAAAGATCTGCCCTACCTGAAGCTGGGCCGCCCCACCTTTGTGGCCCTGGGTAAGTCGAGCGGGCACTGCTGGGGCGGCACAAGGGCTGCGGCATGACATGCAACGTGGCGCCGGCTGCAGCACAGTGCTGCATGATGCGTGCTTGCCCGACCATGAGCAGGCCCGGCTACACCTCCCACACCGCCTTGCAGCCTCCAGCCCGTGAAGACGGCCTCCTCACCTCCCTGCCACCTGCACTGCCTTGCATAGTACTGGCCTCGCCTCTGCCCTCACCTCCTGCTCTCCATCGCCGCCCCTCCCTGCAGTCTACAGCCGCAAGGACGGCCTGTCGGTCATCAAGTGCGTCAGTTCTGAGGCGGAGCTGCACGCTGAGGTGGCCATGTGCACGCAGCTGGGCGTGAAGTTTGTGCCCAAGCTGCTGGGCTTCAGGCAGGGCTGGCGGACGGTGGAGGTGGAGCTGGATGAAGGCAGCCTGCGGCATCTGACACTGCACCTGGTGCAGTACAAGATGGGCGCCTTTGGCAGCCTGCGCTTCACGATCTGGTGAGCCCCTGGCACCTGTGCTGGGCACGTGTGCATGTGCGGAGGCGGGGCTTTGGCGGCACTCGGGCGCAGAGAAGTGGATTGGAGGGGAGGGCAGCTGAGGCTGGCCGCCCCTTCCTGCGCTGCCACCTGGAGCGCTCAAGCATCATTGCTTTCAATCCCGCCAACCGCCCTCTTGCAGGCTGCAGGCAGAGGGCAAGGTGGATGTCTCCGCTGCGCGGCTGCTTGCCTGGCTGCAGCGCATGGCAGAGGCGCTGAGCCTCCTCCATGCCATGGATTGCGTGCACGGGGACTTCAAGCCCGACAACATCGTGACGCTGTCCCGGGGCCACTTGGTGCGGTAGCCGCTGGCGGGAAGCGTCCGACAGGCCGGTCAGCTGCCACTGCCCTGCTTGCTGATCAACTCCCACAAATGTGAGCCCTCATGCTGCTGCCGATGCCACCCGCGCTGCCCTGCAGCGGGAGGCATACCTCGTTGGCGGGGCCACCATGAAGCGGGCACAGCCCGCAGATGGCCTGGTTTACCTGGACCCATGGTGGGGGAAGCAGGGGCTGCATTGCTGTGCACTATGATTGCTTGCAAGGGTCCGGCATGCACAGCGTCATGCAGCGCTCAACTGCTTGGGCAACTGCTGGCGGGAACTCTGCATGCTAGGGATCATCAGGGAGCGAATGTGTCACTGCAGCTGTGCCCTCAAACTGCTGGTCCACCTGCTTCATTTGTCACAGCCGCGACAGCTGGGCGCCTGGCTTCACACCGCCCGAGGCAGTGGTGGACGGCTACAGCGGCAAACCAACAGGTGAGCATCTGCTGCGGATCAATGATCTGTCGCAGGGCACTCATGTGGCCGCTCGCTTGACACAGTGTGGTCCTGGCAATGCAGCGCGCCCCTGCCCGCTCGCCGTCAGCTGCTCGACTGCCCGTCCACTGTTGCACCCCTGCCCATCCGCTTGCCCGCCGCCTACCCATGCACCCAATCCCGCAGACCTCTTTGCGCTGGGCATGACCATCTTTGAGGTGTTCAACGGTGTGAACTGGGGCGAGGGCGACCACGCGCTGTCCAGCGTGCACCAGCGGCGCATGTTTGAGGAGCAGGTGCAGGCGGGCGGCAGCTTTGCCACCACATTCACTCGCTCTGTGGGCATGCCGCCTGCGGTGAGTGCTTGCAGTTGATGGGGCGGGCTTGTGTCAGTGGATGGGCGTCGTCCTGTTGGAACCGGCATGCGCGGTTGGCTCCATTGGGTGCAGCTCACCGCAAAGGGCATGCGCACAGCAGCCAAGCAGCCCTCGCCCTGCATGCCCATGTGTGGATGCATCATGAACGATGGTTCGGCATGCACGTGTCACAACTCATGCTGCATCCCTTGCATCAATCACAGGTGGCCTACGTGGCCAACCTAGCTGCCCTTGTGATGACGGGCGTGCCCAAGCACCTGCCGGACGTCAGCTGGTGCGCCGCACTGCTTGGGCGGCTGCAACTGGCAATGGAGGCGTATGACGAGGTACGCCCGCATGCTGCTCGCTGCTGCTGGGCTGCAGTTGCATCGCTGCTGCTGCCGCTGCTGCTACTGCTGCTGCTGCGGTGCAGTGCGGCCGCCAATGCTGCCACCGCTGGCCCATTGCCGCTGCTGCCGCGGATGGGCTGCCCATGCCTCCTGCCGCAGTGCCACTTTTCCTCCTGGCTGCCTGCCCCCACCCACTCTCCCACACGCTCTGCATCCTTCCGCAGGGCACGTCCGCCGGCCTGACTCTGTACCTACAGCACCTCATCCAGGCTACGTACTCTCTGGCGATTCCTGCCCCGCACTTTGCCAATGGCACGGTGCGCTTGCTGCGCTGAGCAGCTTTACGGGCAGGGTCGCAGGCGGCAGCTGTTCAGTGCAGGCTGCCCCTTGCGTCAGCCGCTGTTCACTGCAGTGTGACTCGTTGCTCAACGCAGGCTGCCCACTCTTGCACTGTCAGGACTGTTCCACCCCGCCCGATATCCCCCTGCAGGTCGTCCCGCTGCGCCAGCTGGAGCCAGCCACCCTGCCGGCAGTGCACGCCTTTCTGCAGGACCTGATGCGCCATCGGCAAGCCCTGGTGACGTACCACGCGGTGAGGCTTCGCATTCAAGGGATCTGCTCAGCTTGGCACTCAGCTGCTGCGGCAGGCAACAAGTGACTTGGCGCCCAGAGATGTGCTGGGAAGCCACTTCCACAGGCTGCGCATGCCACTTTTTGTTGGGTGCCCTTGCCGCCTGCTTGGTCCGCGCTACGCTCTATCACGCCCCCTGCGAAATGCCACCACCACCTGTGGAACCATGCCAACATGCAGGTGGACGGCGCCAGCCTGGAGCCTTTTGTCTCCCTCCAGGGCGACGTGCAGCTGCAGCACATTGACGTGCCGCTGGATGCCAACAGCAGGTAAGGCAGTGGGGATGAAGTGAGCATCATCATCTGCTCGACGGCGCCCAACTGGTTGCATGTCAGTTCACTGGCCAGACAGCTCAAGCTTTCTGCGCATCCGATTACCTGCCCACCCGCCCACCTGCAGTGTGATTGCGGCGGCCTTTGCCGCTTCAGATCACAACCAGACGCGGCAGCAGAACCTGGAGCGCGAGCGAGTGCGCAGCTGGGTGTGTGGCCATGCATGCAGCAGGGCGTTTCGCAGCCATGCTTGCAAGTACGCGTCGCTGCTGCATTTGTAGCAGTGGCCGCCGCAGCACGTATGCAGCTGGGTGAGCAGCGGGTGAGGTGCGTCAGCATGCTGCTGCACAGTGCCATGCATGCCAGATGGTGCCAGCAAGTCACTCTTGACCCGCCCTGGGAGGGGGCCACACGGCGGCTAACGCTGAGACTGAAAACGCAGAGTCTCTTGTGCGTGACCACTTGCAGGTGTACCTGGATGAGATGGCAGGGCGGGTGCGGGAAGCCCAGGGCGAGCTGCTGGACCAAACCACCCAGCCCTGGGTGTTTAAGGCGGCACAGAGCATGGGCCGCACCACGTTTAAGGTGCGGTGGTGGCTGGTGCTGCCAGCAGTTTGTTGGGCTAGGCGCACTGGCTGTGGGCATGGTGCCGTTGGCTCCAAGCCGAGTCGGCAGGTAGCCCTGCTGTCAAGCAGCATGGCCGATGGCTGGTGTGGCGGCATGTCGCTGGCAGGAAGCCTTACTGTGCCGAGGTGCTGACCTGTCCCGGTGCACCTCCCCTTGCCACCAACCTGGCAGGCGCAGTACCGCGCCGCCGCACCTGCAGCCCTCCCAGTAAAGCCGGCTGCCCTGCCTGTGCCTCTTCAGGTGATGTCCACCATCCGGCTCAGTGAGCTGCGTCGGGAGCAGGCGCTGCTGGAAGAGGCGGAAGAGCTCAAGGAGCGGCTGCGGCAGTTTGCGGCAGCGGCGGGCGGAACAGGCGGTACTGGCTCTGCCTCGCAAGCAGCAGCAGAGGGCCAAGGCGGCAGCGGCTCTGACCTGCAAGCGCTGGAGCTGACGCTATGATATGACTTGCCCAGCCGCCACACGGCGGGCAGGCGAGCGGCCACCTGCCCATAGACGGTTACAGTAACAGTAACAGTCACAAGCACTTTTCGCGCAGCACGCATCGATTCCGCTTGCAGAGCAGGGCATGTAATCATCACCCATGCTAGCAGGCAGGCAGGACGGAAGCCCGACCGCTGTGCGTGGCCGTCGCCGCAGCTCAGCGATTGGGGCAATTCATGGCCCAGTGGCCGGGCTGGCCGCAGCGGTAGCACGACCCGCGCTGCAGCTTCGGACAGTCTTTGCTCCAGTGCCTGCACGTTGGGGGAGAAAAGCACGCCGTGAGTATTTCTCCAGCATGTGTTCTCAACAACCAAATCTTTCGCAAGCAAATGCTGCGCAGCACCCACCAAAAACCACTCTGCTCCTCACCCAATCTCCTTGCAGTGGAAGCAGCGCTGCCGCTCAGGGCAAGCCGCAGACCAGTGGCCTGTGGCCCCGCAGCTGAAAGGGCATCAAACAGGGAGCGAGAACCGGTGTGAGGCCTCGTGCAGGTCAGCTTGATGAATATGGCTCAGCGCACTGCCATCGTTCTAGCATCAAAGAGGCGGCACATGCTGGTCAATGCTGGTGGACAAACAGCCATGCGCAAAGCAGCAACTAAAAATGGCCCAAGAAGCAACTCCAATCCGGTCCATGCACGCTCTGTGACTCACAAGAAGCAGGCGTTGCGGTCGCGGGGAGCCTCCCCTTGCTGCCGCTGCTGCTGCTGCTGCTGCCGCTGCTCGCTGACCGGCTGCTCCACAGCACGCCCCGCTGCACCTTGCTCCTGCCACAGCTTGCCAGGGCCGCCGCCCTGGCGGCCACAGTCAGCTGCCGCCGCAGCTATCGCAGCAGCAGCCCGCTGGCCGCCCTGCTGCGCCGCCGGCCGCCTGCGCTGCAGGAGCGGCGTTTCCAGCCGCTCCTGCTGCTGCCGTTGTTTGCGGGTGCGCCGCCGCCGCTGCCCTGGCTCCGCTTCTTCTTCCGGCTGCTCCTCAGCAGCATAGTGCACATCTCCTTCCCCTCCCTCCTCCTCACTGCTTGCCGCATCCCCGCCGCCACCCGCCGCCCGCAGCAGCAGCAGCCGGCCGCACTCCTCGTCCGCTCCCTCCTCCTCTGCCGCTGCTGCCGCGTGACCACCTGCCGCCGCCGCCGCGGCTGCGACGAGCCGCTGCTGCGCCCGCTGCCGGGCGCCGGTGGTGAACCGCGCCAGCTCAGCTTCAATGTTCACTCCCCACAGCTCCTCCTCAGGGCTCAGTGCTGTGAACTGAGCGTACTGCAGCTCCTGGAGCTCGTTCACGATGCACGAGTTGGCAAAGCTCCTGTCCTTCTTGCGGTTCTGTGGGCGCAAGGTAGGAGGGCAGGCGGCGGGCATGTGCAACGGAGGGGGATGCGAGTCTGCGGCATGAACATTGAGCAGCAGTTGTCCTGGCCTAGCTGGGCTGCACCACACTCTAGCTGCGACCAAACCTGCCAGCACCCGGAACCCAAACAAGCCAATACTGATCCTGCCCACTTGCCTGCAGCAGGTTGAAGGAGTTGATGCTATACATGAACTGATTGTAGTGCTTGGTCAGGGCGTGGCCGTACCGCTCCAGCACAGCGTGCGCCAGGCCAGCCAGGCTGCACGGCTGCTCCGCCTCCTGCGTTGCAAGGAGCGCAGGGGGTGGCAAGGCTGGCGTGAGAAGGTGGAGGCAGGGTGGGTGGGCTGTAGGCAAGAGAGCCAGCGGCGCCAGAGGCGGTTTTGGGTGTGGAGTTGGTGGGCGCACAAGCAAGGCGAACGATTGCAGTGATGGCACGCCCAGGCAGGGTGATGCAGGCACAAGCGCAGGCGCATATGCCTACAAAACTGCTCCCAAAAGGAGCACAGACACAGGTATAGCCGAACAAAAAGCGTCTCACCGGGGTCCTGGCCAGGAAGCGGCGGGTGCAGTAGAGCAGCATGGCATCCAGGCGGGCGGGCGCCCGGTGGATGGCTCGGTACACGTACTGCAGCAGGCAGGACAGAGCACACGAGAGAATGGTAGGTGAGCGGCTCGGTGCGGCGCTGTGTGATGTGCAGCAACTGGGCACAGTGGAACAAGGGCAGAGTGGGAGTTGGCCTGGTGCAGCACAGCACACTGTGCTGGAGCGGCCTGGTGCACGTGGCCTGAGCTTGGTGCAGCTGATGCAGCGGCAGGCTGGTAGACACTTCCAGTCCGCAATACTGCAATGCAAGTAGCGTGTCAAATTTCAACAGACAGCACCATGCCCTTATCACCCACCGCTCGCGCCCAGCAGTCGGTGCCGATGCGTGGGCAGCGCCGCGGCCGCTTGCCCATCTCGCTGCCACCTGCGGTGGGGAGCAAACAGAAGCCGTGGCAGGTGGGGACAGTGCAAACCCATTCGACATTTGCAGCAACTGCGGTGACCAAGTCGAAGGCTGGCATACAAGTGTGGCTCAGGCCCGCCTTCGATCACAGCAGCCCTCCCATAAGCCTCGGCACAAGCTGTCCCCTCACTCACTCGAGTCACTGGGGTCCGGGTCAATGCCTTGGCTCCACTCCGCTCCCTCGCTGCCCTCCCCGGCAGCCCCCTCCTGCCGCTGTGACGAGCCGCCATCCCTGCTGGCCGGGCCCTCATCCTCCTCCTCCTCTGCCTGCTGCTGCTGCTGCTGCTCGTCATCGCTGCTTTCGAAAGCCAGGCCCCGCCGCCTGTGGCGCAAGGGGCGCCGCTGCTGCGCCGCATGTCGTGCAAGCGCCGCCCCGCCCAGCAAACTGTCCTCTTCGCTGCTGCTATCCCCAGCTGCCGCAAGCTGGCGCGCCACCTGCCGGGCCCTTAGGGGCGTGCCTGCCTGCTGCCGCCGCTGCTGTGCATGCTGCGCACGCTCCGCCTGCCGCGCCTGCTGCATGCGAAGCGCCTGCCGCCGCTTGTAGCCGACACTCAGCGGTTCATCGTCCTCGCTGCTGCTGCTGCTGGCACCGCTAGGCCCACTGCTGTCCTCTTGGTCGCTGCCATGGGCTCCCATCTGCAAAGCAGCGGCGGCAGCAGACATGTTTTATGCCCCCGGTTGACCTGCAGGTGCGAAAGCAACGTGCACTAGAAGCAGCCTTTTAACACAGTCGTTCTGTCATGTTGGCACGGGGTGCACATTGAGCAGCGGCAGGTGATGCTTGCTAGCCCCTCAGTCCATCCACCCGACTCACCGGCGTGCCCTGGTCGCCCGCTGCTCCACGGGCTGAGCTGGGCAGCAGGCCCCGCTGAGCCAAGATGGGCTCCAGGCTGCGTTGGCAGTGGTGATGCGGCAAAGGCGAATTCAACTGCAACAACTGCAACAAACCATACTCAGGTGCAGCTGCGGGGCACAGTTGAGACCTGCCAAACTGCCACAGCGCAGAGCCTCTCAATTACTGCATTTTCTGGCACACCGACAGACCAAAAATCTCCACACCAGCGCTCACAAGGCCACCGGCTGGCGCCGGCCGCGGAAGTGCAGCAGCAGCATGGGCATCTTGTGGTTCCGGTCGTGCCGGCAGTAGCTGCAGTGCTTGCCCCAGCGGTAGCCGCCTTCCTCAGTCTCCAAGAGCTGCAAGGGTTGCAACCGGGAGCAGAAGACGCACCGTAAGAAGTGGCCGACCAAACGGCTTGGATGGCATGTTGAGTTCAAGCATAATCCAACAGGGTTCAACGCCAGACTCGCAGTGGCAGCTGCATCTCCCAAGTGCCAGTAAATTTGCAGAAAAAGCCTGGCCGCCTGTGCGCACCGCATACTCCTCGAATCGAGCCTGCAGGCCTGGGTCCGACCGCCGCCAGTGCTCCAGATTCTGGCTTTGCACGCTGCAGCAGGGCCCAGGCCCGCAGGTGAGACACCCGTCAATGGGAGCTGTGCCCTGTCCCCCTTCCCCCTCTTCGCCTCACCACCTACCCCTCCCACCGAACCACACCTCAACCCATCTGCTGCCCAGGCAAATCACTTACCCATACTGCAGCAAGTTGCGCTCGGTGCCCGTTGCCGTCGATATGCACTTCTTCACTTCACTGCTAAGGCTGGCCGCCCGCGGCAGCGCTCCCAGCATGTGCAGCAGGCGCAGCTGCGCGTACAGCTGGAACCGCCCGCTCTCATCCATGCTACTGCCGCCGGTGATGCCGCGCCTGCCAGTAGCCGGCAGTGGGCGGCAAGACGCAGAGGTGGTGATGTGCATGCCAAGGTGCAGTTGTTATGCGGTGCCTACTTTCAGCCTCAAGACACAGAGATTTGATGCAAGCCGGTGCAAACCCTGGACAGCAACATGGCACCGCACCCAAAACCCTGATCAGCACTCACAGCTCCTGCATCGCCGCCTCCACCCCCTCCTCGTCATCGTCTGTTGCAATGAATCCAGCATCGGCATCGCTGCTGCTGCAAAGGTCCTGTTCACTGCCCTCCCCTTCAGCCTGCTCCTCACGGGCACTGCCGCCGCTGCCGCTGCCGCCGCTGCTCAAGGCTCCATCGTCGTCATTCCCACTGCTGTCCTCTGCAGCAAATGCGGGTGNAAGCGCATACTGGCTCTAGATGCAGACATTTACGTGCTGGTGCTGCGCGTGACAGCATCTATGCAAGCTTCCAATGCCAACCCATGCACACAACGAGCAACATGACGCACTACTCACCTAGCGCGCCGCCGCCGGACCGCAGGCGCTGCAGGCGCTCCAGCGCCGCTCGCTGCGGTGCCTTCCTGGAGTTGGCGACACGCTGCCGCAGGCCGCTGCGCCGCAGCGTAGCT
>JADXDR010000217.1:21578-47038 GCA_025026875.1 Chlorella ohadii
GGCGCGCCGATCCTCGCAGCTGGGCGACGGCCTGTAGCGGCGGCGGTTGCGCGGCGGTTGGCGCCGCCCAGCCCCGCCGCCCCTCTGCCACGCTCATGCCCTGCCTCTCTCTTGTACCACCACCCTGCTATATTTGCCCATTTTCCCCGAGCTGCCGCCCCACGAGAGCTGTATGCAGTGCTGACGCCCTACACTGCCCGTGCTGCCTTTATTCGTTGCCTCCTTAGCCCGCTGGCCGCCCCAGCCCACAGTTCATTTTCCTGACATGTGACACACATTTCCGCCCAGGCCAGCCCTCGTGCAGACTATCGGTTACAGGCCCATGCTGCAGGACTGCAGGGCTCAAGGGGTGTGCCAGCCTGCGGGGCTGCCGGCCCTCAGCCCGCCTTGGAGGCCAGCAGCTCATCTAGCAGGTCCTCGTCCTCCTCCTCGTCCTCCTCATCAAAGTCAATGTCCTCCTCCTCCTCCTCGCCGTCCTGCGCAGCAAACAGTTCCGCAGGTGGCATGGTAATTGCAGGCGGTCATGAGGCAGCTGCCGGACCTGGGGGGATGTGTATGGTGCAGGGGGGCCAGCAGCACAGGCCTGCCACCCGGCCCTGCAGGCCTACTGTCTGGCTCAGTCTGTGCAGCAGCCTACAGCAGCGCACCTCGCCGTAAGCCCAGTTTTCGCGGTCGTCCTCGCCGTCCTCCTCGTCCGCCTCCAGCTCCGGCTCCTCGATCTGCAGCCACAGGAAGACACATGGTTGCAGGGTGGTCTTGAGCAGCTACCACGTTCTGCGTCCACTCGCCAAAACGGGTGACGGATCATCGCAGCACTGATGCAGCCAGCCACTGGCCCCGGGCTGCGCCTCCAACCACAGCAACTTCATGCTGCCGCCCCTCACCTCGATGTGCTGCGCCTCCTGCTGCAGGAACCACTGCTTGCCGGTCAGCCGGTTCTTCCGGTCCTCGCTCTTGTCTCCCTCCAGCTTGGCGCGCTGCAGCGTCATCTCCGCATCAAACCGCGCCTTCCACTGCGGGCAGGAAATGGCAAAGGCAGTGTGGGGGCGCAGTGAGCGTTGCAGCAGAAACTAAAATGTTGCTCCATGCCTATGGCTGCTCATGCCTGCCGACCACCGCCTCCCTGGCAAGCTCCTTCAACCCAAGTTGACAAAGGCACAGGCAACACGGTGCACCAGGCGGCTTCCAATATACTCCACCCATCAGCCTCATCATCAGTAGGTTGCCCCGCACCTCAGCAAAGGCCTCGGGCGTGACGGCGTGGCCGTGCGCACGCATCTCCGCCAGCCGCGCCTCCTCCGCCTCCCGCCGCCGCCGCTCCTCGGCCTCTGGGTCCGCCGAGGGCACCGCCAGCGTGGTCGACTTGTCCTGTGCGGGGGCACAGGGGTGCAGAGAAGGCAAGGCCAGACAGTGAGAGGCTGGGATGGCAGGATTATGCGGCGCCAGCAGCCGCTCAGACCATTATGACCCATCTCCACACTGGGGCTTGTGGCCGCGCAGAGGTGGGTGCCAAGCAGCCAGGAGCACCAGCACCCACGGGCCGCACCTGCACCCACTCCTGCGCCGTGGTGATGAGCGTATACACCATGGCCATCCCCAGGTTCTCCTGCAGCACCAGAAGTAGAATATTCGAATGATGTCCACCGTGCTAACGGCAGAATCATGGCACTGCAGTCTGCTGCTTGAGCCCCAAAAGGCGTCTGCTGCAAAAACGTTGTGCTGCAGCACTGCAGGCTGCTCCCTGCGCTAACCTGCACTGCATCCTCCAGCACCCCCTGCAGTGTCCCCACGTCTGCGTCGCTAATGCCTTGGAGCCTGCAGGCAGCAGGGCAAGGTGCACGCAATGGAAAACGATGCTGAGGGTGTTGCCCCGCCACAATGAGCATATACGAATCACTAAGTGGATCACAGCACATGCGAAGGTCAGCCGCAGCAGGCTGCTCAGCAGCTGCAACAGCGCATGTGACCACTCAAGCACTGGGCGAGGGCCATGGCCTGCCGCGCTCACCCTCGCGCCTTGAGCAGCGGCGGCTCCTCAGGATATGTGGGCGTGTGTGCAAACACAACCTCCACCTTGACTGCAGCAGTAGCTTGTGCAACAAACAGTGCTGATCAGATCAACAGGCGCCATGTGCAGTGCCTGCATATGCACGCATTCAGCCGGCTTGCCAGGTGCAGCCCTGCAACTTGCACCCCCAATCTGCGGCTCACTTGGAATCTCCATCTCTTGCCCGTCCTCTGCCTGCGGCGTCACCACCACTCGCCACACCTGCCCCATGGGGCTCCACCCCGAGGGGATGCTGTCCCTGACCTCTGCAGCCAGGTGGTATGGGGTCGGCGATGGGCAAGGTGACGTTGGGGCGGCAGCAAGTGCAGCACACGGCGCCGCGCAGCTTTAAAGTGCGACCTACCCTCTAAGTCATCTGCAAAGATGCTGGTGAGTGCCTCCAGCTCGTCCGCCTGCTCTTGTGCGTAGTCCATCGCTGCTGCCTGCTGCGCTGCCTACACCTGCAGGCGGCAGTGGCGGCGGCGGCGGTCAGGAGGCTGGCTGGAGGGCGGCGGCGCTGGCAGGGTGTCTGCATGGCCTCCTACACTTCTCACCGTCGGTGTGCCAGGCCCAACTGGGCTCTAGCTGCTTGCAGCGCCGAGCAAGGAGTGGTGGCGCAGCCCAGGCTGAGCGGCTGAGGCTGTGGCGTGGTCGATCGTACAGTGCCCAATTGAGAGGTGAACGGGGCCACGTCTGCAGCTGTTTCACTGTGCAAGTCGGCTGCATTGGGCAAATGCGGGTCTTCGTGCCTCCGAGAGGCTTCTTCCTACATTCTGGCTCCCTCTTGCTGCGCACATACATGCTATACATCTTTGAGTGCCACTCACAGCCTGCCCTAAGGCCTGGACAGGCCACGGCCAACTCGGGCGGCGCCGTTGCTGCAGCTTGCGGCGTGTAGAGCCCGCCTGTGCCAGCTGTAGACCGGCAGAAGGCAGCAAAGCAGCGCGCGGTAGCCCCAGGCCCGCAGGAGAGCGGCCTCCACCGGCGGCGCCGCCGCACCGGCGGCAGCGGCATCGGGGCCCCCCCTCCACTGCTGGCAGGATGGGCGACTACAACATCAACCTGCGCCTGAAGTATGAGCAGCAGTGCCCTGACTGCGGGCTGAGCGACTTTGTGGAGGACCACGCCAGCGGGGACCTCATTTGCCGGGTGCGTCCTGCACACTGCGGGGCGGGGCGCCCGCTTGCTGCTGGCTGGTTTGGCCCACCAGCTGTCGCACCCAGTGCTGGGCTTGCTTGCACATTGCAATACCAACTCTCCTGCACACCTGTCATCTCACTGCGCCCTGCCTGGCTGGCCCCCTGCTGCTGCAGAACTGCGGCGTGGTGGTGGAGGCGCACGTGATTGACGAGCGGTCTGAGTGGCGCACATTCGGAGACAAGGTGTGCACTGCCAGCAGCTGTTTGTGGGCTGAAACGCTGTTGATACTGCGTTTGCTGGTTGAGCAGTGCTCCACGGCTGCGGCTTGGCAGCTGTGCAGATGCCTTGACAATCGTGACAGGGCAGTGGCTTCAACCGCTGCCCCAACCGACCCCTTTCCACCTCCCCTTCCCGTCTGCTTTTGCCCTGCATCGTCTGTTGTATTCACCAGGATAGCGGGCCAAGAGTCGCCTTCAAGGCTCTTGAGCTGTAACGCCGCAGCCCCCATGCTCACCATGCTGCTGCTCGCCCGCTGCCCGCAGGATGGCGGCAGCGGCGTGGACCCCAACCGTGTGGGCGGCCCCGTCAACCACCTGCTGAGCGACGGAGGCATGTCCACCATGATTGGCGGGGCCAAGGGCGTGGACCACGGCCTGGTGGGTGCGGTGTGGCAGGGCTGCTGCTGGTGCATGTTGATGATTGCTTAGACTGGGCGGCGGCGGCGCCCTGCAGTCTCGCTGGCTGCCTTGGCCTGGCACCTGCCCTGGTGTCGTGATTGGTGGTTGTTGGGCAGGGAGGCAACCCTTCTCTCAAAAAGCACTGCCGGAAACAAATGTTTAATGGTCAGGGGCTGGCCATACCCCCCTTTGCGCCTGCACGCCTCCCACGCTCACCCCTACTCTCCCCTCCCCGCCCCGCTCCGCAGGTGCGTAATCTGCAGCGCATGCAAGCGCGGACAGAGGTGACCACCGACCGCGCCCTGATTGCGGCGTTCAAGGAGATTGGCAAGATCTGCACTGCCATGCGCCTGCTGGACACGGTGAAGAAGCAGGCGGAGGAGTACTACAAGCAGGTGAAAGTCCGAGTTGGTGCGTAACAGGCAAATTTACCAGTTGCCAACAGTATGAAGGACTGTGTCTGCTGCCTTGCTTCCCCAGATGCCAGGCCGCCCTGCCATGCTCACCACACTGGCCCTCCCTGGGCCCCCTCTCAACTCAGGCGTACGACAACGCCAAGTCCATCAAGAACAAGAGCCAGGCGGCGGTGCTGGCGGCCATCGTGTTCCTGGCGTGCCGCCACACCGGCAACGCACGCACGTTCAAGGAGATTTGCGCCGTTGTGCCGCAGGCCTCGGTCAAGGTGGGCCTGCCTGCGCTCCTGCTGGAGGCTTGTCGGGGCTGCTATCATTCTGGCAGGTGGCTGGCTGTGGGTTGCAAGGTGGAGTGACGATTTGCAATGCAACCCTCAAGGTTCTTCCTGCTCGCTCATGGCTGCAATGTTGTTTATGTCTGCAGGAGATTGGGCGCATCTACAAGAGCGTGGTGCGAGAACTGAAGCTGCAGGAGGAGCTGGGCAACAAGCAGGTGGGTGCAGGTGGTGGCTTGCAGTTGGCTGGGTGAGCACTGGCGTTTGCCCCAGCCTGTTATTGTGTGTTCCACAGCCTGCAAGACCAACAGGCAGCTTGCTTAGCTGCATCTACGCGCCCTGAGCACCGGGCTGATATGTGACTGATCTTGCCACCCGGCCCCAATCTGCCACAGCTGGAGGGCAGCCACCCGCACTCGTACATGCGGCGCTTCATGAGCCAGCTGAGCATGGCGCCCAAGGAGTACATGTGGGGCGAGCAGCTCACGCTGGCGCTGCTGCCGCAGGTGCGACTGAGCTGGCTAGGGCGTGCAAAATGGCTGCCTAGCAATTTACGTGGCCTGTTCAGGACCTTGTTGGGATGGGAGCAGCGGTCCAGCGCACTGCATGGCAGCAGGCTGCTGTAGCATCCTCTCTGCCATACCGTCCATCACCCTCGTGCTTCTTCTCCCTGCCGCAGGAGGGTCCCGAGGCCAATGTGCACACGCCCTGGCATGGCAAGAGCCCCACCTCCATTGCCGGCACGGTGGTGTACATCATTGCCAACCTGCCGGGCAAGACGCACGTGAGTGGTGGGCTGCGGCTCCACTTGTGCAGGCTGTGGAGGTCATGCTATTGAAATGGCACTCTTGGGCTCCATGGCAGTGGTCTCAATGTGGTGTGACAGGTTGGGATTGGGCCAGGCAGGCAGTGGGCCAGCACACGTGCTCAAGGCCATCTCAGCACTGTTGCCTGCCATCATCCCGCGGCCACCTCTGCACCTCACCACTGCAGGTGCCGCTGCCCGACATCTGCCGCACGTGCGGTGTGGCGGAGGGCACGATCCGCCAGATCTACCGCGAGATCTACCCCCACCTCAAGACGCTGGTGGACAAGGCGGGGCGCTTTGCCAGCCATGCCGACATCGACACGCTGCCGGTGCCGGTGGAGGTCAGCAAGCCATGAGGGCGCTGGCGACCCGCCGCCGGCGCTGGCCCGCACAAAAGCTCGGCGGTAGGTGGCGCAGCCGGCAGCAGAGGTGTCACGGAGCTGGTGGCAGCTCGTGCGGCGCAAGCTGGGCACCACAGTAANCGCTTGTGCCTTAGAAACCCCTGACTTGAGAGCTTGAGAGAGTGACAGACAAGAGTGCAACTGACTCCCCACAAACCTGATCTGATCCTTCGCGGCCCAAGCGCTCCGCCCCCTCCTACAGCAGCGCTGTTAAACCCCATGTCATGTTACACTTTCATACAGCAGAATACGTGAAAGGCGGTGGGAAAAAATGAAGGGTGTAGCGGCCATCAAATACAGAGTCACATCAAGCTGACAACTGGGCAGCAGAGGTACTGGTGGGTGCGTTGTTTCGGAGCGTGCACGGCACACTGGAAGAAAGAAGTGAGATGCGGTTGGATGGAGGTGCGATGAAAGGCATTCAGAGAGAAAGGTATTCAGTCCGTGCAGTGTGCGGAGCCTCTAGTTACCGATGCGTGGGCGCTGTGTTCTGTTTGGTAGGTGGGCAGTGTCTACATGCGCCAGCGGGGCTTTTCCCCTGCTGGACCGCTCGTCTAAGTGGGTCATGCAGCGGCCGTCATGCCGTCCACCTGCTGCTGCGGGGCGCTGGCGGCTGCCGCTGCTGCAGCACACGAGGGTGCCGCTGCCGCGTTGCTGCCCTCCGCCTCCGGCCAGTCAAAGAACAGGACGACTGCCGAAATGTCATCGGTACGCGTCTCGCGCTGCAGCCACAGCTTGTATGCCTGTGAAACCAGCGCCCGTGCGGCATCGTAGGGGTTGTTGTGCTTGGCGATCTGCAGGGCGCAGCAGGGTGTGCAGGAATGGTCAATATTTGCAAGCTGTTGGTTGAGGGACGAAAGAACAGCGAGGTGCCTCCTTTCCAGCCATCTGTGAAGCGCCGCCGGAGCCCTTCAGCATGCAAGCCATTCCAGCACAGGCGCGCAACAGCATCCTGCCCGGCCGCCCTGCAAGCCACTCACAATCTCCACGGCCTTCTGGCTGGAGATGAACTCCCACACGCCGTCGGTGGCCAGCACCACAAACGCGTGCTGCGGGCCCAGCTGCGTGGCCGACACCTCTGGGTCGGGGATCACGCCGATGTCCTCCGCAGCTGCACAGCCAAATGGGGATGGCGAGGCGAGGGCAGAGTCAGCTCGGACACAGGGTGACATGTGCGCGCAGACGAACAAGGGCGGGGGCAGCAAGGCTTGACCAGCAACGGTTGCGGCAGGAGATGGAAGAGAGCCACCAGGCATGCCTGGACCAGGATGCAATGCTGCGGTGCTGCGATGCAGCGCCACAGCATGGCCCATTTGTCTGCGCTACGAGAGTTGCCTTGGGCAAAGTGCAGCATGCTCTGCAGCCCACCTGAGTCGCCAATGCTGCGTGTGAAGGCAGTGCCGGGGAACATGCCGTTGGGGGACCACAGGCGAGGCGGGTCGCCATCACAGTCGGCCTCATTTGTCCAGCAGGGCAGACCAGGATCCTGCAGTCAACAGAATGGATGGCACGCCACACAATGAGTGGCAAGGCCACAACACTAAATGGTTGATGGGCAGGAGGCCCAGGCTGCCCGCAACGGGTTGACCCGTCATGGCGGCGGCACATTCCACAGTCAGCCAGGCAGCCAGGCAGCTAGCCGGGCAGCCAGCCAGGCGCACCTTGAGGCCCTCCAGCTGGTCAAGTGTCAGCACACGCGCGCCAGCCTGCAGCACCCGGTGGCACTCGTCCAGCCTGCGGGCAGGCGGTCGGTTGGCATGGCAGCGGTCACAAACGCAGCAAGTGCATGCTGGAGCGTTGCAAACGCCCTGCAATGCGCAACTCTGGAATGAGCGGCCCACAGCCCGGCTGGCTGGGCCTTTTGGCTTGTGATTGCCAGCCTACAGCCTGTGCCTTGCAGTCACCCAGCCCAGCCGCCTGCCCATGCTGCCGCACCTGAAGGGCGTCTGGTCCTGGCTGAGGTCCCTGGCCACCAGTTCTGTGGCGCTGCCGCTGCCGCTGCTGCCCGCGCCATCGCTGCCCTCGCTGGCGACCGGTTTGCTGCCATCCGCTGGCCGCTCTGCAACGACGGCCCGCGAGTCGCCCACATTGGCGATGTACAGCGTGCGTCCTTGCAGCACAGCGCAGCAGGCGGTGGTTCCAGACAGCGAGTCGTCGATGGGCGAGGCGTGCAGCTGGGCGTTGACCGCCACCAGCGCAGAGTGCAGGGCTTTGTCGGGGTCTGAGGCCAGCGTGGGCTCGCTTGCCAGCACGGCGGGCACCTGGGGCAGGCAGGGCCGGTGGGCGGGGCAAGTGTGTGGGGGTAGCAGTGGGCGGGTGGAACTGGGCTGCAAAAGCACCAGCCTCCAAGCAGACAACCCCTTCTCTGCGCCATGTTATTACTGAGCTCTGTCAGCTACACATCCCAGCCACGGGCGCACACACCTTGTCCTTGACAAACTGCGCGCACTCAGTACCAAACTCGCCGTGCCCGTCAAACACGCCGAAGAAGTGCGTCTCTGCAGGTCAGCACCAGGCAGGGGCCGGCTCAGCAGTTGCAACACGCATCACGCAGCAAGCGTGGGCATGCACTGCCACAGCCACAGTCATGCAGCGGGTTGCGCTGGCGAAACCGCCGCCAAATGTCAGACAAGCGAAAGCGACCGGTGCTCTGCCACCCGCCGCCCGCCGCACCTGCATTGCCGCCCAGACCCTCGGCCGCACGCACGGCATCCTGGTTGGCCTTGTCAGGCGAGTCTGGGTAGTAGCCGCGCTGGGAGAGGAAGGCGTAGCGCAGGTGCAGGCCCGCCACGGGCAGGTCGAGCGGCAGGCTGCCGGTGGAGGCGACGAGGCGCTGCGCCTCGGCCGCCCCCGTGTCCTTGACCGTCTCCACCTTGTACTGGGAGGAGACCACAGAGGCGCGCGGCCCACGCCGCGCCCGCATCATCGCCGCCGATTCGTCGGCCACTGGCGAGCCGCCCTTGGAGCCGGCGCAGCCCATTCCAGAGCTGCCGCCGCCGCCCCCTGCTGCTTCGGGACGCTGCCGCCTGGTCTCAGCGGGGCCTGCAGCGCAGCGACCAGGGGCACGGCGGGGTCGTCGCCAAAGTACGAGCGGGGTCAGCGGGACGCAGCAGCCAGCCTTTGGGAAGGGAGGTCGCGCTCACCAGCAGGGACTCTCGAGCGGGGCCCTGATCGCTCGGGCAAACAGCACGGGTACAGGGGTGCCACGGGCCTTGATGAGAACCCAGTGAAACGCGCGCAGGGTGGGAGTGGCGGGCGGCCGCGTTTGAGGCGCGGGACCCACCAGGAGCAGCAGGAAATGAGCGCAGACCAAGCTGACGATCAAAGATATGTTGGTGAGAGCGGCTTCTACCACTTGCACTTGCGCGCATCAGGGGAGCCGACTCCCATGCGGGTGGAGGTGTGCACAGGACGCGGCCCCTGCTGCTGTTTGCTGCCGCATTGGTTGTGAAATCTTCACTGATCGGGTCTGTGGCTCGCATCGCGCAGGCTCCGCAAAAAGCGTGACCCGCCAGGAGCGCCCACACGCCTGTCGTGCATTCAGGACACCTGTAGCGCAATAGCAGTGCTCACCATGCAAGCATTGGCAGCGCAGCGATGCCTGACCAGCCCACCGCCGCCGCCGCCGCTCCGGCAGCAGCAGCAGTGGAGGCGCAGCGGACCCGCCGTCGGTGGCAGGGCAAAGGTGCCCCGCCGCCTCGCTGCTCTCGATGGCACCGAGCAGGTAGGCAGCAGGTTCATTTACCGTGACGCTATGGATGAGCGCCGCAGGTGCCGCTCCTGGTTGAAGTGTCACATGCCCTGCCTGAACCGGACGCCTTGACCTGACGCCCGTGCCATTGCCCATTCATTGCCTGCCTCGCAGCCGTACGAGCTGGACCCCAATGTGTGGACGCACAAGCCCGCCTGGTGCCAGCCCTGGTCCATTGTGGGCACCGGCAGTGCGGTGGTGGCCGGCGTGTGGGCAGTCAGCGGCGGCTCGCCCGGCTGGACGGCGGCGGCGGCGCTCCCGGTGGCGGCCTGGTGGTGGCTCTTCCTTGGAATCTACCCGCAGCAGTTTAGGGAGTACGCAGAGGGCCTGAACGCGCAGCAGCGGCAGCTCCTGCAGCAGCGGCAGCAGCAGCTTGAGGAGCAGCGGCGGCGGCAGCAGCAGCAGCAGGCCGACTAGCCTCCATTATCCCCTGTTTACGATGTTGCCAAGTACCAATCGTTACTAGACCAGCTTTACATTGAATCGACACCATGGATGTGCAGCATTCCCTTCCAAACATGTCCATGCTCAACTTGCAGCCCGATCAACAGGCGTCTCAACAGTGCAGCTGCGGTGTTGCACAACAGCACGGCACGATTCGCTCATGCCACCGCAATCCATGCCTCAGGGTGCTCAGGCAAAGGCCTTGGGCTGGGGCATCAGGGGCGCCTTGATCTTGATTGCTTCCATTTGCTCCGCCGCCGCCACCAGCTCCTCCGCCTCCGCGCCCATCTCCTGTGGAAAAGAGCGGCACATCGTACAGCTTCCGTTCAGTCGGTCTGCCCTAGCAAGTGTTTGTGTGACCATGGCCTTGATGGACGCAAGCCTGCTCACGACACACACATGGGCGTGACAGCCAAACCTGCAGCACTGCCCTGCCTCCCTGCCCCTTGCCCGCTCATGTGTGACTCACATCGATCAGGGCGGGCAGCACGGTCGTCTCCATCATCTCCATCATCTCGCTGTCCGCCTGCAGGCATGCAGCATTCAGTACAGGTCAACTTTGCAGCTGGGTTTACAGAGTAGAGTGCAGCGCCCCAGCTGGCAGGAAGAATGCACGCCTCTGTGCACCACCTGCTTCTGTTTCTGCATGGCCTTCACAAACTCCTCATTGTCCAGGTGCTTCTGTGGCAGGCAAATGGGTGGTCGAGGCAGTTGGGTGGGCACAGCACGCCCTGGCAAGAGTCCCTTACGCAGGGGGAGGCAGGCAAGCTGTGCCATGACAGCAGGGATCAAATAGCGGCGAGTGTGCTGTGAACCAACCAGCACATGGCTCTGCAACGCATCAGCTGTGTGATGATGTGATAGCATCCGTGACTGGTTGCAACCGTTGAACTGTCTGCAACCCCACCCTCGCTCCCCACTCGCCTTGGTCTTGTCCAGCGTCTCCAGCAGGCCCTCAATCTCAGTCATCTGCGCACGAGGGTGGGTAGAAGTATTTGGGAGGGCAGTGGGCAGAAATAACGGTGCGGACAGCGTGCGTTGCAGTGCGCAGGCACAGCTGCAAAGTCGAGATGGTCGGCGAGCGACCGCCCCTGTCCACTTTGCTAGGCTTTTGCAAGCCAGCCAGCTCGCTGCCCAGCTAGCCCCCTGAGCCGGTTGCAAGTTGCATCACAGCAACCCCTCCACGCACGGCCAACACTGCCCTGCTGGCAGCTGCCCTCCCAGCCGCTGCCTGCCCCGCTTGCCTTGGCCTTGAGCGCCTTGCCCAGCTCCTTGCCCTTGCCCAGCTTCATGACCAGCGGCAGCAGCGCCTCGCCCACCGCCTGGTTGTGCAGGCGGCAGTGCAGCGCGATGGTGTGCACCACCTGCGGCAGAGAGGGAGAGGGAGGGAGGTGGGGACAGAGATGCTCGGCTTGGCAGCTGGGCGGGTGGGCTGCCTGACCTTGGTTGGGTTGTTCAGCCCTGCACCTGCTGTCGTCTCACTTGCTCTGGCCTCCCCCCACTTACCTTTTCCACCATCGCGTCGTCCTGGCCCTTCTTCAGCCCCTCAAACACGCTGATCAGGGTGCGGCCGTTCAAGTGATCCACCTGCGGGGGAGGTGGTCAAGACAGGGCATCCAGCTGCTAGCTATTGGCGTCCAGGCGCAGGCGGCATGGCTGCCGCGGCCCTTTGCTCTCGCACCAGAATGCAGGACACAGCGTCAGGGGGCGACATGGTCTTGGCCTCGGTGGAGATGGGTGCCTCGGCTGCTGCCATGGCTGCCTGCGGGCCAGCGGCAGGCGGCACACTCAGCGGCGGCGGGCGGCGGGCAGTGGGAGGAGTGGAGGACAAGCGGCAGCGGCATGATCCGGCCACCATGAGTGGCAATCGGCTTAGTTGCTCCAGAAGCCCAGCAAGCAGGTGAGCGAGAGGCCATCCAGGCAGGCAGGCCCATCCACCCAGCCAACCTGTTCGCTCACCTGTTTGACTGCTCAGGAGTCTTAGTGGAGCTGTGATGAAGGTTGTAGGCTCAGGGAGGCCGTCATTCGAGTGCTGGTGCCGCATGGGCCGTCCAATGCTTTCTTCCTGGCACGCAAAGAGGGCAACCCACGCCCTATCGACGCTCAAAATAACTCCAGCATCCTCGTCCAAGGTGCCTCAGCAGCCAAGAAGGCTCAGCCAGCCACCCAAGTTAAGCACGATGGCGCCAAAATCCAGTGAGAAGAAGAAGGCTTCTCCCAAGCAGGCGAGCCATTGGGAAGGGCCAGGAGGAGGCTGCAGCAGACGTGAAGGGCAGCGATGGCGTGCTGGGTGGCAGGAGAGGGCGGCCGACCGGCGCCGGCCACAGCTCCGCCGCCACTCGTCGCCCGCTCACCCAGCTGCGGGTGCCCGCCTGTCTGATCCACACTGCCGCCACCCCTTCTCACTCTGCCCTCCGAGCAGAAGAGCCCCGCCAAGAAGCCCAAGACTGAGGAGGTGTGTGAGGGCGGCAAGGAGGGCGGGCATCTGGGCCGCCCAGGTGCAACTCAAGATGCCGCCCTCTGCCGTCTCCATTCCCTTGCGCACCTGCCCCGACTCTGGGCGACAGCTTGCACCGTTCCGCTCACCTTATATAACCCGCCCAACCCGCAGGAGGAGGTGCCTGCCGACGTTGAGGAGGTGGTGGAGGAGGAGGAGCTGGCGGCTGAGCCGGCTGCCGCTGAGGAGGGCGGAGCCGCGGCTGCTGCACCTGCGGCGCACACGCGCAGCAAGGAGGGCAAGGGCGCAGGCCCCAGCGCCGCCAAGAAGATGGCCACCTCCGCTGCGGAGAACATGCTGCAGCCGCCCACCATCGCCGACATCCTGCTGGTGAGGGGCTGGCTGGCAGGAGGGGCAGCGCTGGGGAGGGTGCGAGTGTTCTTGGGCTGGGGGAGCTGTGTGCCTGGCGGCAGTGGTTGCCAGCTGGCTGTGCTGCAGTACCATGCAGCCCGCGTGCAAACGCAACCATTACTGACTGGAATAACACTGTGGCGGCATCACAGGCCGACCACCGCGACACCGTGGCACTGCTGAAGCACCACCAGGTGGGCTGAGCTGGTCTCGTGTCATGGTGCTTAAGAGCAGGCAGACAGCGCTGGTCTGTGGTGCCGGGGGCTGAATGTGGCGAAGGCGTGCAGCAAGTGTCAACTTGCTTGGCATCTTGGGCTGCCCGACCCACACCCCGGACTTCACCATGGGCCCCATCCATCTGTGCCTGCAGGACGTGGCGGGCAGCGGCGACAAGCTGATGCTGGAGAAGCTGACAGACGCCATCGCCATCACCATCCGGCTGCACTCCCAGGTNGGGGCCTGCTGCTTGCTGGAGCAGCGATCCCTGTCTTGCTGCGCTGCTGGGCAGGGAATGCATGCCATGTCAGGGTGGAGGGTTCATGTGCTCTGCCACGACAGCAGTCCCTCAACCACACCAACCCACGCTGGCATGCCGCCGTCTCAGCCCCTGCTGACCCTCCCTGACCCCTCCATTCCCCCCTCCCTCCCTCGTCACTCCCCCCTCCCTCCCAAGCGCAGGCGGAGATGGATGTGCTGTACCCCATGGTGGAGAAGAAGCTGRGCGCCAAGGGCAAGGAGTCGTCGGCGCACGCCAAGGAGGACCACGCCCAGATTGAGCGCGACCTGATGCAGGCGCTGGAGAAGCGCAAGGTGGGGCGCGGTTGTGTGCCTCAGCAGTTAACGCTGAAGGTGCATGTGCCGCCGGATTGGCCACTGCTTGAGGCAGGGCAGTGAGCTCGGGGAGGCACTGTAGAGCATGTCTTCAAAGGTCCGCCTGGAAGCTGCTTGCTGCCATGCAGCCCCATTCCACCTCTGCCAACCACCACATTTGCTGACCTGCAGACGGGCGGCGAGGAGCTGGCGCAGGTGGTGCAGGAGGTGCGGCGTGCTGGGCTCAAAGCATGTTGAGGAGGGCAGGCTGGGGCAAGAGCTGAGCAACGTCTGCATGGGTGGCACCGCCAACAAGGCCTGCACAATTTTGCTAGCCAAGGCTTCTTTCTCCTTGTTGCTCCTGGCCAACATGTTGATGAGATGGCATCTCGGTACCACGAGGCACACCCTGGCCCTCCCAACTCACAAACCCTACAGATCACGGAGAAGTTCCTGCACCACCTGAAGGAGGAGGAGGAGGAGATGATGCCCGAGCTGCTCAAGAAGTGCACCGGTGGGTGGGCGGGCTGCGAGTGGGTGGGAAGGTCAGCCCAGCTAGGTGGCTGGCTGGCTGGGTGAATAACTGCATGAACAAGTTGTGCTTTCCTTGCTGGGGCACAGGAGAGGACAGCAGCAGCATCCTGCCTGGCCAGCAAGCTCAGCATGCCACCAACCAGCCTGCAAGCGGCCAGCCCTGCCACCTGACCGCCTCCCTGCCTGGCTGTCCCGCGTACCTGCAGACGAGGAGCAGATTGAGCTGGCCACCGCCTTCATGGAGGTGAGGCGCGGTTGGGGTGGCTTGCTATTGAGGAGAACAGCCCATGGGCATGGATGTGCCCTGCCTCTGCTGGGAAGCAGACCTGGCTGCCTTGTCGGTCTGCCGCATGCATGTGCAACCAATTGTTTACACCGGCTCTGGCTGCAGGCGAAGGCCAAGGCGCCGCTGGAGCCGCAGCCGGCTGCTGCCTAGGCTGCATGCTGAGGCTGCATTACAAACCCACAGGCACAGCAGCCCAAGCGCAGCGCCAGCAGGCTGCGCGGGCAGTGCCGCTGGCCACGCGCTCTGCGAGCCTCCACATCCATGGGGCCGATTGTCTAGACTGCCGCTGACATTGTCGCATCCCCTGCCAGCCGCCAGCCTGACCCCTAGCGACTCACCAGGCTGTGCGGCGATGGCCCAGTTGGCTTTGCAATCATGCGCCATTGTACCTTTCTGAGTAGCACTGCCCAACCTCTGTCCTCAGATGTTACCCTTGTACAGCAACTGCTGAACTCCCAGAGATGCAGACAGTGTGCAGTCAAGTGTCACAGCAGCGTGTTGCTCCAGCCAGCTGGCCTTCAACAGCCTCACTGCCGTATGCATGGTTCGATTACACATCATGTGGCCAGGGCTCCTCAGGAGCCAGCAGCGCTTGGTGAATACAGGAGAAAAGGAGCAGAAGCAACTTGCTAGCATGCAGGGCAGGCACCGCCGCAGGCAGTGATGCAGCAAGGGGATTCATTCAGATTGATGCTTTCTGCCGCAAACATGGGGAGCGTGGGGGGAAAACNGAGGCGAGTTTCAGGTTGAACGAGCCTTGGCCGGCCGGCGGAGCCGGCAGGGGGCTGCCGCGCCAGCCCAGCTATCATCGGCTGGCGGGCACCCACACATGTTTAGCATGCAGAGCAAAGCCCCACAATGCTGGCATGCCGGACGGCCTGACTTGGCCACTGGACACAACAGCAGGCAAGTGCCCCAGCAGCAGGCGCCGGGACTGCTGCTGCTGCTGTGCACTCAGTAGACGCGGGCCTTGGGCGGAATGTGGTCCATGTCCTTGGTCAGCGGCTGCATGTGCACCGGCCGGTAGTCGATGGACACCTGGGGATGGGGAGAAGGGAGGGAGAGGGGCCGGAGTGGGCATGTTGGGTGGGGCGTTGCATGCGAAGCGAATGGGCAGAGGCACAGGAGGTGAACAGGGTTTGCTTACACCTACTGCAGTCAGTGCAGAGGGCTAGCATGCCGCACGCAAATGGGACGCTGTACTGTGCCTCTGTATGGGGCAGGCACAGTGCAGCTTGCAGTTCCATCAGCATCCCACCCCCGCCCCGCCCTGCCCCGCACCTTGTTCTTGCCCGCCTTGTCCCAGTCAAACCAGCCCAGCGTGTGCTTCATCCAGTTCTTGTCGTCGCGCTCGGAGAAGTCCTCGCGCGCGTGGGCGCCGCGGGACTCCCTGCAAAAGTGGGCAAGCATTGTGGGTGGGTGGGTGGATGGGTGGCTAGGGTGGAGTGGCCGCGCCGGCGCGAAGAGCACGTTGCGCCCCCCAAGCGCCGCCATCGCTACAGCTGAAGATCCGAGGCAAAGGTGATGCCAAACAAACAACACAGCAAGGCATAGGTGCCAGCCATGGCATGCTGCCGCAGGCTGGCGCCGCCTGCCGGATCCTGTGTTCTTGGCCCCCCTTCCCAGCACTCACTTGCGCTTCTCCGCCGAGTGCATGGTGATGGCTGCGTTGGCCAGCAGGTTCTCCAGCTCCACCGCCTCAATCAGGTCGGTGTTCCACACCAGCCCGCGGTCAGCCAGCTTGATGTCCTGTGGGCGGGGAGAAGGGGCGGGTGGGAGCGCAGAGGCGTGAGGCGACGGGCAGTCGGTTGCCGAACGACAGCTTGCGGTCGAGCACACACATGGGCCTGCTGCACAGCCCCAACGCTTGCATGCCTCCTCCGCCCCAACCTGCCATGCCCAGCAGCTCCTCATACACAAGTCAGCAGAAGGCAGCACACCGAAACAGCAGCAGCCAAAGCAGCAGCAGCAGGAGCAGCGTACACCCCGCCACTCGCCTGGAACGACTCCACGCACTCGTCGATCAGGTCGCAGCCCTCGGCCAGCGTCTCCTGCGTGCGGAACACCGCCGCGTTGTTCTGCATGATCTTCTGCATGTTGCGCCGGATCGTGGCGGTGGTCAGGCTGCCGTTGGCGTTCCTGCGGCGGGCAGCGGGGTGGGGGCGGAGGCATGCAGGTGTTGGGGTGGGGATGGGCCAGGGTGCAGCAGTGCAGGCCGGGCAGCGGCCCCGTGCCATGTTCGAGAGAGTGGCACATGCATATGTCCATCAGCGCAGCTGATTGCCATCTCATGCTCCTTCTTCCCTCGCCCGCCCGCCTCACCGCAGCTTGTCCAGGCGCGCGATGGTTTCCTGGCCCGCGTCCGCCGCCAGCGGCGGGTGCGGCGTGCCGGGCTTGAGGATCTCCTGCACCCGCAGCGCGCATGCGCGGCCAAACACCACCTGCGGGGAGGGAAGGGTGGGGAGGGCAGGGAGGAGGATGGTGAGGAGGGCCGGAGGACATCCTGCCAGGCATCCTGCAAATGCGCAGCTTCAACCCAGGCATGCCAGCAGGATTCAGTGGCGGTCCCCCTGCCCCCGCTGTCCCTCCCTCCTCCCCTCCTCACAATGTCCAGCAGCGAGTTGGCGCCCAGGCGGTTGGCGCCGTGCACCGAGGCGCAGGCGGCCTCGCCCGCAGCCATGAGGCCGGGCACCACGGCATCGGGGTTGCCGTCCTTGGGGCGCACCACCTCGCCTGCAGGGGTCAACAGAGGTGGATTGGGTGGGTGTAGCAGGGTGGGTGACATGGTCGCTGGGGTGGACCACGGCATTGCTACTGAGATGTTCGAGGGCAGGGGGCTTGGCGCAACGGCTTTCGGCAGCAGTTGCATGCCCAGCACGTCGCTCCAGCCGCCCTTAAGAGCCGCGCGCACCGTGGTAGTTGGTGGGGACGCCGCCCATGTTGTAGTGCACGGTGGGGATGACGGGGATGGGCTCCTTGGTCACATCCACGCCTGGGTGGGCAGGGCAGCAGAGGGTGGGTGGGGTGGGTGGAGACAGCAATGAGCATGTGACGCAAAACAGATGGGCAGGAGAGCAGAGGAGCAAGAAGGGTGGATACCCAGCCAGCCCTCGAGCTGCACCATGCGCTCCACCTGTTGCATGGCTGCTGTGTCCAACTTCAACACCCCACACTCACCGGCAAAGATGGCTGCGGTCTCGGAGATGCCGGGCAGGCGCTCCGCCAGCAGCTCGGGGGGCAGGTGGTTCAGGTGCAGGTAAATGTGGTCCTTCTCGGGGCCCACGCCGCGGCCCTGCGGGCATGGTTGGGGTGGTGCAAGTGCGATGCAGATGCGTCAGGTCGCAGGTAGCATGCAATCCAGGCAGCCATCCTGGTGGCATTTGGGCTGCGAGTGGACCCAGACCGGCGAGCACGGCCATTACACCAATGGGCAAGCCAGCACAGCATAGAACAGCACAGCACAGCGGGCACAGCGCACCTCCCGGATCTCCATGGTCATGGAGCGGGACACCACGTCGCGGGAGGCCAGGTCCTTGGCGGTGGGTGCGTAGCTGCATCAGGGGTGGGTTGGGGTAGGGATGTCAGGGCAAGGTGTGCAGGGAGGGGTGGTGTGAAGCGGGCTGGGTGTGCAAAGGGGTGGGCGCAGGGCTGGCGAGCAGGGCATGTTCACTGGCCACCCCAACAGCTCCAGCCATGGCACTCCCGCAGCTGGGGAGCCCTCCCCCTGCCCTCCACCCCCTGCTCACCGCTCCATGAAGCGCTCGCCCTCGCTGTTGCGCAGGATGCCGCCCTCGCCGCGCGAGCCCTCGGTGATCAAGCAGCCAGCGCCGTAGATGCCTGCGCCAGGAGCAGTGCAACGAGTGGCGGTCAACAAAACCGCCATCAGGTGTTGGTGGGGGCAACCAGCAACGGTGCTGCCGCGCGATGTCCCCCAGCCCTGTCCATGCATCTTCCGCAGCACCCAGGCCTCGTCTGCTACCGGCCCGACCATGTCCTGCTCTCCAAACCCAGCAAGCCATGTGTTCCCGCCATCCCACACACACCCAACGCTCCACTGCCTGCTGTCTGCAGCCCGCGGGCGCCACCACCACCCCTCCTCCTCACCCGTGGGGTGGAACTGCACAAACTCGAGGTCCTGCAGCGGCAGGCCGGCGCGCGCCGCCATGGCGTTGCCGTCGCCCGTGCACGTGTGCGCGCTAGTGGCCGAGAAGTAGGCGCGGCCGTAGCTGCGGGTGGGCGGGTGCACAGGGGCGGCTTGAGGGTGGTCGGGCAGGAGGCGTGGCATGGGGAGCAGGGCAGGAATCTCCAGCAGCATCAGCCCAGCTGGTGGATGCATGGCAGTCGCACGGTCCAGCAGGCCAAGTGCGGGGCCGGCAGGCGCTCACCCGCCGGTGGCCAGGATGGTGTTGTGCGCCTTGAAGCGGTGCAGGGTGCCGTCCTCCATGCACATGGCAATCACGCCGCGGCACGTCCCGCTCTGCACACACACGGGGAGACTAGTTAGTATACCATGAAGCAGTAAACGAACTAGCATTAATTGAAGCATTAAACAAAACGTTTAGGAGAGCTGCAGACACAATCCAAACGGCCGCCGCGGCGCATCTCACCTGGTCCATAAGCAGGTCCAGAGCGAAATACTCCACGAAAAATTTACAGTCATGCTTCATCGCCGCTCCATAGCTGTTTCGACATACACAAAAGGAGGGGCCAGAGGAGCGCGGTGAGAGGTGCCTAGAGAGACAAAGGTGTGCGGCGGGGCAGGGCGGGCGGCCAACTGCTGAAACTTGCCCCAGCAGCACAGCCACATATTTTGTCTCTCCCACCCCAGCCCTTGCACGAAAATTGCAACCACCACCCATCTGCGGCGCTCACAGGGTGTGCAGCATGGCGTGGCCCGTGCGGTCGGCCGCCGCGCAGCAGCGGTACGCTTGGCCGCCGCGGCCAAAGTCCAGGGACTGGCCACCAAAGGCGCGCTGCGGGGTGCGAGAGGAGAGAAGCGCAAAATGGGTGGTGCTGCCAGCCAGCAGTRGTAGTAGCAGCAGCAGCAGCAGCAGCAGCAGCTACAAGCAGAGCCCAGACCTACAAGAGCGGCGGCAGCGCGGTTCCAAGGCGCAGCGRCAGCGGCGGCCAGCTGCAGCCCTTGGCCACGCTGGCTTGCAACACACATGCGCACTGCAACAGCTCCCCTCCCGCATGTCGGTGGCTCAGGGGCAGCAAAACCAGTGAGGAAACGCCCAGCGCACGGCTAGCTCGTGGGCCCCACCTGGTAGATCTTGCCGTCGTCGGTGCGGGAGAAGGGCAGGCCATAGTTCTCCAGCTCGTACACAGCCTTGGGGGCCTCTGCGGCAGGAGTTGTAGAGATTGCATTGGCTCAGAAGAGGTGCTGTCATGCACCGATTAGCGACAGCAAATGGTGGACCACCACACAAGAGCACTTGGTGCAGCGCCCCTATGCTTAGATCGGCCGGGACGGCAGGCGGTGCAGCACTGCTGTTCACCTCAGGCCCAGCCAGGCCCGCGTCGCACCCTTGCACATGTACTCAATTGCGTCCTGGTCGCCCAGCCAGTCGCTGCCCTTGACGGTGTCATAGGCGTGCCACCGCCAGTCGTCCTCTGCGGCAGCGGGGCGGCACAAATTTTCAAAAGATTCTTCGGCGTTCCGGCAGCAGCAGCGACGCCATGCTTCATATCCGCCACCGGCGCAGGCGATCAAAGGCAGTAGCAGGCTGCAGGCAAGCAGCGGTGGCCCTGCCAAGGCCACAGCGCCTGCCAACGCCGCTGCCCCCAGCAGCGCTGCAGGCCTCCGCTGCCGCACCCGTCATGTTGCCGAGCGCGGCATTGATGCCGCCCTGCGCCGCCACGGTGTGGCTGCGGGTGGGGAACAGCTTGGTAATGCACCTGCAGCATGCGGTGGAGTGGGAAAACGCAGCAGGTCGGCAAGCACTGCCTAAATCGCTGGCTGGTGCGGCGGGGGCGACGGCAGGCGGCGCCCCTCGCTGCCGCCGCTCACGCTGTGTTGAAGCCCGCCTCGCTCAGGCCCACTGCCGCGCGCAGACCGGCGCCACCTGCGGTCCGAGGGGTGGGGCGCGGGCGGGGAGGGCTGAGCGCTTGGGGTCTGCGCGCTTTCGGCAAGTCGTGCCTGGGCTGCCGGCGGGGCCCCCTCGCCTGCTCCCACGACGATCGCGTCGAACTCGTGATCAATCAGCTTGTAGCCGCCGGAAGTGGAGGTCGACAGCAGCCGCGAGTCCTGGCCCAGGCGCCGCAGGGCGCCGAGCGCGCCAGTGGCCGTGCGCCGCAGCATGTTGCCTGTTCCCACCGCTACACCACGGCTGTCGGCCCGCCCGTTAAGGGTTTTGGCCGGGGGGCTGCATGGGGCGGCCCGCCTGGCAGCGCCGCACTGGCGATGGAACCCTCTTGCTGCATCACACCGGCTGCCAAGCACTGGAGACGCTTGAGGCAATGCAAGCTGAACTCTTCCAGGAGCCACATAAAACCACAAGGCGCGGTTGCCGTCCCACCGAACAGGCCGATGCGCACAAGATGCACTTGACTCACCCTCAAAGACTCGTTGATTACAGGGCGCAAACAACAGCTTATTGAGAGCCCATTCTGCTCATGCTCTGCTCATCTCTCTCACTTTCATGCACACCTGCAGCCAAGCTGCATCCTGGCCGCACCAGCCCTCAGCCGCTGTCCGACATGCTGGCCGCCTCCTCGCTGGACAGCGGGCTCTCGGGGCTGGCGGGGCTGGCGCTGCTGCCTGCGGGGGCCTCCTTCCGGAAGCTTGATGTGACTATGCCGTAGCGCCCCACCTGCTGAGGGACATGGCAAGCCGCAACACAGCATGAGCGAGCAATGAATGCCCCTGGACGGCGCAGGAGGCTCTGTGTCGTGTGCGCTCAGCTGGCACCAGCACACCACCACCCCCACCAGCCTGCGTGCCTGGTTCGCGTTGGGCTGTGCCTCCAGGAGGTCGTGGCAGAAGCGCCAGCCGATGCGTGCGGCGCAGTGTGCACAGAACACGTCTGACACCCGCATGGGCCCCTGGCACAGCTCCTCCTCCCGCTCGTTGCGCTCCACCACAGCGCCGGGGCGGAAGTTGTTGATGAACCCGCAGCACAGCAGGAAGAGGAATGAGGTGGGAAGGCGCAGTGCAAAGAGCAGGCAAGCTCATGGCAGGACACCAGTTGGCCGGCAGGGTGGCAAGGCTCAGAATGCCCAAATAGTTTTGCAAACAATCTCCCACCATTGTACAGGTGCAGGGCATCCATCACTGCTGGCCCAGCACACGCACCAGGCGCTCTCGGGGCCGTCGCCTGCATCCCACACGTGCTGCTTGCTCAGCAGGGCGCGCTGCTCAAACAGCGGCGCGCCGCAGCCTCCAGGCTTGGCCAGCGTGCTGCGGGCGGCTGTGCAGCTGTACACGGCCAGCGTGGCTGGGGGCGGGGGGCGGCCCAAGTGCTCCTCCTGGCCATTCGGCCGACACAAGCGCAGGTATGGGTGGGCGAGGAAGACGGTGCCAAGCACTTGCAGCTCCCGCCAGTGCCTGCGGTGCCAGTGGAATCGTATCGAGGGGTGGGAGTGGAGGGTTTTCTGGAGGAGAGACTGAGGGTTGCGGGTGTGCGGTAGTTTAAGCACAGTGAGGTTACCACCCCCAAACCCACTGTTCCACGAAGGCGTCCTGCTCGCAGCAGCTGACCAAGCGCTGTGGGATGCACATCAAAACTGTCCCGCATGCCCTGCCCACCTGATGCAGGGCGGCACCGCAGCCGCGCGCAGCGAGCCCAGCTGCACCAGGCGCAGGCCCAGGTGCAGTCCGCAGCCGTCGCACAGGACCTGCTGCGCTCGCACATCGTAGTTGTCGTTGCCCACACGGCGCAGGCCCATCTCCACCTNGTGGAGGTGGGAGCCGAGAACGCACAGTTGAGGGGCAGCCACGCGCCTGAACCTGCAGGCGCCACGTGCATGCACGCTGCCACTCGATGCCATGCGGTGCAGAACCACTTTGTTTGGCATGCAGCCAGCTGCCTGCGTGTGTAGGATGCTAGCCCACCCGCAGGAACAGCAGCGTCTCCAGCGCCTCCAGGGGCTGCTCCTGTGACAGCCTGCAGCCCGTGCAGTGCTGCGGGTCCAGCGCTACACCGGTGCCATCAGGCAGGCGCAGGGGCGGGGCCTCGCGGTGCGTCTCGCTGGCCAGCGCCTGAGCAGCGTCGCAGAGCGCATGGCCGCAAGCGGCGCAGCACAGGTGGCGGCGGCGGGCCGCGCCGCCCAGCGCTCGCAGCTCCCGGCAGCAGCTGGACAGCGCAACTGCGGAGGCAAGGTGAGGATGGTGGTGGAGCGTCGAGTTGCATTTTGGTCGACGCCCACGAGCGTCACAAAATAGAATGGAATGGAACAATTCCCAGCGCTCCGCCTGTCGTGCCAACCATTGAGCCGAACAAGTGCCGCTCGACAAAGCGTCTGCCTTGCCCGCCCGCTCACCCGCATCCGCCAGCTCAGTCAGCTCCGCAAAGACGCCCAGGAGCACATTTGGGGGCAGGTCCAGCAGCGGGAGAGGGCGGTCCACGGGCGCCAGTGCCATCGGTGTTGGCGGCGAAGCGGCGGTGGCGGGCCTGCGCACGTTCGGCGCCCCGTGGGTATGCAGGGTGACGTGCGATCCGCCAGATGCAGTGGCCAATGAGTATGGGGGAGCTGCAGGCAGCGTGGAGGCGGCGAGCTGGGTAGGGCTCTTTGGGGAGCTGGCGGAGGCCAGCTAGCGGTGGCCACAGGTGCTGACTCTGCTACAGCAGTGCATGCGCTGCAGAATTAGCGCCCTTGCAAGGCCGTTGGGCCCTCACCTTTCGGAGCTGCATGAGAGGCTTGCAAGCTCCTTTCATGGCTTCCTGCGTCCTTCCCCGCTGTTGCTGCTGCAACCCATGGTGCATTGACAGCCCGCTCAAGAGCAGGATGCTGCCTTCGAACTCGCTCCTTTCGAGACTGGGCCTGAAGCAGGAGGAGGACCCCAAGGAGGTGGTGCGAAGATGTCAGAGAATGATCAGGACGGAAATCCGGGGCGTGGAGCGCCAGATGATGGGTGCGGCCTGCCAACGCGCCTGCTGGGGCGCAGGGAGGGGCCAGCTGCGCCTGCTACTTTGCCAGCAGGCTCCTCTGAATGCAAGGCCCGCTCCAGCAACGCGCGGCAACCTCCCCACCCCGCCAACCGCCGCCGCTGCCGCCTGCCGCCGCTGCCGCCCGCGTTTGACTAGCGCACGTGCGCTGCTGCCTGCCATGCCCGCATGCAGAGGTGCAGCGTGAGCAGAAGAAGGCCGAGAAGCTCATAAAGGATGCAGCCAAGCGCAACGACCTTGTGTCGGCCAAGGTGCCTGCTGGCTGTGTGGCCGCTGCTTCCCTCGGCGCTGCCCGTGCTGCTGCCCTTGCCTGGTACGGTTTACGCAGCCCTTGCTGCCGCCGCTCCGCTTGCTGCATGGGTGCACCTGCCCTGCTGCCGCTATATCCAAGCGCTGCCCATGCCCCTCCCTGCACCCTCTGCACCCAGATCATCGCCAAGGAGGTGGTCAACATGCGGCGCACCGTGACCAAGCTGGCCATGAACAAAGCCACCTTCCTGGCGCTGTCCAACCAGATGACGGAGCAGCTGGGTGCGCTGCAGGCAGCGGGGGGCCGGCAAGCTGCTGCCTGGCCTCGCCCCATGCCTGCGCTGGGTGCATGCGCTGCTGGCTGCGGCCCGCTAGCGCGCCCCAACCGCCGGCGCCGCCGCACCCCGACGCCCTGCAGCCATGACACGGGTGGCGGGCTCGCTGGCCAAGAGCGGCGAGGTCATGAAGCTGGTGAACAACCTGATGAAGGTGCCGCAGCTGCACAAGACGATGGTGGAGATGTCGCGAGGTGGGCGGGCTGCTGTTGCTTGCTGCCGCCGCTGGTGGCGCGGCCTCTGCTTCCTGCTGCCGCTGCTAGTGTGCGCTGCACTGCTGAGAGTGGTACGTAGACCATGATGCGGTGTGCTGCAGCTGCTGTGACCGCTCCTTTTGGCATTCTGCCCTGCCCTTCTGTGTTGTCGCCCAAGCCGCCACCGGGTGCGCTGCTCGGCAGCACATGCGGCACCCCTGCGGTGCTACCGCACACTTGCATGCACCCTACCTTCCGCCCCTGCAGAGATGGCCAAGACGGGCATCATTGAGGAGATGATGCAGGATGCCATGGACTCGGTGATGGACAGCGAGGACCTGGAGGATGAGACGGAGGAGCAGGTGCGGCGCACGGCCCGCCTTGCCCCGTGCAGCGCCCTGCCCTGTTTTGTGCTCGCATGCTTGGACAGAAGGGTTGGTTTGGCACTGTCCCTTCTTGGCCGTACCATGTAGCTTGCAGTNGGTTGGGGCCTCATTGCACTGCCATCACAGCTGCCACCACATGCACTGTTCTCAATGGTTGTTGCATCGCTGCCACCTGCCCTGGCTGCAGGTGGACAAGATCCTGCTGGAGGTGGCGGGCGAGACGCTGTCGCAGATGGCAGCAGCGCCGCGGCAGCAGAAGCAGGTGCGGCGGCTGCACGGTTCTGCAACGCTTTCACCGGGCCTGCAAATTCGCAATGCTGTGCGACCACCCATGCCTGGGCTGCTGTGCCATCTCACCGCCGACTGCGGCTGCCGCCACTGTTTGGTGCAGGCGGTGCAGCAAGCGCAGCCAACGGAAGAGGAAGAGGACCTTCAGGCGCGGCTGGCGGCAGTCAAGGCAGGCTGACGCCTTCCCCTCCTGTTTGCTTGCGCTGAGAAGTGTTGTGTCACTGCTGCCTGCTGCCCCGCTGCCCACTGCTGCTCTATAAGTACAACTCCCTGTTTCTGTGCTGATACTCTTCTGTAACCCCCCTGCTCTTCACTTCTCAAGGGTGCAGTATCTTTGTTGCATGACACAGCATGCGTCAGCATGCTGCAGCCGGGCCAAAGTATTTGAAGGGATGAAGGCGAGTAAGTGGCGGTTTGAGCAGAGAATACGGGATAAAATTGGGCCACGGGGGGTGACGAGGCGGGTC
>JADXDR010000218.1:546-25384 GCA_025026875.1 Chlorella ohadii
CCATGGGGCCAAAGCCTTGCGCTCACTGCCGCATGCTGAGCCCTTGACATCACTTTTCTCTGGCATTCGATACGTGCGGCCAAATGGCCCAGCCGCACTCATCCTGAATGCCCAAGCCCCGTCCCTTCCTGCTGCTGCCACACCGGCACCCTCGCCTCTGTCGCTGCTGACGCGTCTCCTTTTACAACACATGCTGCAGCTCTTGCAACAGCGTCAGCAGTGCACAATCACGTGCAGCAATCACATGCCATCATCGGCACCAGCAACGCTGCTGTCATTTCAATGCAGCGGGCTGATCACGCGGCGGTGCGCTCACTGGTAGGCGCCCAGCTCATCGGCCAGGCCCGCAACCAATCGGCTGATGGTGGCCTACGCCCGCCGCCGCGCCTCTGCCACTGCCGCTCGCTGCTCCGCCGACAGCATGTCCAGCAGGGCGTCAGCTGCACGCATTGCGGCGATGACAGCGTGGGGAGCCGCCCGCCCGCCGCCGCTTCAACCTGCATGGTAGATTGGTTGGCAGCGAGCAGTAAAATGCAGCTACTGCACATTACCAGCAGATAGCAAGGCTCGCGGCGCCCTGCCTGATGCACATTCAGCTGCCAGCTGCCAGGCAGGCTGTTCAGTCGCACAGGCAAAGAGCTGCCTCCGGCAGAGCGGCTGCCGGCACCGCACCGCCCTGCTGCTGGTAGACAGCTGCCACTGCGTTCAGCGCACCTGGCGTCAGCGTTGACACGCCTGCTGCATCATGTCCCCATGTGGGCCCGCTGCTGAGCAGCGCCGCAAGCGCCGCCGGCAGCAGCTCAGGCAGCACGCCTGCACAGGGACCCAGCGAGGGGGGCCATGATTGGCCCCCTGCAGGTTTCAGCAGACTTGCACGCACGGCAGACAGCAGATGGACAACAGCGACAGCAGCAGCGGCAGCAGCAGCGGCAGCAGCAGCGACAGCAGCAGCGACAGCAGCGGCGGCACCAACAGTAACAGCAGCAGCGGCGGCACCAACAGTAACAGCAGCAGCGACAGCAGCAGCGACAGCAGCAACACGGCGACGTAAGTCAGATGGCGGCCGTTGCACAGCTGCCAGCTTCAACGGCCGGCTCGCCCTGCTGGCACACACCTGGGTTGTCCGTCGCCCCGGCATGCTGCTGTGTCAGCTGCACTGCCTGCAGCAGGCTGAAGCAGCACAGGCGCACTTTCCACATTCGGGCGTCGACAGCATGCCTGAGAGGCAGCAGGTTAAATGGAAGTACAGTGAGATATTGTGCCGGGAGTGCAGCGCTTGGACCACTTGCTGCAGACGTGCAAGCTGGCAGCCCAACACACAGGTACCGCTGCTCCTCAATGGTTGCACACCTGCGGCGTCACGCGGGCTCCATCGCACAAAGCACCAGAAGAGCCGCCATCTCCATGCATGAACATACGGCAATGTGAGGCGCTCTTACCCCATGACAAACACTGGCAGCTTGCAGCGCCGCTGTCAGCCACTACCGCAGATGGCGCAGCCCGCAACAGCCTACCGGGCCACTGGCAGCGCACATACCAGGTGATGCCTAGCGGCCCGCGGGCAACAAAGCAATGCACGGCCCAGCCAATGCTCGCCAACTCAACAGCACGCAAGCGCAGCATCAAGCACCGTGGTCATCTGCGTCAGCTTTCAGCGCTGGCAGAATGCTGCACACACAATATCAGGCCAGGGCAGCTCACCTGCATCACTAAGCATCTTGCCCGCTGGCCCTGCCGCTGCTGCTAGCCGCACTGCTGCCCGCCGCCAGCGTAAAACAGTGTAGTGCTTCGCGGCCTACAAGACCAGGGGAAAGGGGCGCACAGCGCGCCGGCGTAAGACAATAGGTAGGTCTGCAGCTTGCAGTGGCAGGCATGAGGTCATGCAAAAGGTGGCAGTGAGAGCGGCACAAAGATGGCGGCAGCAGCAGCAGCAGCACAGGCGAAGCACACATGTGCCGAGCCAGGAGAAACACGCAGGTAAGCCTATACAAAGCAGCTCGCAGTTGGCCTAGGCCTGCCGCTGCTCCGTTGCACGGCAACTTGCCACGCTGCTCACAGTGACCGCATGCAACGGCACACCAAGGCAGCAGACGAGTGCGAGGCTAACCTGCCTGCATCTTTTCACCCAGCAGCCGCGAGAGGATTAGCATGTAGCCAGCCAGGATCACCTATTTTGCAGGCACACTCTTCTGCCACCGCGGCTGCACTGCATGCAGTCGGCACGCGCATGGCTGCCCACGTTTGGCCGCCCTGCAAGGCGCGGGTAGGCACGAGGTTCAGCTGGCAGCAGCAGGTGGGGCTGCAGCAGCGCATACTGTCCGAAATCGTGCAATGGCTGGATACCGACTGCTCTTGCCTGGCAAGCACTGCATTGCAGGTCACGCACGCTGCGCACTTGGGCAACGCAAGCAAGAAGAGCAGGGCTGCGCTGTTGGACGCCCACCTGCCTCAATCATGTTCATTGCACAGCTGCCATGCATGTCACGCTACAAATATCTGCAGGTCCAAGTGCGAAAGATCACACGGGTCAGCACCGTCGAGCGCAGGCCTGGGGGCATCTGCAGCCAAACTCAATGTGGACAGCAGCCAACCATGCAGCTGCGTTCAACCGCTTCCTCGCGTGGCGCACAGCGAGCTGCAATGCAGACATGTGCTTGACATACAACAGGCATGCCTTGCAGCCGCAGGCTGGAATGTGACACGCAGCCCACGCAGCACACCTCACCCTGCACAGCCGGCCAGCCGGCCGCCATCGCGGCACAGCGGCACTGCGGCGGCGGAACGCAGCAGCTGCTGCGGCCGCTGCTGCAGCTGAGATACAGCAAAGTCTGGCACAGCTGACAGCTGCGTGCGAGGCGCAGCTGCATCAGACTAAGTGGTCTGGATTCACAAAAAGCAGCGAGTGGGAGGTCTCTTCCGGCGGGCCGTGCGCTGCCGCCTGCCGCCGCCGCCGCCGGCGGCCCACACGCCGCTGCCTGCCGCTGATGGCAGGCAGCCCTGCGGACACTGCTACCATCTCGGGCTGGCACATACTTGTGATCCAACGGCGCAGCGAGGGGAAAGCGCGCTGTGGCGAGCAAGGCTGTTGCAAGCCGGCAGCTCTGCGCTCGACGGTTCGGTGGATCATTGAGCAGTGCCGGTGCAAGCGGCCTGATAAGCAGCGCAAGGGAGGGAGCGCCGCTTGCCCAGCACCCTTCTCACGCGTGGGCATTTGGAGGGCCTGCGCCACTGCCGACAGCCTTGATCACTTCCAGAACTCTTGATCGTTACCTTGCAGCCCCTCNAGCCGCCACGCGCTACGCTCTCAGAACCCTGCAAGCTTGCCCTCTTTCACCAGCGCTGTTCTCGCCCTCGGAGGCCTCCTCGGCGCTTGTACACAACCTCCAGACGCTGCCTGGCGCCACAAAGCCGCCTCCGGCACGCTCCACTCCCACCGCTCCTGCCGCCGCCGCTACCGTCGCCGCTCCCCCACCATGAACCCGCTGCTCACGCCGTTCCCCTCCTCGCTGTCTGCTGAAATCTTGGGCCGGTCCAGCCCTCAGGAGGCCAGTGATATGGCAGCAGTGCAGGTGCGTTGATTGCTGCAGGGCACCTGCATGGCTGGCCCGCACCGCCGCTGGCGGTTGCGGGCAACCCCATCCACCCACCGCCCGCTGCTGCTGCCACCTGCAGGCAGAGCAGATGGCGGACATGCGGGTGGTCCCGCCGCTGCACACACCCACACTGAGCGAGGTCGTGCTTTGCGTGAGTCAGTACTGCTCAGCAGCATGCAAGTGACAGGTAGCGTGGCGCCACACACCCGGCCGTGGCACTGCCGTTCTGCTCTCATGCACCCCCGCCCGCCTGCTGGTTGTGCTGAGCTCTTACAGCTGTGCGCACCTCTCGTTCTATTCCGCTGCATCCCCACCTGCAGGACCACCGCAACACCCTCACGCTCTTCTCGCACTTCTTCAAGGCGGCGGCAGCGGCGGAGGCGGCCACCGCCGCCGGCTCCGAGGCCTCGCCCGAGCGGCTGATGCTGAAGCTGTCCGCCGGCGCCCTGGCCCTGGACTTCCACCTGCATGCCAAGGCGAGAGCGACAAACAGTCGATGTTCGTTGCGATTGTCCTTGCAGCAGCATGCTGCTGCCATGCCTACTTGCACACATGTTGCAGCGGCCACCCATCTCCCTCCAGCCCCGCCTGCCGCTGCCCTGCGCAGGCAGAAGAGCAGGTGATGTACCCGGCTCTTCAGGCCCACTGCGGGCCTGAGGGCGCGCTGCTGGCTGAGCATGCGGCACGCGAGCACAGGGAACTGAGCCGCGAGGTAGGCAGCAGCAGGAAACAGTGCTTGGCGGCAGCGGCGGCTGGGGTGCGGCCAGCTGGCACCGCTGCCGCCTGCTGCTCTCGGGCAGATGCCAAACAGCATGCGCTCACGCCTGCTTGGCAACTGCGCCCCTCCCTGCAGGTGGACTCAGTGCTGGGCATCCTGCTGGAGGACCACGACCGGCTGCTGGCTGGGCAGGTGGGCGGCAGCGGCAGGGTGAGAGCCGCAGCGGCGCAGTGAGGATGCAAGGCAGGGGCAGCACTCTTCCGCGTTGCGCCTGATTGATGGCAGCAGTGCATTACAGCGCTGTGCCAGCACACATCTCATGACGCCTTCCGGCCGCTTCCCACCGCTCCTGCTGTCACCCTGCAGCCGATGCCGGTGGCGGAGCTGCTGGTGAAGCGCCGCCAGCTGATCAAGCGCATGCAGGAGCTGGAGCAGGTGGGCAGCAACGGGTTGGTATTTGAGCTGCACTGTGCATGGCATGGCTGCGCTGCTTTGTGAGCAGCACGGCCAGTCAGCTGCAGCACAAGTGCTTGCCTCTGTTGCCCCGCACAGGCCTTCATTGCGCACCAAGTGGAGGAGGAGGCAAATGTGCTGCCGCGCCTCGCCACCGCACTGCCAGGTGAGGGGCGGCAGCGGTTACCACTATGCAGCATGCCCCGCAGCGCTATGATTGCGCGGCTTTGTTGTGCTGCAGTGCGCCACGGTGAGAAGGGTGGGCATGTGCTCATTGATTCAATGCAGCTTGAACTGCTGTGCAGCTGCCCCGTCCCCTACCCATTCAGCACAAGAGCAGCGCAGCATGGCGGTGGCATTCTACCATGCCAAGCAAAAGGTGGAGCTGCTGCGACCCGGCGGCACAACAGGCACAGGAGCAGCAGCTGGAGGCAGCGTCATGGCTGTTGACACGCCGGCAGGTGCATGAGGACAGTGTCGGCTCCTGCGATCGCGTCAGTGCAGCCAAGTCTCCTCATTTGTTCCAGCTACCTCTCTGCTTTGCCCTTCAATAGCTTGCACAGCAGTTACATCATGAGCAACTTAAAAGTTGGTGTGTGCACAGGCATCGGCACAGAAGCATACAAAGCTGCAAGCTAGCACATGTGACAGCAGTGGTAGAGAGCGGAGCGAGTCAGGAGGGAAGCTCGGGAGGGTATGGTACAGCAGTCAGCAAGGCAACGTCAGAGCAGGGCAGAGGACAGGGCTGGCGGGCTGCACATGTGGCGGGCAGCAGCATGCATCAGTTGCCTCAGTCCTGGTCCATCTGCTCCGGCTGCTCATCATCGCTGGCAGCCCCCTCCTTGATGTCCAGATCCAGCTCAAACTCCTGCAGGGAGAGTGAAGAAGGTGCAACAAGCAGCGGTTAGCAAGCATGCAACGTGCGTGCGTGCCTGAGGGGTCTGCACCAACGCAGCACACAGGCGGGTCGGCAGCTGTCAGTCTGTACAGTCGGCAAACACTCAGTGGGCCCTGCCCTCCTGCCTTGTTTGCACAGCTGGGCCTCACCTGGTCGCAGCCCATGTACGAGTCGCACATGAAGAAGAGGGTGAGCGACTGGCGGCCCACCGCCTTGGGCGCCACAAAGTCCAGCTTCACCTTGGCCTTGCGCTGCGCGGCAAGCGAGAGGGGAGAGCCAAGAGAGAGTGGGATTCAGTGCTGGCAGCAGCATGGCAGCAGTGGAGCAGTCGAGCAGCGGCGGCAGCAGCAACAGGAGTGGCAGAGCAACCATGAACAGCATCGATAGCAGCAGCAGCTGCAAGCAGGCGGTGGACAGGTGGCAGCAGCAGAGATGGCAGTAGTGGCAGCAGCAGGCCTTGCACCGTTCCGCCTCCTCCTCCCCATGACCGCACCTGCAGCGTGACGCGCTTGATGGCCAGCAGCGAGTTGGCGGCGGTGTCGCCCACAACCAGCCACCAGTTCTCGTCCTTGCGGCCGGGGTAGCTGCGGGGAGTGAGGGACAGGGACAGAGGGCAGGCGCATGAGGGATGCACCAGGATAGGGAGCAAGTGGAGAAGCTGTACAACACCAGCCGGGTAACGGCCGCCAGATGTGCTCAGGGGTGCATGCTGGCCAGCACGCAGCGGCAAAAGACTGGGCAGCAGGCCAAGAGCTTCCAGCATTCATCCTGCCAAATCAGCATGCCGCTCCCGCCCCGCTCACCGCGCGGCGTCCACGGGTCGCAGCTCTCCCTCCATCTCCCGCTCCAGCTGCACCACCAGGCTGACCGGCTCGCCGGCGCGCAGGTCGTCCTCGTCTGCCACCTGGCGAGTCGAAGAGGAGTAGAGGGGAGGAGCAGGCGTTCAGAGAAGTGGCACGGGCAGAGACGAGTGTGGCGGCTGCACATCTGGCTGGCAAACGCGCCATATGCCCTCCCCCGCCCAGCAGCACTGGCGGGCCCCATGTGTGGCACACCTCAGCCAACGCAGGCCCACCTGGTGCGACACGTTGATGTCGGGGTAGCGGTTGCACCAGCGAGCCACGTCCTCCAGCTGCGGCTCCGTCATCTGAGCAAGTAATGGGCACACGGGTCAAGAGCAGCACATTCAATACTGCAGCGATGCACTCCCTGGCAGGCGGCCCAGATCTATCATGACCACAGCAGCTGCCTGCAGACTCGCAGCCATCTGTGGCCGCGGCTGCTGTAACCACAAGCACAGCGGCTGCCCTACCTGCAGCAGCTCCCTCCGCGCGTCGTCCTCCATCTCCAGCAGGTCGAACACCGTCTCCACGCCTGGTGATGGCACAGCTTGCAAATGAGTCATGGGTATGCAGCAATGGCTGCATGGGCATCCTTAGCACAGAGCTGCCCCTCATGCAGTGCGTGCCACCGAACACCACCCCACCAGCCCCTCACCCTTCTCGGCGCAGGCGGTGGCCAGGTCGCGGGAGAAGTGCGGCAGCTGCATCAGCACGGGGTCGCGCTGCCACAGCGCCTGCGTCACCATCTGGCTCATCTCCATCGCTGCGGGTGGGCGGTGTGCAGGCGGGCGGAGTTTGGTGAGGCATGGCGTGCGCAGCAGGCAGGCGGGCGAGCACTTGTGCGCTATACAGCGCAGCGGCAGATGTGGGACGGCAAACTGCTGGCAAGGGCCCCCCGGCCTCAGTCTGCNACACTGCCCCTCAGTGTGCCGCACCTGCCAGCGCGGGGTTGAGCCAGCCGCTGGAGGAGATGACGTCCACCATGGACTGCAGCAGGCGGGTGGCCTGACCCACCACGTGCTGCGCGTCTGCCGCCATGTCGGGGTTGAGCGCGGAGCGAGACAGGTGCGTCTGAAGTGGGGGAGGGGAGAGGGCGGAAGCCGGAGCAACCAATCAGCGTAAGGGTGCGAGAGGTGAGGCGAGCCCTAGCAGTGTGACCACACTGCCGCCGGTGCCATCCCCGCTGCTGCCTTCCATGCTGCCTGCCTTACTGCACTGCCGGCAGTAACGGCGCCTGCTCACCTGCACCAGCGCGTTGACCTTGGTGTGCGGGTCGGTGAACTTGGGCTTGTCCACAGCCAGCGGCGCGTGCTGCAGCAGCTTCTGCAGGGCAGCGGCGGCGCAGGGGGCAGGGCGGGCCGGGTGTCAGCAAGCTGGCCAGCCAACGGAGTGGGGCAGGCGGGAGGCAGAGCAGCTAGCGAGCATGTGCTCCTGATGCCACCCCAGCTTGGGATGCACACGCAATAGTGCGATCGCAAGGTGGCATGAATGAAGAAGCTTCAACTGCCGCGCACCTGCACCACGCGCTCCTCTCCTGGGCGCACAGGCACATCGTCGTACTCGCTGGCGCTGGACAGGATCTCCAGCAGGCCCTGCAGGAGGGCAGTGTGGGGTGGGGCGCAGTAGCAAGCAGCAGTTGAGCGGCGGCATGTACAAAAGGCATAACAGACGCAGGTGCAGCCGTGCCTGGTATGCCAGCTGCAGCGGCAGCGGCGCGCCTGCACGCCCAGACAGCGGCAGCCTCTCTGTGGCAATGGAACTCACCTTGAGCTTCGTCTTGGCGGTGAGGCTGGAGGCGAACAGCTCGATGGTGGTGTACGCAATGTAGTAGTACGCTGGAAACACACAGAGGCAGAGAGGACGGTTATGTGGCAGCAGCAGTGACTGGCGGCAGCTCGCGAACGGTAATGCAACTGCACCTTTCACACCAGAAGGCCGCTGCACCCATGCCCAGCAGCCCACCCCACAGCAGCACCCACCCGCAATCATGCCCAGGTTGAGGGGCTCCAGGTCCATGTCGTCCTCCACCGCAATCAGCTTGGACTGCTCCAGGTCCGCCAGGATGCCCTCCACCAGCTCAGACAGGTGGTCGCTCACGTGCCGGTGGCTCACGCCCTGCAGGGCAGGTGGTGGTGGCGAGGCAGCACATGGTGGGGCGGGTGGGGGTGGTGGGTGGCTGGCCATGGTATGGCGCCGCTGACACTGCTCCCAGATGTTTCATGCGAGGGCTGCGCTGCTCCTCACTGCCCACTCTCACCATCAACGCTGCTTATCCCTCCCCACCCCATCCTCAACCACCCTCACCGTCATGTTGTAGTAGTTGGGGTTCTTGGTGAGGCGGCGGTAGTAGAAGGTCCAGGTGAGGTAGTCCACCGCGTCCTGCTTGTTGGTGATCGTCCTGCTCAGGGTAACGAGAGGAAGGGAGGGCGACATGGTGGATGTTGGAGCAGCCAGCGTCAGACATTTAACAGGAGCAGCCACCAGAGAAACGCAAACGCTATCAAGGGACGCCTAGGGGCTCACCGCGTGACCACCTCCGCCGCCATGTGGTCGTGCAGGAAGTGATCCAGGTGGCTCTCAACTGCGGGGGCGGGTGGAGTGGTGGGCGCAGCAGAGTCAGCATGCGGCAGCATGGCTGCATGTGGACTCAGACACATATCACCTGCGACAGCGCCGCTCCTGCCTGCATGCTGCAGCAGCAGACAGAAACCCCACAGGCAGCAGCACCCACCCGGCAGCGGCTCAAACAGGAACTTCTTGTAGTACTCCTTCTTGGGAGCGTGGCACATCAGCACGCAGCTGCAGCGGGAAAGGAGGGGCAGGCACAGTTAGCGAGCTGTTTGCAGGCTGCAGCTCAGGGTTTGCTGATGTTAGAGGGCTAGCAATAGGGGGGGCCCTTGGGACCCTCAGGCACTCCACCTATTTACCAGCTAACCTAGTCTAGAGGACTAAGCCTCTAACACTATCCCCCCCTCTCAAGCCTGCTCGTCCCGAGCTGTCTGCCTGAATCCGAGGGATAAACGGGGCAATCCCACTTCCACCTGCCCCTCTGCCCCGCCAGACACGCGGCAATCCGTGTCCACTGCAGCTGACAATCCGTTCTGGTGCTTCATGCATACAGCAACGTTGGTCCCTGCCTCAGCCCCCTGCCCCAGCGGCGCCTCACATGCCCTGCTCGTCGTGCAGCGGGCGCGAGGCACGGCCCATCATTTGCAGCAGGTCGGTGACGGGGTAGTCGTTGGTGCCCTGCCCTGTCACGTCATAGTACTGCAGGAGGGGCAGGGTGTCAGCGGCAGGCAAGTGTGAGCAGCGAGGATGTGAAGCGCGTGCATATCTACATCTACTGCTCAACAAGCAAGTGGAAGGTGAGAAAACAGCGCTGTATATGTGGCGTGGCAGTGTGCCCTGCAAACAACATCAGCAACCAACCCATTGCGTGCCCTGCCCACCCCACAGCAGCGCCCACCTGCGTGCCCATGATGACTGTGAGGTGCGCGGCGGCGGTCAGGCCCCAGCACATGGGCGCCGTGGCCACCAGCACCTGCACCGCGCCGCTCTCAAACAGCAGGCGCGCCACCGACTGCTCCGACTCCGACTGGGTCTCGTGCAGGAAGGCCACGCCGTAGCTGTGGGCGGGCGGGGCGGGCAGGTGCAAAAGGTAATGAGTGACAGCCACGTAGCCACGACGACAGGCAGCTGCACCTGGCGGCAGTGGCGGGGCAGCTGTGTGCATGCTACAGCACTGCCAGAATTCACGATTGAAACCCAAAGATCTGGCTGAACCTGCACCAAGGCCCCCACCTGAGCGAGTGGCGCAGCGCCTGGTCCTCCACCTTCTCCAGGTACGGAGCAATGTCGCCCTCGCTCGCCTGCAGAACATGCGGATGTTGAGGACCGCCCTGTGGCTCTCCACTGCCACATGTCATTGTGGACAAGGCCCAACCACACTACCGCAGCCAGCAGCCGGTGCAGCGACCAGCAAACTCCCAGCACTTCCCTAATCTGCTGCCAGCACTTTCGTAATCAGCTGGCACAGTCACCACCCCTTCAGCCCGCACCTGGCGGAACTTGTGCGGCGCGCCATCGGCGGCCGCATGCGTCAGCAGGTCGAGCGCTGCCATAATGGCGTGCTTTCGGGTGGGCACAAACACAATGGCGGGCTGGCCGTCGCGCGCGTGGTGCCCAATGGCCGCGTACGCCGGCCGCAGCATGGCCTGAGCAAGTCAACGGACAGAGCAGCGCATGGCAGTGAGTGCTTGAGAAACAGGAAGCTTGTTCAAACTGCCCCACAGCAAGCATAACACATGGCACTGTTCAGGTCTGCCCGGTTGTCGGAACCCAAGCCGCGTCGGCAGCCAGCAGCGGCTCCCTGCCCCCACCGCCCACCTGCATGCGCGCCTCCAGGTTGACGATGTCAAAGCCCTGGATGTGGATCTCAAGCGGCACGGGGCGCACGCCTGTGGCGGGAAGGCAGCGCGCAAAGATCAGCAGNCGCTATGGAATGGCAGACGGCAGCAGTGGCAGCGGCAACACAGGGAGCACAGGGCTCAGCTGTGCCTAGCAGCATGCAACAGCTGCACAATGCAAGNCTGCTGCCTGCCTGCAGCTGCAAGCCAGCGGCAGCTGCTGCCGCTGGCGCGCACCGGGCGGGAAGTTGAAGAGGCCGTGGCTGGTGGCTCCGATCCACTCGCCCATGTCCTTGGCGTTGGCCAGCGAGGTGGAGAGGGCCAGGATGCGGATGGGCCGCTCCAGCTGGCTGGAGATGTAGCGCATACGGCTGGTGATGATCTGCGGGGATGAACGAACGTGGTTGTGGGGCTGAGCATGGCCGCACAGTAGACAAACCAAGCAGGAAACCAACCATCGGATTGCAGTGCTTGTTGACAGCTGCGCAATGCAACGCAGCACCACCAACCAGCAGCTGCAGTGCGCAGTGGCCTGCCGCTCTGCGCAGTGTACGCACCTCCAGCGCGGGGCCGTGCGGGCCGCCCAGCAGGTGCATCTCATCCACAATGAACAGCGGCACATCCTGCAGTGGACAGCTAGGAAGTGAGCATGCTGAGAGAGCAGCCAGGCCTCGACGCCGCCGTGCACGGCAGGAAGTTCGCAACAAACAGGCGCGGTACGTGACAAATACCATGCACCCTGCCCACCTGCACCGCCTTGCGCTGCTTCCAGCGCCGCGACAGCATGTCCCAATGCTCGGGCGTGGCAATCACGATGTTGCCCTGCAGAGGTGGGGTGAAATGCGGATAGGCAAGGTCAGGGGCAGCTGGTGGTTCTTCAACCTGTAGCCCGACTGCGGACCCCTGCCTGGCACTGCATAGCAGCTGGCACAGAAAAAAGCTCAGCCCTACCAGCAGGCAGCCACACCCATGCTGTAACCAGATCACCACCCACCTTCTCCAGCAGCTTGAGGTCGGCCTGCGCCTCGCCCGTCAGCTGCACCACGTTCAGGCCCAGCCCCTGCCCAAACCGCTTGCTCCAGTCCGCAAACCGCTCCTTGGCCAGCGCCTCCATGGGGGCGATGTACACGGCGCTGCAGGGGAAGTTTGGCAGGGGTGGTAACATGTCAGGCGGCTAATGCAACCCCACAACATCCAGGTGAGGAGGACCAGTAGAGCTACGCTGCAGCCTGTTCTCTCCTCCCAGCAGCAATGGCACCTGCCCAACCAGCAGCTGCACTCACCGCGCGGTGCACTTGCCCTCCGCGGCGCGCTGGATCACGCGCAGCAGCGCAAACTCGGCGCAGATGGTCTTGCCGGAGCCCGTGGGGGCGGCCACCAGCGCGTTGTCGTCGGTGTTGTACAGCGCGGTGAACACCTGTATTTGTTTAGAAGCAAGGCACAGAAGGTTGTCGGCACTGGAAAGAGTGAGCATGGAAGGGCATGGCCGGCTGAGCTGCTGTTAGATGCGGCAGTGCCAACACCGTCTGATCCCTGCTGCAGCCTGCCCTGTCTCAGCCCTGCGTGTTGCTGCCTGGCCTGCACACACTGGCTCACCTGGGTCTGGATGGGGTTGAAGTGCGTGAAGGCTGTGTACAGCTTCTCAAACTCCGGGTTCCTGCAGGAGCAGGATGAGTGATGGATACAGGAACCGGTCGGCGGTTGAGAACCAGCATGTGGTTGTTTGCGCTGCCCAGTAGTTCCCTGGCATGGACTGCAAGTGCACATGCAATGCACCCTGTGCGTCGTCTGCCACCCCCCTGGCCCTGCTGCACGGCTGCTGTGATGCTGCTTCTGCTGCAATCCCTCTGGACTCGCAATGCCCCGCCCACGAGTAGCACCTGAGCGCAGAGACGGGCAGGGGCTGCAGGTCCAGCAGCTCCGTGGGCGGCGCGTACTTCTCGGGCAGGATGAGGTGGCGGAACGACACCGGCAGCACTGCCTCGCAGCCCAGCCACTTGTCCGACACCACCTGAGGCGGGTGGGAGAGGCAAGGCAGGGAGGATGTTGGTACAGGCTGCAGCTGGATGCTGGATGATGAACCAGGCAATGCACTGCCGTGGCTGCCTGGGATGACCTGCTCGTGCTTCCTGTCGCCCAAACCACGCAGTGCTGCAAGGCTCTTCCCAGGTCCCCTGAGGCACCTCCAGCCCACCTTGACGAAGTACTGGGGCGGCAGCGGCTCGGCCACTGGCAGCGTGAAGGTGACCAGGTGGTCGTCCTCCGCCAGCGTCTTCTTCAGCAGGAAGTACTCGTGGTGCAGCAGGTTCTCTGTTGGGCAGGGTGGAAGGGAGGCGATAGTGAGCTTGCGACGTGTTGCATAGCTCGGAAGCAGGCACCTGCCTGCATCAGCTGCGCCCTGCTGTCCTCACAGCACAAATCACTCAGTGGGCGCCACATTCGGCCCTCGGCAGCGCTCACCGCTGTCGCTGTCCTCCACCATGATCCAGAAGGGCTCCACCACGCCGTGGATCTTGTCGTCCCACTGCACACACAAAGGCAAGGGTGGCCAGGCAGGTGCTGTCAGCCTAGGGACCGCACCGCTGCAGCTGCCGCCCTGCTGCCAGGCTGGCTAACTTACAGGCAGCCGCAGCTCGCAGCACTTGCTTTGTGCCTCTGCAGAATGGCACAAAGCGCGGTTCCAGCCTGCCAACTGCTACCCTGAGCACGCTGCCAGACCTGCCACCCACCTGGAAGTCGGGGGTGATGGTGAGGTCCACCTTGAGCACGGTGCGCGTGATGGGCTGCACGTGCGCGCTCAGCTCCAGGCGCGGGAACTGGTGGATGAGCCTGGGCAGGAAGCGGAGGTTGCATGGAGGTTGGCGTTGTGAGCGGAAGGTGGGGTAGGGTGGGAGCTAAGGTGGGGTACGGCAAGCGAGTGGCAGCAGCCACGCCCGCCGCCAGCCAGCAAGCAGCCACCTTTCACCACATGCACCACACCAGCCTCCACTGACACTGCAGCTTGCCGCTGCATGCTGCCCCCTGCCTGACTGGCCAGCGCACCTGTGCACCGTCTTGCCCATCTTGGGGAAGCGGATCAGCTCGCCAATCTCCTGGGAGTTGAGGTCGTACCAGCGCTCCCAGGCCAGGTCCTTCTTCTCAATCTGCAGGGTGTGCAATAGAAAGGAAAGCGTGTCAGAGCAGTGGAAGAAGCAATGGAGATATGAGCAAGCAGCTGGCAGGCAGGTTGACAAGATAGGACGTGAGGCTCGCCTGCAAACCGGCACAGGACGGGGGGCTGCTCTGCCGCTGCCACATCCCCGCTGCCCAGCAGGCAGCGACACAGCCAACCCGACGCAGGCTGCTGATGCAGCCTTGAACAACAAACAACCAAACGGCGAGCAAGCCCCCCGGATCAGCCCACCTTGGACAGGATCTCAGTGGGGATGCCCTTGAACTGGCGCAGCGGCGTCTGGGAGCCCCACTGCCGCCGCATCACGCACTTGGACAGCATGAGCGCCTTGTCGGTCAGCGCAGCCCAGCCGCGCCGCATGCACACCTCAAACAGGCACCGCATCAGGCGGCCGGCTGCAGGGAGGTTAAACGGGTGGGGAAGGTGTTGTGTCAGGGCGGGGCCAGACAGGAAACTTCTGCGAGGCTGTGGTGCTTGCCCTCCTGCCCAGAAAATGGGATCAGCTATCAACTTGACCGTAGGCTGTGCAGCTGCTTGCCCGCTGAGCCTCACCGCTCTGCGTGACGTAGACCATGTCGGAGGTGAGGGCCAGCCCCTCGAGCTTCAGCTGGCTGATGTAGGCCTGCGGGCGGCGGGGTGGCGAGAATAACAATGAGGTTGCAGTGCAGCCGTATCTGCGCTGGGCCCGCTACAAGTGCATATGCTGGGCACCCGGCCGCTGCCGGCGTCAGGCTGCCACCATTCAACTGGCGCCCCACCTCCCCTCCTTCTCTGCTCAGCCCTTCCCACCACCACCCCGCACCTGCAGCAGCACGTTGATCTTGGCGGTGGGCTCGTCCAGGCTCTCCTTCACGGGGATGGGCACCCGCTCAATCAGCTTGGCCAGCTCCAGCTTCTCCTCCTGCAGCAGGCAAAGTGTGCACCAAGCAGCAGGTCAAAACTAGCAAGGAAGCCAGGTCCCCAACCAAGCTACGGGGCGGTGCTGCTGTTGTCAGCAGCCAGTGCACTGCAGGTGCCAACGCATGTGGCACAGCCAAAGGGCCGCGGCCACCTCCCTTCACTGGCTGTGCAATATACTAGTTCGAGGAGCCGCGTCACTCGCACCACCATGTACTTATACTCGCCGCCTCACCACCGAGTGCCATACCAACCCTGAGCATGAGCTCCTCGGCCGCCTCAACACCGAGTGCCATATCAACCGTCCTCCCAGCAGCGCACCTCGCGGACCACCATGTACTTGAACTCCTCTGCCAGCGCAAACAGGCGCAGCAGCTCAATCTCGCCCATGGTGGGCTTCAGGTGGTCGTTGAAGGCGGCGATGGTGCGGTACGACACGTAGTACTGGCTCGCAATCCTGCGGTGATGGGACAGACAGGTGGTTTGGTTTGGCACAGGAGGGCTGGGGGGCGGTTGGGCTGCTCCGCGCAGCCACATGACGACCACAGCCAGGGCTGGGCTTGCAGGCTCGCATCAAGCTGGCTGCCTTTCCCTGCTACACCTTGCAACATAACCGCACCTGCCCAGGTCGGTGGCCTGCAGGTTGCCCGACCGCCGGTCGTACTTGACCAGGTTGTGGCGATCCAGCACCACCGCAGCGCTGTGGGCCAGGTCCATGCGGCGCTCCTGTGGGCAAGGCCATTGGGAGGGCAGCAGGGTTGCAGTTGCAAAATGGGGTGTGCACAGGACGGACGCTGCAAAACAGCATGCTGTTGCAAAGCCAGCCACTAGTGCAGACAGCAGCGCGCATCTGGTGACCAAGTGCCAACAGCGCAGCAACAACACGCTGGCAGCTTGCCTGCAGCAGCGGGTCTGTGTCCAGGGCGTCGATGGGCACGCCGTACAGCTGCGGGTTGCACAGCATGCGCACGTACAGGTAGCTGCAGGCGGGATAAGAGAGGGGGTGGGTGGATGAATGAGGAGCAGGAAACAGCTTGCAGGCTGGCTACTGAGGCTGGCGATCCCTGCCCAGCTGCCGCCAGCTGCTGCAAACCCTCCTGCTGCACTGCACGTAGGAGTCCCCGTGCCCAGCCGCAGCTCACGTGTAGCCCAGCCAGCTGGCGGCGTCGCGGATGTTCTGCACGGTGCCCAGCACAATCTGCAGGGGGGAGACGGGGGGCGGCCATGGCGAGTTGAGGCTGAGGCGTGTGCACACCATGATCGGCAGCAATGCAACTGTTCAACAACAAAGCCTGCAGCGATCACATAGGCTGCAACAACAGCACGGCGGCAGCAGCAGCAGCAGTGAGTACCCACCTCTGCGTTCAGGTTGTCTGGCACCGTCTGCACGTACTGGCTCTCAATGGGCAGCTGCATGTTGAAGAGCGACAGGTAGAACTGCAGCTCGCTGTGGCCTGCAGGCGTGCCAGGGATGGGGGCATGGGGAGTGCGGCAGAGGTGAGTATGAGACGCAATGGGGGCAGCCGGATGAGCAGCTGCACCTTCACCTCCCGTCGGCTGAGCAAGGCCTTGCAAGATGGGAGTCCCCACCACCCCACGCACTTGTGATGATGATGCCCTCGCCGAACGTGTCGAACTGCGGGCGGCCGGCGCGGCCAAACATCTGCATCACGTCCAGCGGCGACAGCTCCGTCCACGCCGCCTTGACAGGGTTGTACACCTGCGGCAGTGGTGGCAGAGAGGATGGTTGCTGTGAATCAGAGTGGGTTGGCTGGAGTGGGATTGGTCATGCCGTGCTGCCATCACGCATCACCTCAGCCACTGCAGGAACAGAGCAACAGCCCTCCCACTGCTGCCTTCCACAGGACGTGAATGCAGCGGCCCTGCTTGCCTGGGTGCCCTTGATGATCACGGTGTGGGCGGGCAGGTTGACACCCCAGGCCAGGGTGGCGGTGGAAACCAGCACCTGCCGCAGGGCGGTCNGGGGGCAGGGGGCAGCAGACATGTTGAGACTGTGAGGCGGAATCATAACATGCATGCAGCCACAGCAACTTGCACTGCGGCATGGGGACTGCACCCCAAGTCACCACCACGTTGCTGCCCGTCTCAGCGCCTATCCAGCAGCCCACCTGGATGTGGCCATCGGCAAACAGGTCCTCCACCAGCGTACGGTCGGCGCGGGCCATGCCTGTTGGCAGGAATCACGAAGGTGTGTTGGCAGTGTGAGATAGCTGCTGCTGGCGACCGCCGCAACATGGCAGCATTCCATGCCATGTACATGCCATGTAGCAAGTGGCAACATGGCAGCATGCCATGCCATGCCATGCCATGCCATGTACGTGCCATATAGCCAGTGACACCATGGCAGCATGCAACATTCGTACATGGCAGCGCAGGCATGGCATGTAGCCAACGGCAACATGAAAACATGAACACATGCCATGAAGCCAGTGGCGCCACGGCAGCATGGCGGCTTGGGCAAGCATGGCGCCCATGCCGCGACCGCCCATGGAGCCATATCTAGCCTGCGCACCTGCGTGGTGGATGCCAAAGCCGTAGGGCAGCAGCTCGCGCAGGTCGCCGTTCTTCACGCCCTCTGCCTCGGTCTGCAGGGGGTGGTCGGGGGAGAGGGACAATTTTAGGGCTGCAGTGCAACTAGGGTCCAGGCAGCGGCTGCCGCTATGGCGGCAAAAACGCAGCTGCATACATGCCCCACATGACCAGCAAATAGTTGACTGCCTCCCATGTGTTCACATGTCAACACCAGCCCTGCTTCTCGCCTGCAGGATCTCGCGGGACGCGGAGTCGTCGCGCAGGATCTTGGCCAGCGTGTCGTTCTTCAGGCATTCCTCCTTCAGGAAGCTGCAGCGGCGGGAGATGAGGGGATGGCATGTGTGTGTCAGTCGGGGATGCAAGGGCGAGGCAGGGGGGTTGGGTGCAGGTAAGGACCTGCCGCAGCTGTGGCAGGACGACTGCTGGCAGGAGCATTGCTGCCAAAGCATGCCATGCCAGGCTGCCGCAAACGCAATCGAAGCTAGGCAGCAGTCCTGCTCACCGCGCCGTCTTGGCGGTCTCCTTGCGGCTGTGCACAAAGATGAGCACCTGGTGCTTGCCAGCAGCCTCCATGACCTGCAGCGGTGGTCAAGGTCGGATTCATGAAACCCCAGTCACAGAAGGCCAAGCAGCTGACAGGCAGGAAGACCGGCTGACAGCAGGCGTCCCTTCTCTTCCTGTGCAGTGCCCTGTCATGCGTGTCCCTCCTGCCCCCACCTTGGTGTAGCAGATCTCGTTCATGAGCTGGAAGCGCTGCAGCGGCTTCTTCACCGTCACGCCGATGTACTGCTGCGCCAGCGGGCACGGCCTGCGGGCGGAGCGAGAGGGCACAGGAAGCAGGCGGGAAGACGTTTAAGTTCATGCTGCTGCTTGCATGACGGTAAACACTAGCAGACACTGCTGGTGCTGCTTGCAAACTATCCTACTAGCCAGCCCGCCTGGTGCTTTACCAAACTGCCACATCAGACCGCCCTGCACCTGAAGGAGTTGTCAAAGTAGAACAGGCCCTTCTCGGGCTTGACGCGCAGGAAGGCGGCCACGTCCTCAAAGTTGGGCAGCGTGGCCGACAGGCCCACCAGGCGAACCATCTCCTGGGTGGTCTGCGGGCGGGCATGTGGGAGGTGGGGAGGAGCGGGCGGTCTTCAAGTAGGGCATGGATGGCTAGCACAACGTCACTGGCCAAAGTGCATCAAGTGACAATGCATTGCAGCCAGAAACATTTCCACACCAGCTTGCGTAGCCAACCAGCAACCACCTGCGGCCTCTACCCAAGTGCCAAGCGCCCCCGCACCTCGATCTGGCGCACGGTGCGCGCCACGATGGACTCGAGCACGGCGCCGCGGTCGTCGTGCAGCAGGTGGATCTCATCAATGATCACCAGCCGCACCAGCTGCGTGTACGTGCGGTCGCCTGGGGATGACAAGGGAGGGAGGCATGGCGGTTGGTAGGGTTGGTGATTGGGCAAGCATCCAACCACTTCACAGGACAGCAACTGGGACGCCACCGCCAACACCACGACGTGACAGCGCCCGGCCCTCGCTCCCCCCCATCTCCTCACCGCTCTTGCGGGTGATGATGTCCCACTTCTCGGGCGTGACCACGATGACCTGCGTGTCCTCAATCTCGCCCTTGGTCAGGGACATGTCGCCCGTCAGCTCCCGCACCTGCGCAGCAGAGGGTGGGGGGCAGCCGGGGCAGGAGGAGGCTATCAGGAAGGTGCAGTAGGAGTGAGATTGAAAACTGTGGTGTTTGCCGCATGAGGCAGCCTTGGGAAGTGCCATGCACGGCAGTGCGATCAGCTGCCTTCCAGGCAATCCAGGCCTGCCACGCAGCAGCACCCTCATTCTGCAGCAACCAGGTGCCCGGCAGCTGTGCGATAGCCCACCTTGACGCCGTACGGCTCCAGGCGCTTGGAAAAGTTGCCCACCATCTCAGCCACCAGCGCCTGCAGGCAAGTGTGCGTTGCATGCTGGTCAGGATAGGCCGGCAGCAGAAGCCTTGCTGCAGACCTGACGGCCAGCTGCATTGCCTATGTGGCCACACAGCATTGCGGCACAAGGCCCAACTGAGCCCCAGCCACCCTTCCCCACTCGCCTTCATGGGCGCCACGTAGATGATCTTGAAGGCCGAGGTGTCAATGCTGCCGTCCTCCCGCCTGCAGGGTGCCATGGGTGGGACAGGCAGGAGCGAGGCCACGCGCAGGGTTTACCCGATTGGAGCAGATGTCGCTGAGCAGCACTGGCAGCGGCTGCACATCCACCGCAGTATGCGGATGGATACATTTCCAGGAGGCGGCACATGCATGCAACGAACACCCCTCAGTGCCGCACCTGTGCAGGCCGATCTCGTGCAGGATGGTGAGCATGGCCACGTTGGTCTTGCCCGCGCCCGTGGGGGCGCACACCAGCATGTTCTGCAAGGGGGCATGGTGGGAGAGCACGTGGTGCAGGGCTGGGTGAGCAGTAGCAGCGCAGCAGCGGTCGGGCCGCCAGTGTGCCTCAGCAGGCTGTGCCGCCGTGCTGCACTTGCCGCTATGCCCGCTTTGCAGCAGCGCCTGCAGACTGCGGACGGCAACGTGTGTGTGCATGCAGCCCCATGCCGCACCACAACCTCCGCTTGACCACTGCGGCATCACGCACCTCTGAGGAGTAGAGCGCGCACTCGCACACGCGCGACTGGATGCGGTTCAGCGCCTTCATGCCCTTGAAGCCCGGCTGCGCCCACTCCGGCAGGCTGCTGATCTCAACGAGCGACTCGCCTGCAGGCGGCGGGGCGGTGGCGCACAGTCAGGGGAGACAGGGCCAGCATGGGCCGCTTGGGCAGAGGGCAGCATCGGCAGCAGACGTGCACATCCAGGCATGGCGCGTCTGAAGCCTCAGGCCTGCAGCGGCAATCGGCGCATTTTTTGCCCGCCATGCCAAGCACACAAAGAGCGCACCATCACCAAAGGGCTTGGGCTTGAGGGCGGGCACGTGCACCTCTTCATACCCCTTGTGCACGGTGCGGTAGGAGCCCTGCGTTCGCAAGGACGGATAGGCAGGCGGAGCAGGTTTGGCAGCTGAGCAGCCGGAAACGGACATGCCCATGTGAGCACTGCTGAAGATTGCAAGCTGCTCCGCCCAAATGGTCATAAGCACAATGTCCCATACTGGCCATCAGCCACGCAACCTTCACAGCAGCCACCCTGCCACCGCCCACCTGCGGCAGCGTGCACTGCTTGCTGCTGTTGAAGTGCGCGCCCTGCACAAAGGCCAGCGACTCGAGGTCCACATTTTTGCGGCCCGCTGCTGCAGCGCCCGCGCCGCCCGCCTCGCCGCCGCCCTGGCCCTGGCGCAGCCGTCGCGCCTCCTCGCGAATGGAGCGCTCCACCGCGCTCTGCCGCTCACGGGCTGCACGACGCATGGGGGAGAGCGTAGCATTGGCTCAGTTGCAAGGTTGATTAAGGTGAAGCAGCAGCAGCTGCTGAGCGGCTGCCCCCGGCAGATATTGCCCTTATGCCGAATCCGAGCTGCACGCTCCGTCCCACCGCCACCCTTCCCGGCTGTTTCCCCCGCTGCGTCAGCGTGCCGCACCTGATGCGCGCGTGGCATGCAGGGCATCTAGGATGGCCCGGGTCTCGGGGCTGCCCTCCATCTCCGCCTCCACACGCTGCCGCTNGCTCCNTCGTCCTGCNGGAAGTGAACAAGCAGACGTGGNCCAGGCTTGAACACGCAGGCTTGGGCTCAGCANGCAGGCAGCAGGCCCNTTGCNTANTGAANTGCCATGTGATGACCATGCAGTATGGGGCACCCGCATGTCCTNGTNGGCGACCGNCCAAACGCACCTCTNGCGCGGGCGAGGCGCATGCACCACACGATGCGCAGCCGGTTCTTCAGCAGCTCCTTGATCAGCTCAAACCTGGAAAGAGAGGCGGGTAAGCATGGTAAAGGCTGAGCTATGTTGCGCATGAGAGAGTGCTGCCAATGCCGATTCTTTCCCATCGCATGCTGCATGCGCTTGACTGCATATGATGTGCAGGAGCCTGCGCAGTCGCAGCCGCCAGCATCCCAAGGCAATGCAGATGCTGAAACCTAGCCAAACAATCATAACAACATTGGCATTCTCGGATGCCCTGCCTCACCGGTCAAAGTCAAGCAGCATGACCAGGCGGTTCTCCACCTCGCGTGCGTCGGGCAGCTATGGCAAGCAAAGACAGAGGGATAGAATGGGGTCAGTTTGCTGAACTTGAAGGCGGCAGGCACTGCTGCTGCTGCAGAACACCGCGCTGCCATCCGCATCAGCACGCACCAGCTCTGCTGCTCCAAGGCAAGCGGGGCACTCCACCACAGCTGCACCAACACAACACCCAGCAAGGCAACGTACCTCCAGTGCTGCGAACGAGTCCTCGGCCAGCTTCTGAGCGGCATTGGGGTCGATGTCGCCGAAGGCCTTGCTCACGCGGCGCTGCAGCCAGTAGGCATCAATCTCCTGCGGGCAGACAATGCGAGCAAGGCACAACACGCGGGGTGAGCAGAGCTGTGTGCATGGGGAAGCGGCTGGACAGCAGAAGCACCAGGAGCTGCCCTGCCACATCCGTCGTCGGTATGGAGACGCAGCAGCGGCAGCAGCAGCAGCAGCAGCGGCGGCGGCAGCAGCAAACAGCAGCGACCCTAATGCAGCCGCCTACCTGCACGGGGATGCCGTCATCGCGCGCCTCCTCCCCTGCCTCAACATCCATGCCGCCGGTGCGCACGCCGCCAGCTGCCCCCTCCTCCTCTGGCTCCTCATCCTCATCCTCATCGTCCTGCGAAGTGCAGCAAGAACCAGGTAACTCAGCGCCGGCAGCAGCAGCGGCATGTCGCATCAAACATAGCAAGCAGCGCTGCGCTCCAGCGGCACATGCTCAGCAGCAACACCACTCCTGAAGGCACCACAGCAGCAGCAGGCATGAAGTCAGGCCAAGCTGAAGCGGCCACTTCCACGCGCGCAAAACTGTGCCAGTCACGTGATCCATGCACGGCAACTCACCACCACCTCGCGCAGCTCCTCCTCCCCCTCCTCCTCCTCGCTCTCCTCAAACTCCACAGCCACGCCAATCTCCTCGTCCAGTGCGCCCTCGCCCTCGCCGGCAGCGATCGCCTGCGGGGTGTGACCGACAGGAACAAGTTGTGTCAGCTCAGGCGGTTGGGTGGCGCAGGCCCAGTCATCCAGCAAGCACCTCCCGCATGGCGCACACACAGCTGCATTTTGCCTGCCCCAGGCGCGGCAAGAAGTGGAGCGCCCCCACAACCACACTAAAGCTCACTGCCTCGGTGGGCGCGTAGTCTGTGATCATCTTGCCCAGGGCCACCAGTGCGGCAAAGCGCTCGTCGGTGGTGGGCCCCAGCAGCGAGTCCACCTCCTTGTGGCGGCCGGGGTCCTGTGAGGGTGAGAATTCAGATCGCCAGCCGCATGAGCCCAACACCGACTGGCATGTGCAGCGGTGGGCACCCAGCAACCACTGCAGAGCTGTATGAAACGCGCCTGCAGCACATCGGGCACGTCACCACGCAACACGTCATGCATTTCATGCCGGCATGCCCCATGTCCAGCAGCCCAGCTGCCCGCGCCGCCCCACCGTGAGGCGGTCGTTCTTCAGCGCCGCCAGCACCTCGTCGGCCGCGCCGCGCAGCACATCCGCAGGCTGGTCGCCAAACTGGCCCTGCATTTTGTGGACACCAGAGGTCGACGCACGGCATTCATGTGTCGCATGGATGTGTTGCGCATGAGCCCTGCGGCAGCCGCAGTGAACCCTGCGGCAGCTGCAGTGAACCCTGCGGCAGCTGCAGCCGCCACAGGCATGCCAACACAGAGTGCAAGCGCGGCTGTCATGGCCACTCGGTCGAATCCAGAACCACTCAGCGTTGGCTGCAGCAACTGGCAGCAGCAGCAGCAAAGGCACAGGCACACCCTGCCCCTTCCGCCCCGCACCTGGATGATGGACAGCATCGCCTCGTACGCCTCGCGCGTCTCCTTGGTGCGCGGGCGGTACAGCCCCGCCGTGTCAATGTCCAGCACGCTCATGCCGCCGCCCGCGCCCTGCGGCAGAGCAACGGCAGTGGAAGACGGCTCAAAGCCCCAGCTACCCCCAGAAGCAGCAGCAGCAACAACAGATCAACAGCATTTGTTCAACAGCACTTGTTCAACAGCACTTGTTCAACAGCAGCCCGGCGGCGTGAGCGCTGCCGTGCCATGCCATGCCRTGCCATGCCATGCCRTGCCATGCCATGCCATGCCAGGCATGNGCCCCTAATGCCATGCCATGCCATKCCATGCCATGCCATGCCATGCATGGTGGGCTATACCGCTCCCCACGCAGCACACCTTGCGGCGCTTGGGCATGTCAAAGGCCTCGCCCTCCCCCGCCTCGCGCTTTTTGGGCTTGCGCTCCGCCAGGCCCTCGGGCCGCTCCCGCGCCACGCGGTCGCCCATCTTGCCCTTCATGCGGCCCCACAGCGTCTCCGCCGAGCCATCGGGNCTCCCGGCCAGCGCTGGTGCGCTGCTCGGCGGTAAGGACGAGGTTGGAGTTCTGCAGGGGGAGGCAGCAGGTGCGGCGGTGTGGGGGCGGCAGCGGCGGCGGCGGGGTGCCAAGAGAGGCGCCAGTGCGGCGGCGGCGCCCTGTTCAGTGGCGGCTGCGCTGCTGATCGCTGTGTGGCGGCGCTGGCGGGGAATGGAGGCGGCACGGCGCCCCTCGCGATCGGGCTGGTGGCTGCAGGGCCTTCCAGGCCTCCGAGCACGCTGCTACCCGATGTAGGTGCGGTGGTCCGCCTGCTGTCGCGCTGCGGCGGGCTGCCGGCGCCGTTGCAAGGGGTGATGCAGTGGCAGCGCCCCTGCCGGCCCCCTGCGCCCCCTTACCGCTTTGTAGTCGAATTGTTTTAGACGTGCAAGCGCCTCGGCGCCGCCGCGCTCCCCTCTGCCGGCCATGGTGCAGTGTGGGGCAGCGCCCCCCTCCTGCCAACCGGAAGCGGCCGAACTGGGTGCTGAGCGGGGTCCTGCACACGTGTGTTTGTGGGTGGAGCAGCGGCGATCGCCCAGCACACTGCCGCTGCACTCGCCGCCGAGCTGGCGGCGCCAGCGTGGCAGCGGCGGCATGAAACAGCGGTGTTGGGGCAGGCCCGCAGCTGGCTCTGTAGCATTGCTGGGCAGTCTCAGGGTCTGTGGAGGTTGGTGGCAGGTGTGTGCTCAGCCACGCAGGTGCTCCCGGCCCTCCCAGCAGCTATGCCGCACTGCCGTGCGGGCACTCGTTGGCGCCTGCTTGCTTGGCAGGGCGGAGCCGGGGGCAGGCCAT
>JADXDR010000021.1:0-93244 GCA_025026875.1 Chlorella ohadii
AGCACACNTATTCAGGCACAGAGACGCTGTCCAGCCGGTGTGTGCTTGCCGCAAGCCCGCTGGGTGGCTTTAGCACACCTGGTTTTGTGACGTGGTGCAAACGAGAACAGTGCCAGGGCTGTTGCTTCGTTAGTGTCCATACGCCGTTGCCTGATCAACTGCTGAACGTCTGTCTGCTTGCTGTTCACAGAGCGAGGAGCCGACTTCGAGCGCGCTGCGTGGCTCGGTGGCCAAGGCGGGCAACGTGCAGACAGCCTCCACTGATGCGCTGGCGATCACTCAGCAGCAGCAGAGCGCGTGGCAGCGGCAGTACGAAGAGATGCGGGACAAGGTAGGAGGCTTGAATTCCTGAACGTAGCCCGGGCAGATGGGCAGGTTGCATGCTGCTGCTGTCGGGCTGCGTGCTTTTGTGCAAGCAGATGCAGCGTGGGATTGTACGTCGAGTCAGTAAGTCAAGTCTGGTTTTGAGTCTGCCCATGGCCGGGCTGTGCAAAGCTGCTCCGGCCCTGCCAGCATCTGCCTTCATTCACATGCAATCAAGCTTGCCCACAACTTAACACCCTGGCTGTGGTCCCTCACCTGCGTCCCACTGCAGCTGGGCAGCCACCCCTTCTTTGCCCGCATGCGCGGCATCAACCTGGGGGCCATCCCTGGCGTTAGCAAGGTGTGTGAATGCTCTTGAGCGGCTGCTGTGCTGGCGCCGCATCCTCCTGCCTGCTGCTGACTTGCAGCTGGATCGCCCGGGATGGCAGTGCGTGGCCAGGGCGTGTGCATAGCTAGATAAAACGGCAGCTGGCTGAGCAAACCCGGGCAGTCAGCATTGCACAGGCGCCATGCAAGCTGCGCTGCGCACTATGCGTGTGGTATGCACGCAAACCACAGCCCAACCCTCTTCCGGCTCCCGCTGTGCAACTGCAGGGCCGCGAGGCAGCCGAGAGCATTCGGGAGCGGTGGGAGACGAGCGACTCGCCGCTGGTGCACCGCATCCAGGTAGAGGCTGGCGCTGCTTTGCAACTGGAGGTTCTGCTGTGTTCTGCTGCTGCCGCTATGGGCACTGGTGGTGCTGCTGCCGATGTTGTGGCTGCTCCCCTGCCGCTGCCGCTGCTGCCATCTGCCTGCGTCATGCGCCGCCTGCTGGGGGGACCGGTCTGCGTCATGCGTGCTGCGCACGCTGAGCACGCTTTTCTCCCTGCCTGCTCCGCTGCAGGATGCCATGGACAGCCTGCAGAGCGAGAGCGAGCAGGTGCGAGCGCATGGGGATGCAGAAGGGCGCTTACTGTATGTGCCCCAGGCTGCTGAAGTAGCTGTCCTCAGGCTGGTGCCGCTGCAGCTGCACTACTGCGGCTTTGCTCTTGCATCCGCCAACTGCTTCTCACCACTGCATCCCGTTCACCGCCTTCCGGGCGCTGCGCAAGATCACGCTGTTTTGCCGCTTGCTGCTGCCAACTGCTTCGCCCCCGTCTTGTCTTCCTATCTGCCCCAGGCGCGGGCGCTGCGCGAGATCCGCTCCCGCGACCCCGCCTTCGACATGGTCACCTTTTTGCGCAACCTGAAGCACGACGTGCGCACGCTCATCAAGGTGCGGCCCGTCTATGAATGCTCCCATCAGCTGCGTTCAAAGAGGAGTTGCATGGCTGGGCGTCTGGCAGCAAGTGCTCTGCCACGGACAGTGCATCCTCAACCCGGCTACTGTTGTTTTCCTTCCGTGTATGCAGGCCTTACCGTGAGAGCGACGAGGAGCTGATGAAGCAGCACTGCCTCACCCTGTGCCCTTCTGCTGTTGATCCACCCGCTCACTGTAGCTTGTATCCCGTTTTCGTTTGCCCAATACAGGCCTACCTTGAGAGCGACGAGGAGCTGATCAAGGAGCACTGCTCCCCCGAGATGATTGAGCGCCTCACCGGCATCATGCGCGTGCAGAAGCAGCAGGTGGGCAGCCTGGGAATAATGCATCACTAGCTGCTGGGCGTCTTCTGCTGTGGCAGACACGCTGTGGTTTGCAGCAGCCTCGGCATCATGCGCATGCACAAGCAGCAGGCGGGGGCAGCTTTGCGGACGCGTTTTGCGCAGAAGCAGCAGGTGGCACCTGCTCTGTGGGACACGGTGTGTGTACAGCGTGGAGCCCTGGCATATGAGCGCAGATGCAGCAGGAGGGGGAGAGGAGCAACACAATGAACCCTGCCGTGCTCTGAAGGGCCACGTGCCCGACCCCACCGTCCTGGACACCAGCAAGATCGTTTCATCTCTTTCTGAACATGGAACTAATCAACCAAACCCCACAACTTCTTCCTGCAGGGCCACGTGCCCGACCCCACCATCCTGGACACGAGCGAGGTGGAGCTGGTGGACGTGAAGTTCCTNGGAGGAGGAGCCGATTGTGGTGGTGCAGGTGGGCCTGACTGGACACTGCTCAATCAACACTTCTGCNTGCTAACTGCAACTGAAGCCTGCTCAATTGCAACGGTACTGCTGACGGAGTCCAGCACCGAGATTGAGGCTGCGGCTGCATTGCATGCATGCTGGCGGCTGCCTGCTTCCTGACGATCCTTCACCCCCTCCTCCCACCGCGCAGTTCACGTGCCAGCAGATCAACTGCACGCGTGACACATTCGGCAACGTGGTTGATGGCAAGCCCGATGAAGTGCACCGCGTCTACTACTTCTGGTGAGCGGTTTGCAGAGTTTAATTGGGGGGAGCCCCGGGCGGCGATGCCCTCCAACCTCCCGTGCTAGCTTGCATGCCCATGTGTTGGAGTTGGGCACTATGGCGGGCCCGCTCGCCGAGCACTGCAGCAGGAGACGCACGGGTTAGAGGGGACCAGCTCGGAATCACATCCTGTTGGCTGAACCAAACACACATCGTCTCCACTCGATTCCTGCCTCGCAGGGCGCTGCAGCAGGAGAAGCAGGGATTTGTGGGCGCTGACGGCGCCTACCACCCGCCCCGGTGGCAGCTGCGCGAAATGCTCATCCGCGGCATGCACCACCTGCTCTAGGCTGGAGATTCGACAGCTGTTGGCAGCTCTGCACTGCAGCCGGGAGCGGCTGGCAACACCAACCAGTTTTTTCCGTACCCAGTCCGACACAGCTGCATGTGGCAGCATTGCTCAGCGAAGCACGGTGCATTGCAGCGGGCTGCGCTAGCCCAGGCAGCCGATATGATTCAACGCAACGGCAGTCGAGCCGGCAGTGCATGCATTTCAGTTGGCGTTTGTCGCAGGCACATTGCCTGCGCGCATTGTTTTGTCGCTGGTCGTTTGCATCCTGCACTGCCAGTCACTCTCAGTTTCCACTCAGTAACAGCCACTTGCAATTTGACCTCAGAACACACGACAGCTGGTCACTCAATTAGGTTGAAAGCCGGGTCAGAACAGCTGTGCAACTTGGCTGCCCGCGCCATGCCCCATGGTAGGTGTGCTAGTCGCAAATGCTCTGTCGTCCTGCCGCCCCTTAGTCAGCGATCCGCCACCCGTGCTGCTGCCACCCCTCACTGGCTGCATCCGCTCCTCACTGCTCCAGTCGCTGGTCAGTGCGGGCCTCCGCCTCGCGCAGCTCCCGGCCCCAGCCCAGCAGGCGGTGCACCGCGGTCACGCACAAGCAGTTGAGGCGGCGCCAGGCCATGGGCAGGCGCACCGGCGGGTGGTGCTGCCTGCAGGGCAAGCATGGGGGCAGGGGCGGGCCAATTTGGAGGGAGAAGGGAGCCTTAAAGCCTTGTTCGCGGGTGGCACACCAGTGCATAGCCGCGCGCAACTGTGGCACCGCTTGTGCACAGCGTTCTCCGTTCTGCAAACTCATCAGTAGGCCTCATGCCGCAGCACTTGATCAACAGTACATGCACCCACGGCTGCAGACCAGGGCTAAGGCCCACCGGCCTGCCCAACTCAGTGGTCCGCACCAGTAGTCTTCATGCCGCAGCACCTGCCCCGCACGTCCCTAGAAGCCTTTCAAGGAGAACAAAAGCATATGCATCAGATAACCCACCAGTAGTCCTCATGCCGCAGCACCTGCCCTGTCCGTGGGTCAACCAGCAGCGCGGTGGTGGCCTCGCGGCACGACTGCTCGGGGAAGATCTGCAGAGTGGGCAGCAGGGAAGTGGGGTTGCTGGAAGGGAGGCGGCCAGGCATGGGTGTATGCAAACAGCTGCACCTGGGCTGGACCGGCCCAACTGCTGGCACAATCAGTCTTGTGGATCAGTGATCGCATTGGTTCTGGGGTTGCAACGTCAGCATGCCGGGGCATGGCATGCACCTTGTGGCCATTCCCACTCTTGCGCTGCCGCCACAGGACAACTCACAGAGGCAGCATGCCCTGTATTCAGCTGCTCACCTGCTGGCTAATGTGGTTGTTCCGCGAGAACTGGTAGCACTGGTGCGACTGCACCGTCACCTGTGGATCACCAAGAGTTGTACAGTTTGCAGGTTGAAGGCCTAGCGCATGGCAGCGCTACTGACAGGCACACTGCAGAGCACGCACCTGCACCTACATGCGTTTCCCCAGCAGCCCCACTGCCCCTTCCTGGCTGCCCCACCTGCAGCAGCGGCGGGCCCTGCCGCTGCGGCACCAGCTCCAGCTGCGGCGCGCTGATGCCGCTCACATGCACGCGGCTGAACAGGTGCTGTATTGGATAGAAGAAGGCAAGGGCCGCCTCCCAGCGCGACTTGGCGTGCACCGTGGGGTCAATGAAGGTTGCTCCGGGGCTGCAGGGTAATGAAGGGTGAGGGTAGCAGCTGTGGCTGTGTGAGCAGGGGAGCCGGTACTTGGGGCTTGCAGCCCGTTTGCATCGCCCAATGCAAACGGGCTGCAAGCAGTGCACTGCCGTGCGGCACCGTAGTGCAGAGCACTGGAGCCACGGGCAGGCCAACAGGCCTCATCCTTGCTTGCATTGCAGACTGCAGCGCCACATCAACAGGCACCACACTTGCTTGCATCGCTGATTGCAGCGCCACATCACGAACCAGCACCTCCCCAGCTGGCCTGGGCAGTCCCCAGCTCGCCTGTAGCGCCGGTGCATCAGGGCGGCCAGCTCCTCAGGGCTTCTGGCTTGGTAGGTCAGGAACACCTCGGCCAGCAACTGCAATGGTTTGGTTCACTCGACTGCCGAGGCCTCAGCAGAATGCAGTTCTTCAGCACAATGCAGCAGCAGGGTTCCGAGCACTCAGGCAGGACCTGTCGTCCCAAACATTGCACTGACATGCACAACCGCCTTCATCGAGCTGAGTTGCCATCCTGAGCAGGTCGTCAATGGCAAACTGCTGCCAGCCGCACCTCGTCCAGCAACACAGGCATCCCACACTTTGCTCTGGCATGTAGAACCGCCTTCAGCAAGTTGCCAGCCTAAGCAGCAGTGTGCTGGCTAGCCTGTCCCAATGCCTGCCGCACCTGGTCCAGCGACACCGGCATCATTTCCGCCACCGCCTGGCTCTCCGCCCTCATCTCCGCCAGCAGCAGGGGGTCGGGGGAGTCCTGCCCTGCAGGGTGGGGACCCTTGTGGTTGTGATGCGGGACCGGGCAGCGATGCTTCTGCCCAAGTGTTCACCAAGCAGCAGCGGCCCCACAGCGGCGGCGGCGGCGGCTGAGCGGTCGGCGGCGGCGCCTGGAGCCTGGTATGGCCCATGTGCAGCGCTATGGAGCTCACCGTCCCAGCCTTCACTGCTCCCCGTGCCTTGGAAGCCCTCCAGCATGGCTGGGCAGCAGCAAGACACTGCCGGCGGCCATCCTGCTCGCCCTCCTTCCATGCATCGCACTTGCTGGCTGCGCAGCGCAGCGGCGCCGGCGCCTGGTAAGCTACGCCTTCTCCAGCGCGGTTTTAACCTTCACCGGTGCATACACAACTGTAATCTCACCTCGGTGACTGTACACGCGCCCCCCAGCGGACAGGCCAAACTCGGCCCGCCCCCACGCGGCACCGGCAGCCATGAGCGGCAAGTGGGCGATGCGCAACCCCGCGGTCAAGCGGATCATGCAGGAGCTGCGGGAGATGGAGAAGGAAGACAGCCCCGACATCCTCGCGGAAGCCATAGAGGTGCGGGCGGCCGGCTCTGGCCCCTGGTACAGTCTGTGCATCCCTGCTGCATGATGATGAGCTGGCCGGAGCGGGCGCCGGGCCTCGCCTGAGCCCCAGCGCCCGGACTTGAGCGCCCTGAACTCACCGCTGCCCCCGCGTGCTGCAGGAGGACATTTTCGAGTGGCACTTTGTCATCCGTGGTGCCTGGGACTCGGAATTCGAGGTGCACTGGGCCGTGTGCGGGCACTTGGGGTTTGGAGCCTCCCACGCCTGCCTCGCCAGTGCACCCAGCTCTGCATCGCATGCGCTAACCATGGGCGATGCGGGCAGCGCGCCAGCGGGCCCTGGAACCCCCCGGCGCCCGGGTGCCTGCGCCCCCTGCCGCCGCCGCTTGCTGTGCTGCATCCTTCCTCACACTGCTGCCTTTGCTGCTGCAGGGCGGCATCTACCACGGCCGCATCCTCATGCCGGCAGACTACCCTTTCAAGCCGCCCGCCTTCGTCATGCTCACGCCCTCGGGCCGCTTTGAGACGGGCGTCAAAATCTGGTGCGCTGCCGCCGCCGCCGCTGCCGCCAGTCGTGCTGGCCATTGCCTGCATTGCCTGCGGCCCGGGCAGGACGCGTTTGGACATGGGGCGCCAAGTGCTCTGAACCAGCAAGTTTGTTACCAATCCATGTACGTCCCACCGCGCCGACCCGCCATCATGACCTGCGACCTGCGCCTGCTTGCCCACGCTCCCGTATCTGCAGCCTGTCCATTTCCTCGCACCACCCCGAGTCGTGGCAGCCCTCGTGGAGCGTGCGCTCCGCCCTGGTGGCCCTGATCGCCTTCATGCAGGCAAGGGGCGGGCCAGCAGCCTGCTGATCTGCCGGGCTGGCTTGCTGAATGCTGCCGCCGCTGCTGCTGCTCAGGCCGATGCCACGCTGCCACTGCTGGCACCGTGCGGCACTCCGATGCCCCCGCCGCCAACTCCTCTCTACCTTGCCTACTTGCCGCCCCTGCAGACGCCGGGCAGCGGCGCTCTCGGCAGCTTGGACCACCCTGAAGACGTTCGGCGGCAGATGGCGGCGGAATCCCGCACCCGGCCGCCCTCATATGGCAACAAGGACCGGCAGGCCCTCATCGATGCCATGCACCAGCGCATGCTGGGCATGGAAGATCGCTCCCGCCAGCTGTGCAAGGCGGAGCAGCAGCAGGACGCGGGGCCTGAGGCAGCGGCAGCCGAGGGCGGCGCGCCCCAGGCGGCACCTGAGGCCGCGGCAGAGGCAGAGGCAGCCAGTGTGGGCGGCGCAGCAGCAGAGGAGCAGCCTGCTGATGAGGCGGTGCCTGAGCCGGCGGCGGTTCCAGCAGCAGCAGCAGCGGCAGCGGCAGTGGCAGCGTCCCCGCCGGCGGCGGCAGTGCAGCCCAGCAGCCCAGCACAGCCAGCGGCAGCGCCAACGCCAACTGTGGCGCCTGTGCCCGCAGCTGCGCCACCAGCGGCAGCAGAGCTGCGGCAGCGGCCAGCGGCGGCAGCGACGGCAGCGGCGGGAGCACAGCCGGGCTCGCCTCCCGCGCCGCAGGCGGTGGCGGCGGTGCCACTGGGCGCGCCTGCTGTGGTGGCGGCAGGTCCGCATCAGTCCTGGGAGGACCGCGGCCTCACATACCTGGCTGTGCTGCTGGTGCTGTGCATCGCGGCGCTGCTCATCCGCAAGGTGCGGCCCTGTGCTGTGTTGTGGTGCATTGTGCTGTGCATTCTGCTGTGCTTGCATTGTGCTGTGCGGTGCTGTGCTTGCCTAGTCTTAGCTCGAGTGCGCTGCGCAGCAGGGCAGGACTGCTGGGTGTACAGGCCACTTGCTGCTGCTGGCTGCTGCATGCTCGTGTGGGTGTTGGCTCTGGGCCTCCGCTGGTCCCCTCTGCTGGTCCCCTCCGCTCCCCCACTTTGCTTCGTCCGCTCTGTTGTCTGCCGCGCAGGTCATGCTTGCTGTGTCCCTGAACAACCAGGACCTATACTCCTTCAACCATGTGGAGGGGGTGGAGCTTTGAGCCGCTCTGTGGGACCCACTGTTCACTTCACAACATGCCACCTTGCGGCTGGCCCCATGCCAGTTGCTGCCGGTCACCTCACCTCTGCCGCTCGTTTGTTGGCTGCTGCCCCTTGTGCCCTTGCTAGCCTTAGGCTGGAGGCATCCCTTGCCATATGATAGCTGTGCTGAGCGCATTGTTTCACTGCCCTGCCTCGGGCCGCCGCGCTTGGTGCGCACGCGGCCTCGCTCCCGTCTGTGTGCTTCCCCCTCTGTACAACTAGCGTGTCACGCCTGCTGTAGCTCTCCCCTTCCGTCTTTTTCATCAATCCGTGACTGCAAACGCTGCTGCCTTGCACCTCGTGTGATGCCACACCGAGCCAGGATGAGTTGGGTTTGAGCGCCGGAGGCGCCGCGGCGAGCATGCCGCAGCGTGGGCAGCTGCCTGCCAACCGGCAGAGGCCGTTGCCGCCTCCCCACCGGGACTTCGACTGCAAACACGGTTGCAATGCTGTGCGTGTTCTCAAAGCCGCGAGAACTGTCCTCCAGCCCGCACTCGCCTGCGGGTGAGCCTCGCCGGGCCCGGGCTCCAGGCCGCTAAGCTCTATTTCTAACCTCCCCTAGCTTCATTCTGTCTCTGTAGGCTGCAAGCGGCGGCTGGCGGAGTTCTGCTCGCTGTCGCCCGAAGAAGTGCGTAGACGGCGGTCTGGGCCCGCGCCACGCCAGTGCAGTGCTCCCTGTCGCTCTGGGATGCTCTGAAGGCGCCGTGGGCCGCGCGCGGAGGGCGGGCCTAAAGAACCCTAACCCGCCCGCTCGACGGTATCTGGGGACGCCGCCCTAAACACCCTCTCCTCCCCTACCTTCTTGATCGCAGGAGGAGTATGTCAGCGGCGTACTGGATAACTTGTATAGTGCAGTACCCAAGCGCAGCCATGCCTACGTGAGGCACCGCTGCTGGGCCTGGGGGCGCATGTGTGCTAGCAGACGCGCTCGCATGCCGCACACCATGCCGCACGCTAGTCAAGCATCCGCCACCTGTACCACGCGCACCGCAGATCAACGAGCACTACTTTGGAGGCGGGGCGCACGGCATCGCGTACTGCGAGAGCCTGACCAGCTCGTTTGTGACAGAGTGAGGGCACTTTGCTGTCGTGGGTGTGTGCGGCGCATGCTGCTTTGAACCCAGAGGCCACCTGTGTGGTGCTGCGTGGCATGCTGCTGACTGCTGTGCTGCGGCTGCTCTGGCTTCCAGCCCACTTTGCAACTTGCTCTGCGGAGGGGATAGGCTAGCAGGGAACCGGCCTGCGTAACTCGACTGGAACTGTGAGGCACAGGAGCGCATGACCAGCACGCCGTACTTTCAACCCCTGCCCCTGCTCCGCCTTGTCCATGCAGCCATGATGGCGACGTGTCTGTGTTCTTCAAGGGCACGCTGGCCAGTGAGCGGGGCTAGGCATGGATGATTGGACGGGGCAGTGAGCCGCGCCTTGCAAGTCGCGCTGGGCAGCTTGTGGGCCAACAGCGTGGGCGGAAGCAGCGGCTCATGTTTGGCATGCCTGCTGTGCAGCTGCGCAGCAGCCAAGCAGTCTCTGGAGCCTTCGCCTGCCCAACAGACACCCATCTGGTGCCTCGCTCGCATGCCTGTTTGTTGCAGACAACCCCGACGACTGTGAAGACGCGGAGTTCATTCTGCAGGCAAGTCTCCAAGGCGGGGGATTGCATCAGGGCATTAGGAGGAGGCGTGGGACAGCCTGCTCTGAATGAGGGCTAGGCAGTGGGTGCATGCATGTGCTCAGTCGGACGCATGGCGCACAAGCAGACCAAGTAAGCCCACCCTGGCAACCCAAGCAGTTTGCGCACCTCTACCACTGCTTGGCACATTGAGCATTGGCTCGTTCTTCCACCCATGTGGCCACAGGAGTACAAGCGCTGCTTCGATCGGCCGGACGTGGGAATGGGCGGGGCCACACCCACCATGGAGGCCCTCTCGCAGGTGCAGACTCTAATTTCAGGCTCTGGTTGGAATGAGAGGGTGGGAGAAGGAGCAGCCAGCCCTGGCTGCCTGCCGCGGCAGCATGCCGTGCCTGAATGAGCAGCCAGCCCTTGCCTGCCTCGGGCTCAGCGCATGGGCTCCCTGTCCTGTGGCCGCCCTGCGTTCTGCGGCATGCCCGGCTGCCCTGCCTTGTGTGTGAGCGCTGTTGCCATGCACTCCAAATCTCATCTGCAGCTGCGGGGCCCCTGGGCCTTTGTCATCTACGACCGCTCGCACGGCCGCATTGTGGCGGCCCGAGACCCCGCTGGGGAGGAGCCGCTGGCATGTGAGTACCGAGGGTTGCACTGGGGCCTGGTGTGGCCTTGGTGAGCCGCGCAATTGGAAGCGCATGCGGCATGAGGCAGCGACGATGTACACATGGCAGCATGCAGGACTGCAGAGGTAGCAGCGAATGGTGTGCACCGGAGTGTCGCACCCAGCCGCAGCATTTCCGCCTGGCCATGCACCCAGCGCAGCACCCATTCCCATGGCGATATTGTTTGCAGGGGGTACCACCATGCTGAGCGAGGGTGTGATGTTTGCCAGCGACAAGAACATCATAGATGGGGAGTGCTCGGATGCAGACGACTTTCCGGTGCGGAGGGAGAGAGGAATTGGAGGGAGGAAGAGAAGGGGTGAAATCGCAGCCTCCTGTGGTTGCGTGGCTCAGCGGTTTGCACGCCTGGGCGCCCGCAGGCGTGGAACCTGCAGTGGCTTTGATGCACCCTTGCTTGGGTGCAGGCTGCTGGCACGTGCCATCTGACGCTGCCTGCCTTTGCACCTTCCTGCTTTCTTCCCCGCAGCCGGGGGCCGTGTTTGTGAGCGAGGACTTCAGCACGGTGGGCACGCTCACGCCAATCAGGTGCGGGCCCAGGTGGTGAATNGGGTGGGCGACGGCAGGATGGGCAGCAGGTTGCTGGGGCACGGATGANTTGCAGCCGCAGATCCGACCCGCAGCTTACGCAGCTGCCTGGCCATGTGTGCTCCCGACGGCCGCGCNACTTGCAGCAGCAGAGCGCATGTGCGCACTGCCCACCCCACCTGCCACCCATTCTTGCAGCTTTGAGGGCGCTGATGAAACAGCCATGCAGCAGGAGCTGCTGTGCCGCGTGGAGAGCAGCAGCGACCTGCGGAAAGAGGAGAGCCAGAGCGAGATACCGGCCAACTGACCCGGCTACTGGCAGCTGGCCTGGCTGTAGGACCGCCGGCCCTCCTGCTACCAGTGAGGCTGTGCCACCGCTTGGGTCCCGCTTCTGCAGCCTTGCAGCCACCCTTGACAGCATGCAAGCCAGCCTGTATCATACTCAGCATCATGCATGTACAACAACCATTTTTTTTTCTGGGTAACTATTCTCCTGCCCGTTTGCCGCACCGCACGTTGCTTGCACAATAACGCTACCCCGCCAGCTTTGACCAGCCACCAGTTTTGCCTCTGCCCACCTCTGCTCAATTGTTTTCCGCAGCACACCTGCCCTGTGCAGCACTCTGTTTCCATGCAAGCACTGCCTTACATTGCCGTGCCTGTGGCGAGTTTGCCTTTCGTGTCATGGATGTTGAATACTATAGCAGCTTGTAAAACAGCGACGGGAGCTGTCAAGGAGATACACGGTGTGGGGAGGCGCGCCTGCAGCAGCGGGCGCACAGATTGCAGCGCCCAGCGAAAAAACTGCAGGCGGCAGGGCCAGTTGAGGCGGGGGTGTGGGGATTGGGCAGTACTGTGCATGTCAGGGGAGGCTAGGAATAGGGAGCGGGATGGGCAGGAAGGACGGGACAGATGGGGGAGAAAAATGTAGAAATATAGGTGAGCAGCATAGGAAGTTTTGGCAGCAGGAGGGCGTGGGTTTGCAGCCCGCCGCACAGCAGGATCAGCAGGATCACAGGACGATTCGCTCGGCTGACTTGGCAGACAGCTTGGCTATGAAGCAGCCGCCTTCACAGCGCAGCTCCCGCACCACGTTGCAGCTGAGCCCCGGCACTGCCGCCCGCCAGCGCGCCGCCTCCTCACTGTCCCAGCAGCCCCGCTGCCGCGCCTCAAACTCTGTGAGCTGCCGCGCAGCACGCACCAGCGCGCCACGGCCGCCCTCTGCTCCTGCTGCGGTGCTGCTGCTGCTGCCCGGCCGCCAGTTGAGAGCCAGCGTGACCGGCTGTGTGTCGCAGGCCATGCTGAAGTTGCCGTCCTGAATGGGGGCGTGGGGGGAGGGGAAATGAGGAGAGGGACGGTCACAAAAGCTGCAGTCCATCGGATCAACCAGTGCCATTTTCAACTCACATTGACCACATAGCCGCACAGCACACAGCAGGTGCTAGAGCAGCCTCAGCTACACCCAGCCAGCCTGCGCCCACCTGCGTGACAGCCAGCACTGCGGCCAACCGGTCCAGCACCCAGGGCGGCAGCGCGGGGGCACGCAGTTCCAGGCGGTGCAGCGTGCGGGAGGCGGTGGGGCCGCTACCGGCCCGCGCCTCGCTCCTGCCCAGGACCTGCGGCAAAGATCAACAGGCAGGACGGGAGACCCAGTAGTGAACAGATGGCGAAGAGAAGCCTGCCTGCCCATGACAGTGGCAGCATTGGCAGGACAACCCAATATGCGTCTGCCGGGTGACGCACCCTCCGCACGTTAATGCAGCCCCAACACCATCCCAGCAGCAAGCCAGGTTGTCGTCATCAATTCCCAGCCATGCACATGCGCAGCAAGCCCAGCGGCGGCGCACCCGCGGCTGGAAGGCGCGCAGCGAGGCGTGCGCAAACTGCACGGGCGCCAGCAGCGTGGGCACATCACACTCGTCTCCGTGCGAGCGGAAGCTCTCGTTCAGCAAAAAGTCAAACAGGCCGTGCACGCGCAGGCCGCCCTCAAACGCCAGCAGAGACTGGGATCCGTCCAGCGGCACCGCCGACTGCAGGAGAGGGTGGAAGCATGCGGCGGCAGCATGTAAAGACGCGCAGCAGTGGCCAAGAAATTAGGCGCCATGTTGGATCCGCCACCGCCCAGCGCCCACAGCTGCTGCAGGTGGCCCAGCACTTCGACAGATGCGGCCCAACCAGCTCAGCAACAGCAGCAGCAGCAGCAGTGAGAGCTCAGCGCAAGCGCCATGCGCTCAATGCAGCACAGCAAGGGCCGCACCTGGTCCGTCTCCGCCCGCCGATCGGCGTCTGCCGGCAGCAGCGGCGCCGCAAACCCCAGGCTGTGCCCGCCGCTCAGCAGCGCCCGCAGGCCGGCAGTGGAGCGGGTGAGCAGCGCATGGATGCGCGGCCTGCCGCCCACACCAGCCGCACCAAACAGCACAGCGCACGGCTTCTTGGTGCCCTGTGGCAGGGTGGGTGGTGGGAGGGCGGGAATTGAAGTGCCATTATTAAGTGTGCTGCTACCCTCTTGTCCGACCGTAATCTGCTGCTTTTCCTGCCACCAGCACCCAAGCCAGCTGCAACGCCATGGCTGCCTTATTTGCCATGCAACCCAGGCAGGTTGACCAGCACCCAAAAAGTCATCCAGCGCACCTCTGGAGACAGGTAGTAAAAGGCGTCGCAAGCGCCGCAGCGCAGCGCGTCGTACAGCGAAGCAAAGGCGGCCTGCCAGTCCAGGCGGCGCTGCAGGCTCTCCGGCGGCAGGGCGCCGCCGCGCAGGCGGGGCGCCGCCYGGCGCCACGGGKCGTGCGGGAACTGCCAGCTGTGCAGGGCCGCCAGGAAGCGCTGCTGCATCGAGAGGCCGTGCGTGCCGGCATCGCAAGCTGCCGCTGCACGCTGCGCCGCCAGCACCTCCCCGGCAGACATCAGGGCTGCGTCCTCCGCCACAGCAAAGGGCGCCGGTGAGGAGAAGCGCACCGTGGTCTTCAGGCTCCAGTCCAGCGGCGGCGTGTCAGCTGGCGCCAGCTGCCGATCGCCGCCGCCGCCGCCSACGGCYGCTGTGATGTTGGTGGCATCTGCTGCGGCGGGMAGCGCCGGCGGCAGATAGTCATTGGCGGGCAGCAGGTCGCCCAGGACCTGCCGCCCTTGCTGCCGGTGCGCAAGGTCCTCGAACGTGCGTGCCGCTCGCKGGCCCTGCTGCTGCTGCTGCKGGGCTGCTGCCTKGGGGAACATGCCACTAAAGTCGGTAGGCCTGCAAAGCATATGAGGAACGAGTTGTGACAAGTTAACTTAGTTCACTGGCTGCCAATTGTGCAGCACAGTGCATGGAGGGCGAGCAGCAGGCGGCGGGCAGCACCCACCCTTGGTCAGCGGGCGCACGCGCTTCGCCCAGCGCCCGCGTCTCCCGCTCCAGCAGCTCATCTAGCAGCGCCGAAGTCTTCTGGTTGGCATTCTCGTCCGCCCTGGCTCGCTTGGGCGGCTGCTGCCTGGCCTGCGGGCAGGGGTGTGCGGCCCGTGGGCCTGGCGTTGAGGCGGGGCCGGCGGCGTGGCGGGAGCGGCGGCGCGACGCGGGTTCAAAGCCCCGGCGACAGAGGGCGCCMGGCGGCGCCGCGGCGCGCCCACCCCACCTGCGAGTCCAGCTGCTTGCGCTTGGCGTGCTCCGCCTCCAGGTAGCTCTTCACCGCGGGAAAGTTGGAGCTGAGCGGCTGCATGGCGCCCGCTGCGCCGCTGGGCGCGGGCAGGACGTGCTGTTGGGTGGCAGGTGGAGCTCTGGAGGCCGGCAGCCAGGCGACAGGTGGGCCGGGCGCCGCCCGAGCAGCCGTTGAGCGCGGGCAGGGGGCTGTCGGAGGCAGACACACGGTTAGGGGACAGCGATCGGCAGCCGGGAGACTGAGGAACGGGCATGGATGCCCCACCAGCCGCCGCGCTGGCATCCGCCGCCCGCCGGCTTTGACCTTGCTTTTCTGAGCGCATTTCGGCCATCTGCCGGCTTCAGGCCGAGCCCGACACCATGCCGCCTCCATACAGCCCCGTCAAGTACGCGTCGCTGCCCGCAACGGCCGGGTGAGCAAACGAAGAGGGCGCTTGGGCCCCGTCCAGCCCTCTGCCTGTGCCCCTGAGCGTTTCAAACCTCGATAAGTTTTTACTGCCGCCGCAGGGCCGAGTTCAGCTGGCGCCCAGCCACCGCCGCCGCCTCGCCAGACGGCCGAGCCGCCAAGCTGGCTGCTGCAGCCGAGCTGGCGCGTCGCTGCGCAGCCCTGGGCGTGCGGCCGCCCCTGCCTTCGCAGCCGGCTCCACCACAGCCCGCTCTGCCGCAGCCGCTCCCACAGCAGCCCGACCGCTTGGACGCGCTGGCGCAGCGCCTGGAGCAGCAGGGCGGCCTGCYGGCCTCGGCTGTGACGCAGCAGYCGCAGCAGCTGGCGGCGCAGCAGCGCCTGCTGCAGGATGTGGTGCAGGGCCTGCTGTTTGTGGGCGCCAAGGCAGGCCGCACCGGCCCTGCTGCCGGCAGTGCAGCAGGCACGCAGGCAGCTGCACCCGCTACCGCCCTGCCAGCTCCGCCAKGCCCCACGCTCCCCGCTCCTGCTGGCCGGCCGCCCAGGCCGCCCGGCCGCCAGGCTGCACCACCCGCCCAGCAGGCGGCAGCATCCATTAGCCCTGATGCACAGCTGGGCTCGCCAGAGCGCCGCCGCGCAGCTCTGGCATACCAGCTGGCAGCACGCCTGCGGCAGCAAGCTGGCGCGGAGGCTGGCTCAGCGGGCNAGCACCGACAATGAGGAGCAGCCGGGTTTAGAGCAGCAAGTAGCCACAGTCAAGCAGCTGCCTTGCGGCCTGCTGCGCGTGCCGGCGCCGCCCCCGCCTGGCAGGGGTGCGCTGGGCGGGCTGGGCCGCAAGGGCGCCGACCTTGTCCGCCCGCCGGTCTCTCCTCCAGCCGCACTGGGCAGCAGGCGCCAGGGCGCACCGCTGCAGGGCCCCGGCAGCCAGCGGCCTGCCTGGGACGACAGGACTGTGGTGGCGGCCCCGCTGCACAGCCGGCGTGCAGCAGCAGTGGAGGGAGCAAGCTCCCCTGTGCCCGCCCGCCTTGCTGGGGGGCTGGCTCCCCAACTGCTGCTGGCTGAGCTGCAGCGGCTGCAGCGGCGACGGTTGGTTGGTGACAGTAAAGTGCGCCGCAGCCTGCAAGCGCCGCTGCAGGAGGCCAACCGCCCGCTGNACGGCTCCCGGCTGCATGCCGGCCCCGCGTGCAATTGCAGGCAGCCAGCTGCTGCAGCAGGCCAAAGCGGCAGCTGCTGCCGCGGCTGTGCAGCCCCTGGCGCCACACTGTGGCAAGCAAACGGCGGATGCAGCTGTGGCGCAGCAGGAGATGCCTTCCAAACTCGAGCCCAATCTAGCAGCGGCACAGCTGCCGGCAGCTGGGCCCCGCAGCCCTGGGCATGCAGGAGGCCAGCGGGCAGCCGTGCCCTCCAAGCAGCGCCCGCCGCAGAAGCCTGCACAGCCCACACAGGCAGCACCTCTGGACTTGGCTGCTCTGGACCCTGCCGTCATGCCAGCGGAGCAGCCGCTGCCGCAGCTGAGCGATAGCCAGATGGACGCACTGTGCAACGCGCTGCTCCGAGAGATGCTGCTAGAAGAGTGCGCACCCAGCGCCCGCCCAGCGCCCTGCCTGCCGCTGTGATGCCGGCAGCTTGTTAAAACTTGGTGCAAGCGTGCTGGCGAAAGCAACTGTAAATGGCAGGCACAACGGTCTGTCAGTCAGTCAATCTGGCCATCGAGCCACCGAGGCAGTCTGACGGGCATTGCTCACGCTGCGCCCTTTGGCTGCTGCTGCGTGATGCAGTGGATGTTGCCGCCGCCCAGCAGGATCTCCCGGCTCTGCACAGACACCACCTTGCGGTCAGGGAAGGCGCCCTTCAGAACCTCGACAGCCCTGCAATGAGATCGAGTGAGCAGCGGGAGATAAGTTCAGGGCAGGTCCAGGCACAGTGGCGGGCTTTGTGTGCGCCCACCTGCCCATGCAGCTTCGCAAGTGAGGCCAAGCACTGGACTCGGCACAATCAGGAGCTGCCAGCTGCCCGCCCGCTCACCGTGCATCTGCCTCAGCCGCCTCTCCTCCAAATGCGGGCACCACCACGCCTCCATTGCAGATGTAGCAGTTGGCATAGGAGGCGGCCATGCGCTCCCCTGCCACGCGTGGCTTTGAGCCGGGCAGCACCTGCTCAGGACATGGCAGGCAGATGGCTGGTTAAATGCCAAGTTAGGCAGCGCCAGCTGTGGTGCTGATGGCTGGCCTGCCGCAATTGCTGATCCTGTTGACTGAGAAAAAAAATGCTGCATCGCAGGCAGAGGGCTCAGTAAAACTAGTGCTTGCCTGCACTCCCGAGGACTCGTGCTCAGTAATGAGCAGCGGTGGCGGCAGCGGCAGCTTGGTCACCTACAGAGGATGCAGCATGCAGCGCTAAAAAATGGACATTCTAGGAATGTGCCAGAGTTCCCCAGGCACGTCGCTTAGCACTGAGTATGGTTGCAGCACTGGCAGAACACACGCAGTCGGCCTCTGCATGTGGGCTTGCCTGCAGCTTGCGGCCTTGCGCATCAGTTGTGTTGCTCAGAATCTCGAACGCCTCTTTAGAGATGGCGTGCTGCAAAGTTACTTGGTGGGTTGGCAGATGAAACAAACCGCGGCTGGATGCAGCTCCCCTGGACCTCTTGACGCACCACCGTGCCTAACCGAGATCAACCCAAGCTTCCTACCTGCGGGTCGGACTCATCATCTGTCCAGGCCAGCAGCACAACACCGGGTGCAGCAAAGCACGCAAAATTGTCGATGTGGCCTGCAACATCAGCCAGGGCGACAGTGCCAAATCCAACTCAAGCTGCAGAGGCTGCTGCAGAGCACGTTACTGCCATGCAGCCGAGCCACTGTGCTCCAGCCCGTTGTGCTATTGAGGCTCACGACTCGGCAAAGCCAGCTGCCTCCACATGCAGGATACGGCACTCCCCTCACCATTGGTGTCATCATCGCCCACAAGGCCCTTGGGCAGCCAAATGATTTTCTGCAGGCAATTGGGCGGGGAGACAGCAGGGGCGCAGGCAGTTGGGCAGCAGTAACGATTAGAGTGGCATTGAGCCTGTGGGAACGGCTGCCTCAGGTCCTGCCCGAGAGCCATGGAAGCAAGAGCAACACTTTCCAGCTAGCCGCACCTGCACCCCGAGCATGTGCCGCAGCCAATCTTCGATCTGCTCCCGGCTCAGCTGCGGGTTGCGGTTCATGTTCAGCAGGCACTCCTCTGCGATTGGGAATGGGGGGAAATGTGCTGGGTTTGCAGGCGGCTTTGGCTTCAAGGCACTCTGNCCTACNACGGGCCGGCAAGTGGCGTCCTCATAGGACGCTCATGTCTGCAGTAAACACCCAGATTGAAATCTTCACACACCCCACCTGTGGTCAGCAGCGTGCCCTGCCCATCCACATGTATGCTGCCGCCCTCCATCACAATGGGGCAGGGGAAGCGCTGAGCGCCCTCCATCTGCAGCGGCGCAGGTGCGGCAGGGAGGTGACTCACAACTCAAGCGCCTTGCAGTGGTTCATGAGGCAAGAGCACCCAACTGGAAGCTGATTTACGGCTGTCTGCGCCAAGCTCCAGCCGAAATCGGCACCCGCAAGCTGGTGCACGCTGTGCCCACCCAGGCAAACAAACAGCAGAGCAATTTAGCGCGTGCAAGCATGAAGGGTGATGGTAAAAGCCTCGCCTGCAGGATGGTGCCGGCCACCGCATCGTCCCGCTCCCAGCTGGCATACAGCCCTCCCTCCAGCCCGCCCCAAGCGTTGAACTGCCAGTCCACTCCGGCAACTGTCCGCCCGCCGCCCGGCTGGTCCTTGACAACAAACTGCACGGCGGGTGATCGAGGATAGCAGAAAGGACAGGCGAGCGTTGCACAAAGCAGCAGCAGCAACAGCGGCTGGGGCTTTCTCAGCAGAGAGACAGCAACGCCAGCGACGTCATCGGCTGTGCAAAGGCATCACCAGCCAAGGGCGCTTGGCTGAGCGCAGGGCAGCTTGCAGACCGGAGCTGCCCAATCACAGCAATACAGGCCAGCGCACCGTGGGGCCGGTGTCCCGGAACCAGGCATCGTCCTGGGGTATGCACACAACTGAGATGTGTGGCGGCAGCGCCTCGCGTGCGGCCGCGACCTGCAGGCAGGCACAGAGGACGTGTATTAAGAGGGAGCAGTGGAGGAGGCAGCAGAGGGGCCAAGAGGGGCCACTGAAACGCAACACTCCAAGAAGCAAGGTATTCAGCTGGCCTCGCCATGCAGCACCACCTTGGCATCCAACTTGCAGCAAACCACAAACGAAACCCTCGCGTGCCTGCTCCTCGTTGGCGCACACGGTCACTGGCTCAAACTGCGAAATGGCGCTCGCCACGTCCACAAACGCCTTTTGAGCGTGGCTGGCGTTGTCGCGCCAGTTGTCGGGGCGCTGCGGCCAGCCCATCCACGTTCGCTCGTGAGGCTCCCATTCCGCCGGCATGTGGAAGCCCAGGGCTGCTGGGTCGGCGGCGGCAGCGGCGGCGGTGCCGTCGGGCGGCGGCGCTGCGCCCGCCGGCGTTTCCGACGCGCTCATGGCGCGGGTCCGAGGTGTAGGGAGGTTGCAGAGCAATGAGCGGTGCAGTGGTTGAGCGGGACGCGTTGCTCGGAGGCGGTGGGGTGCCCCCTGCGCTCTGATAGATTATTGGTTTGTGATTTCAGGAGCCCATTGGGTGCTGGGCATTGCCGATTCTGCTGCAGGTGCGCTGGATTCCAAGGGCCACCTCCGGCGGCGGTCAGCTGCGGCGGCATGGAAAGAGAGCTGGGGCGCCCTCCCGGCATTTCATCTTCATCGGCACCCGCTCCAACGCTACCAGATCACTCCCCCAGGCTCCTACACCACCACAGGGCTTCACGCGTTTGGCCCGCCGCGGCTCCCGCACTCCCAACGCGTCCAGCTCGGCAGGTCGCAGCACCAGCCGCAGAAGCGCGCCGATCGCAGCCTCCAGACGGCAGCACCAGCAAACATGGTGGCAGCGGCGGCGGCGCCGCTGCTGGCGGCACAGCCTCGCCGCGTGATGATCGCTGCCACGCAGATGGCCTGCTCCTGGGACATTGAGGACAATCTGGTGCGCCTTTCGACCGGAGCAAAACTGCTCGCAGCTATGCTGCCACTTGCTGCCCACCCGCCGTGGTGCGACGTGGTGCCGCCGCCCCTCCGCCGCTTCTGCACCACCTTCCAACCGCCTGCTTGCCGACCACCCACCCGGCTGCAGCGCAAGGCGGAGGGACTGGTGCGCCAGGCGGCGGCTGCGGGAGCGCAGATCATCCTGCTGCAGGAGCTGTTCGAGGCGCCCTACTTCTGCCAGGTGGGCAGGCAACCAGTTATATGCGGGCAATTGATTCCACGCTTGAGCAGAAGAACCGACTGTTGCTTGGTGTTGCGGCAGAGGGGGTGCCAGTTTGCCACCGCCTGGGCACCAAATCGTGCCACAGGAGTACTTGCCAAACCAGGCACGGTCCTTCTTTTTATTGTGACTGCAGGAACAGAAGGCAGAGTACTACCGACTGGCCAAGGTGGGCAGTTGTTGCAACGCCAGTCGGGCTCCCTGCCTGCTGCCTACGTGCCAGGCTGCTCGAGGTGTTGCTCGCTTGATGTGCGGGGCAGCTCGTGGCTGGAATGGGCACTTGGGCTTGCTGTGCAGCATCATGTGCAGCCGTCAGCCCTGAAGCTGTGTTTGCCCCCACATTTGCAGCCGCTGGAGGACAACCCCCTGATCCAGCGCTTCGCCAAGCTGGCGGCGGAGCTGGGAGTGGTGCTGCCCAGTGAGTTTCATTGTTCATCTGTTTGCTCGGCAGCCACTGCCGCTGTCTCGCTGTGCTGAATGACGGGGCATGCTGCTGCTGTTTGTTCGCTGCAGCCCATGCAGGCGGGCGCTGTGCCGGCTGCTGACTAGCATGCACCATGCGATGAGATTCTGACTAGCATGCACCACGATGAGATTCTGACTAGCATGCACCATGCGAGGCGAGTTCTGTGGTGCCAAAGTTCCCTGCCGCTCTTTGCTTGCATCACGCAGTCTCCTTTTTCGAGCGGGCCGGCAACGCCCACTTCAACGCAATTGTGGTGGCAGATGCAGACGGCTCGATCGTGGGGCACTACCGCAAGTCACACATCCCTGATGGCCCCGGATGTGAGAGCATGTGTACACAGTGTACACATCACCTGATGGCAAGGGGGTGGCTGGGCAGTCAGCGTGAAGCCAGGGGTCATGCGCAGAGCGGTTGTCGTAGCACGCGTGCCTGCGCTTCAGATGCAGAGGCACTGCTTGCCATCTGCTTCGTGCCGTCCCCTTGCCCTGCCTGCGCTCCTCCTCATGCCTCCCGCCGCCGCCAATCCGACTTGGCCCGCCCTGCAGACCAGGAGAAGTTCTATTTCAACCCGGGCGACACCGGAATCAAGGTGTTCAAAACGCGGTTTGCCGACATCGGAGTGCTCATCTGCTGGGACCAGTGAGCGAGGTTTTGGGTTCAGGGCAGCGTAGTCAAGCGGGCCATCTAGCGATCGAGTGTTCTGCCTGCGGACGTCAAGCTTGCAAGCGCAGAAGCCAGCTCTCTTCCATTGCGCAGGCTGCTGGTGTGGCTGCACCTGCATAACACGCCCCCAGGCTGGCCGCATCCCTCGTGACCTGCAATAAGTTGCCGCTGTTCCTGCAGGTGGTTCCCGGAGGGCGCGCGCTGCGCGGCGCTGCAGGGTGCCGAGGTAAGCTGCTGCATTGTTAAGCATCTGCATCATGCTTTGATGCCTTGGCCGCCCGGCGCCCACTCTATCCCATCACCGCCTGATATGGGTTCGTTTTCCAATCTCTCAGCCACGGACAGCCGCAACCCAACCAAGCCTTCCCCTTGCAACCACCGCAGGTCCTGTTCTACCCCACAGCCATCGGCAGCGAGCCGCCCAACCCCTCCTACAGCTCCTACCCACACTGGGCGCGAGTGATGCAGGGCCACGCGGGAGCAAACATGGTGCGAACACTTGCAGGGCGGGGGTGCCTTGCAGCGCTGCCCCTCTGCTGTTGGCAGGCTGCTGGGCCGGCCTGGGTGGTCGCTGCAGGCATGGATAGAGGCCTGTATTTCCTGCTCTTTGCGGCATGCTAAGTCCTGCTGTCGGCCACTTTGCACTGAGTCACCTAGCCGTTCAACAACCGGCTGCTATCGCCGGTCTGCAGATGCCAGTTGTGGCCAGCAACCGCATCGGCACAGAGACGTTCGAGCACAGCCACATCACGTTCTATGGTGCGCGGGCAACACACAGCATGTTTTGGGGCAGTTCGCATGCTGCGCAAGCCAGGACGCATGCTGTGCATGCCACAGACGCATGCTGTGCATGCCACTGGCTGCGCTTTCATTCTCGGCGCCGGTTCACAGCAGCGCATCACACCCATTCCGCTGCTGACGTTTCGTGTGTGCCCTGTCCTCCTGCCCCTGCGCAGGCGGCAGCTTCATTGCTGGGCCTTCAGGGGAGATAGTGGCGCAGGTGTGGCATTGCGGCATCGATTTGGCATCTGCTGCTGCCATGTGGCTGGCATGCATTGCGACAGGGATATTGGTCGGGTTTGGCTTGCTGTCGGATGCTTTCCCTCCCATCGCAGCGCATGCTGACGCTGCTGCGGTGCCCTTGCCTGCCATGCAGTCCTTTGCCTTGCAGTGCTCGGATCCTCCAGACGAGAGCCTAAGCAGGCCAGCGCAAATTGTTGCGTCACAACCTGCCTCTCTGTTGCCGCCGTTTCGCAGGCGGGCGCACGCAGCAAGCAGGCCAACGGCGGCATTGACCCTGAGCCTGAGCAGAAGGAAGGCTTTGTGACCGCGACCTTTGACCTGGACGCCTGCCGCAACGAGCGAGCTGGGTGGGTGCAAAGGCTGGGCATTTGGTATGGGGTAGGCTAATAATGATAGCTCTGACCGCCTTTGACCTGGATGCTTGCCGCAACGAGCGCGCCGGGTGGGTGCTCAAGGAACCCGCTGGATGGGTGTGCCTGCTGTGCCGGCTGGGTGCTTAGGGAGCCTGCCATGGCAGCTTGCAATGCGTTGAAATGGCAGCCAGTTTGTGCACCGGTGCACTGCATGTGGCGGCTGGTCTGCTGCGGTTCATGCTGGTGCAAGCTGGGCATGCCAGCTGTACTGTTCGGGCATCACCCATCTCACCTGGCCCATCCTGCTCTGCCCTTACTTTTATTGGTGCAGGTGGGGCATGTTCCGTGACCGCCGCCCCGACCTGTATGGAGCCATCACAACGCTGGACGGCAGCCGCAACCGGCGCACATGAGCATCGGAGCCAGGGCCTGTGGCGAGGATGGACGCCACTCAGAAAATGCGGATGGCATGCAGCTGCCGTGCATGCTGGAACAGTGTACAACAGCAGATGTATAGTGAGCATGCTTCAGTGTAAAACAACAGCGGGTGAACCAATCAGCTGCGGTCTGGCAACTGCAGGTGACGGCAGGTGCCATCCACGCTGGCTGACTGTAGGCCGTCGTGCGCTGGCCTGCTCTGAACGGGGGCGATCGTTTCTACAGGCTTGTACAACACCTCGGTTTTAACCTGTAGCCCAAAGTTGCTGGCCCCGGCCGTCGCGCAGTGCCCCCGAGCCCGCCGCTGGGCGCCCGCTGACCAGGTGCGCAATCTACGGTGCACTGGGCGCGATCCTGGCMCCTGCGGGGCTGCCGAGGGCCGCMCCGTGCCGCCGCCGCTGCACACGCCACTGCCGCCTGCCCACCGCCGGTCGCCCACTCTCCTTGCCTTCCACTTTCACCGAGCAGGCCTGCCATGGAGCCATCGCATGCTCTCTGCTCAGACTGCCACACAGGCGATGCAGCTGCTGTGCAGCACATCCTGGCAGCTGCACCAGAGGCAGCCATGAGTGCAGACGCACGAGGGCGGCTGCCCCTGCACATGGCTGCTGAGGCCGGCCATGCGGCGGTGGTGCGCCTGCTGCTTGATGTGGCACCAGCAGCAGCCGTGACGGCTGACGAAGCTGGAGAGCTGCCTTTGCACCGTGCGTCTAGGAACGGCCATGAAACGGTGGCCCGTGCCCTGTTACAAGCAGCACCTGCGGCAGCCATTGCAGCAGCTGCAAATGGGAATCTCCCCCTGCACTTTGCAGCAGCAAACGGTCACGAGGCTGTGGCACGCCTGCTGCTGCAAGCAGCACCAGCTGCAGCCACGGCAGCGAATGCGAAGGGCCTGCTGCCCCTGCAATTTGCAACAGTGGATGGGCACAAGGCGGTGATGCGCCTGCTGCTGGACGCAGCACGCGCCACAGCCATGGCAGCAGTGGTCGGTGGCCAGCAGCTCCTGCACATTGCAGCCGCTGGGGGCCACGAGGCAGTGGCCCGCCTGCTGCTGGAGGAAGCGCCAGCGGCAGCGACATCAGTGGATGAAGCCGGCCAGCTGCCTCTGCACGTGGCAGCTAGGAACGGCCATGAAAATGTGGCCCGCGTCCTGCTAGAAGCAGCACCTGCGGCAGCCATGGCAGCAAACGAACGGGGCACTCTGCCCCTGCATCTGGCCTCCATGGAAGGACANTGAGGCAGTGGCACGCCTGCTGCTGGAGGCAGCGCCCGCCGCAGCCATGGCGGCAGGGCTCGGTGGCTGGCTGCCGATTCACTGCGCGGCAGCGTTTGGTCNAGGCAGCGGTGGCCCGCCTGCTGCTGGAGGTGGCGCCAGCGGCAGCTATGGCAGCAGCAGCTAATGGCGATCTGCCCCTGTACCTCGCAGCCTTGGATGGGCATGAGGGGGTGGCCAGCGTCCTGCTGGAAGCAGCACCACAAGCAGCCATGGCGACCGGTGAACGCGGAGATCTGCCTCTGCACCGGGCAGCTATGCATGGCCATGAAACGGTGGCCCGCGCCCTGCTACAAACAGCACCTGCAGCAGCCACGGCTGCAAATGAACGGGGCAGTCTGCCCCTGCACCTGGCCTCCATGGACGGACATGAGGCAGTGGCACACCTGCTGCTAGAGGCAGCACCAGCTGCAGCCATGGCGGCAGATACAAATGGGAATCTCCCCCTGCACTTGGCAGCAGCGAATGGCCACGAGGCTGTGGCACGTCTACTGCTGCAAACTGCACCTGCCGCTGCCACAACAGCACGGCCCGACGGCCAGCTGCCCCTGCACTGGGCGGCGGCAAAAGGCCATGAGGGGGCGGCGCGCGTCTTGCTGGAAGCAGCGCCAGCCGCGGCCATGGCAGCAGCTGGAAACGACTTTTTGCCCCTGCACTTTGCAGCAACAGTTGGCCATGCAGGGGTGGCGCGTCTGTTGCTGCAGGCAGCACCTGCCGCTGCCATGGCGGCAGGGATCAGTGGCTGGCTGCCGATCCACTGTGCGTCGGCTTACGGCCACGAGGCAGTGGCACGCTTGCTGCTGGAGGCAGCACCAGCCGCCGCCACAGCCCGGAYAGCACCTCCCWGGAGCMARAYGCCGCTGCAGCTTGCGCTGGCATCYGGCCACCTATCGACCGYCCGTGCCCTGCTGGGYGCTGGCCCTCCYGARCTRGTCCTGTCMGCCCTTGCCGCYGYCASCAACCCTAACCAACCAAACCACTCCCTGTTTRCYGAYTTCCTGCTGACCCCTGGTCGCCTGCCCCTGCATGCTGCCAACTGGCCATTGATTCCCACTCCCTGCATCGGCATCGGCCGTGCACTCCCCACCGCGCTGGTCTGCTCCCCCACCCAAGCTGCCCAGCTGGTGCGGCGCCTGCCGCCGGCAGACGCGTCACGCCTGCGCACCGCCGCCCTGTGCCTGGGCCGCTCCAGGCTGCCGGGCCCTGTGGCTGGCCACCTCCTGGCACAACTGTTCTGCTAGCCTTCATCATGCACAGCCGACCAGATTTGCTCGAGATTGCACCTGCCCTACCGTTCTGTAAGCATGCGTGTGTGCGTGCATGCATCAGGTGCAACCCTCTGGCCAGCAGGGTGGGACTGCAGAATAGATGGATCTCTGGCTGCACTTACGCTTCTCGGAAGGCAGACATAAAAGGGAAAGGGTCTGGATCCAGTTTTGGAGCATTGGCGCAGCTTGAAGCGCGGTGCATGGCCTTCGCTCCAGTGTGCCGACCTGGGGGCGGCAGCGCGGGCGCAGCAGGCGGAGGGTGCCATCGCCGCATGCCTGTGCACTGATCGTCTCCTATGTTTCACCGGGATCGACTTGACCGCACGCGGCGTCACTTRGTGTCACCCAGCTGCAGACCCGACCCTTTGCGCCACGGCCGGGGCCTATTGAGCACTCCTGCTACCCGGGTGAGCATCCGCATGTGCACTCGAGCGGGGTTGTGGCACCTGCGGCGCAGCCGAGGCCGCACCAGGCCTGCCGCCGCCGCACCCGACGCCTGCCTGCCGCCGCTCGCTCACTTCCTTGCCTCCATCTTACCAAGCAGGCGCGCAATGGACCCACTTGGCATCCTGCATGCCGCCTGCAGCGATGGCGATGCAGCTACAGTGCAGCGCATCCTGGCAGCCGCACCGGACGCATCCATGAGTGCAGATGCGGAAGGCTGGCTGCCGCTGCACTGCGCAGCGGGAAATGGCCACGAGGCAGTGGCGCGCCTGCTGCTGGAGGCGGCACCAGCTGCGGCAATTGTAGGAACTGCAGCTGGGGTGCTGCCCTTGCATTTCGCAGCAGCAGTTGGCAACGAGGCAGTGGCATGCATGCTGCTGGAGGTAGCCCCTGCCGCAGCAATGGCAGCAGACACCTTTGGCCGGGTGCCCCTGCACTGGGCAGCGCACAACGGCCACGAAGATGTGGCGCACTTGCTGCTGCAGGCTGCCCCAGCTGCAGCTGTGACAGCAACCAACGAGGGGGATCTGCCCCTGCACTGGGCGGCGGCCAACGGCCATGAGGGGGTGGCCCGCCTCCTGCTTGTTGCAGCTCCGGCGGCAGCCACCACAATAACTGCGAATGGCTTTCTGCCCCTGCACTATGCAGCATTACAGGGCCATGAGGCATTGGTGCGTCTGCTGCTGGAGGCAGCGCCAGAAGCTGCGACAGCTCAGGCAGCACCTCCTGCGAACATAATACCGCTGCAGCTTGCGCTGTCATCTGGCCAGTTATCGACCGCCCGTCTATTGCTGGGTGCTGGCCCTCCTGAGCTAGTCCTGTCCGCCCTTGCTGCCGGTAATCTTGATCACTCCCTGTTTGCTGACTTTCTGCTGACCCCAAGCCACCTGCCACTGGATGCTGCCAGCTGGGCATTGATTCCCACTCCCTGCATCGGCATCGGCCGTGCACTCCCCACTGCACTGACCTGCTCCCCCATCCAAGCTGCCCAGCTGGTGCGGCGCCTGCCGCCGGCGGATGCGGCGCGCCTGCGCACCGTAGCCCTGTGCCTGGGCCGCTCCAGGCTGCCGGGCCCTGTGGCTGGCCACCTCCTGGCTCACCTTTTCTGCTAGCTTCCATATTGCACAGCCAACTGATGTGCTCAAGATTGCACCTGCCCTACCGTTCTGTAAGCATGCGTGTGTGCGTGCATGCATCAGGTGCAACCCTCTGGCCAGCAGGGTGGGACTGCAGAATAGATGGATCTCTGGCTGCACTTACGCTTCTCGGAAGGCAGACATAAAAGGGAAAGGGTCTGGATCCAGTTTTGGAGCATTGGCGCAGCTTGAAGCGCGGTGCATGGCCTTCGCTCCAGTGTGCCGACCTGGGGGCGGCAGCGCGGGCGCAGCAGGCGGAGGGTGCCATCGCCGCATGCCTGTGCACTGATCGTCTCCTATGTTTCACCGGGATCGACTTGACCGCACGCGGCGTCACTTGGTGTCACCCAGCTGCAGACCCGACCCTTTGCGCCACGGCCGGGGCCTGCTAAGCGCTCCTGCTGCCCAGGTGAGCAACCGCATATGCGTCAGAGCGCGGTGCTGGCACCTGCGGCGCAGCCGGGCCGCACCAGGCCTGCCGCTGCACCCGCCGCCGCCACCACTGCCAACTTGCCGCCGCTCCCTCAACGCTCCTCGCCTTCCACCTCCACCCAGCAGGCACGCCATGGAGTCAACCAATGCTCTCTGCTCAGCCTGCCGCACCGGCGATACAGCTGCAGCGCAGCGCATCCTAGCAGTTGCACCAGAGGCAGCCTTGACAGCAGATGAAAAAGGGCTGCTGCCACTGCACTGGGCAGCGGCAAACGGCCACGAGGCTGTGGCGCGTTTGCTGCTGGAGACAGCCACAGCTGCAGCCATGGCAGCGGATGCAAACGGCATTCTGCCGCTGCACTTTGCAGCAGCAAATGGTCAGGAGGGGGTGTCCCTCTTCCTGCTGCAGGCAGCGCCATCAGCAGCCATGGCAGCCACCGCAACGGGGGAGCGGCCGCTGCACTGTGCGGCAATGGATGGCCACGCGGTGGTGGCACGCCTGCTGCTGCAGGCAGCACCAGCGGCAGCCATTACAGCGAATGAAAGTGGCTGGCTGCCCCTGCATTTCGCCGCCATCAAGGGCCATGGTGCAGTAACGCGACTGCTGCTACAAGCAGCGCCAGCCGCAGCCATGATGGCAGATGCACAGGGCTTTCTGCCCCTGCACTGGGCAGCTAGCCACGGCCATCAGGGGGTGGCGCGCTTGCTGCTGCAGACAGCCCCTGCGACCGTGATGGCAGCATTGCCAAATGGCAGGCTGCCGCTGCACTTGGCAGCATTTCATGGCCACGAGGCGGTGGTGCGTCTGCTGCTGGAGGCAGCACCAGCTGCAGCTGTGACAGCAACTGCAGATGGGGATCTGCCCCTGCACTTGGCAGCATTGCATGGCGACGAAGCGATGGCGCGTCTGATGCTGCAGGCAGCACCTGCCGCTGCCACGGCGGCAGGGATCAGTGGCTGGCTGCCGATCCACTGTGCGTCGGCTTATGGCCACGAGGCAGTGGCACGCCTGCTGCTGGAGGCAGCACCAGCCGCCGCCACAGCCCGGACAGCACCTCCCAGGAGCAAGATGCCGCTGCAGCTTGCGCTGGCATCTGGCCACCTATCGACCGCCCGTGCCCTGCTGGGTGCTGGCCCTCCTGAGCTAGTCCTGTCAGCCCTTGCCGCCGTCACCAACCCTAACCAACCAAACCACTCCCTGTTTACCGATTTCCTGCTGGCCCCCGGCCGCCTGCCGCTCGACGCTGCCAACTGGCCATTGATTCCCACTCCCTGCATCGGTGTCGGCCGTGCACTTCCCACTGCGCTGGCCTGCTCCCCCACCCAAGCTTCATATGTTGTGCGGCGCCTGCTGCCGGCGGATGCGGCACGCCTGCGCACCGCAGCCCTGTGCCTGGGCCGCTCACGGATGCCGGGCCCAGTGGCTGGCCATATCCTGGCTCACCTTTTCTTCTAGCTTTCATCATGCACAGCCAAACCGATTTGCTCTCGCAACACGCCTTGCCGGCTTTGTAACATGCGTGGGTGTGGATGCATCAGGACCAGCGAATTGGGCCAGCGGGCTGGGAGTGCATCTTTTTCAGAGGGTGGTTATGATTGGAAAGGCGAACAGAGGGTCAGGGAGTTGGCACAGCTTGAGCTGCAGTGGCCTTCAGTGCAGGCTTCACTCCGGGCGGCCGCTGCTGACCTGTCGGTGGGCGGCGTGCGGGCGCAGCAGATGAGTGCTGGACGGGACCCTAGTTGCGCTGATCGTCCCCCATGATTCGCCTGGGTTGACTCAACAGCACGCGGCGTCGCTTGGTGTCACCCAGCTGCAGACCCGATCCCTTGCGCCGCGGCCGGGGCCTCCCAAGCGCTCCTGCTGCCCAGGTGCGCATCCGCATGTGCTCCAGAGCGCGATGTCGGCACCCTGCGGTGCTGCCGAGGCCGCACCAGGCCTGCCGCCGTGCACGCCGCCTGGGGCGCCTGCCTGCCGCGCTCGCCACCCTCCTTGCCTCCACCCTCCACCCAGCAGGGCCGCCATGGAATCAGCTGGCATTCTGCATGCCGCCTGCGGCGTCGGCGATGCAGCCGCAGTGCAGCGCGTCCTGGCGCATGCACCAGAGGCAGCCATGGCAGCGGATGCAAACAGCAATCTGCCACTGCATTTTGCAGCAGCGAATGGCCACGAGGGGGTGGCCCTCGTCCTGCTGCAGGCAGCGCCGGCTGCAGCCATGGCAGCAAATGAGGATGGCTGGCTGCCCCTGCATTTCGCCGGCATTCAGGGCCATGGTGCAGTAACGCGACTGCTGCTGGAGGCAGCGCCAGCCGCAGCCATGACAGCAGATGCACCGGGCTTTCTGGCTCTGCACCGGGCAGCTAGCAATGGCCATGAGGGGGTGGCATGCCTTTTGCTGGAGGTAGCACCAGCTGCAGCCATGGCGGCAGACACAAATGGGAATCTGCCGCTGCACTTGGCAGCATTTCATGGCCACGAGGCAGTGGCGCATGTGCTGCTGGAGGCAGCGCCAGCTGCAGCTGTGACATCAACTGCAACTGGAGAGCTGCCCCTGCACTTGGCAGCATTTCTTGGCCACGAAGCGGTGGCGCATCTGTTGCTACAGGCAGCACCTGCCGCTGCGATGGAAGGGACTGCAGATGGGGAGCTGCCCCTGCACTGTGCAGCGATGCGTGGCCATGAGGCGATGGCGCGCTTGCTGCTGGAGGCGGCCCCAGCTGCAGCTGTGACAGCAACCGATGATGGGTATGTGCCCCTGCACTCGGCGGCGGCAAATGGCCATGAGGGGGTGGCCCGCGTCCTGCTGGAAGCAGCGCCAGCCGCAGCAATGGCAGCAGCCGCGAACGGCTTTCTGCCCCTGCACTATGCAGCATTACGGGGCCATGAGGCATTGGCGTGCCTGCTGCTGGAGGCAGCGCCAGCCGCCGCCACAGCCCGGACAGCACCTCCCGGGAGCACAACGCCGCTGCAGCTTGCACTGACATCTGGCCACCTATCAACCGCCCGTGCCCTGCTGGGTGCTGGCCCCCCTGAGTTGGTCCTGTCAGCCCTTGCCGCTGCCAGCAACCCTAACCAACCAAACCACTCCCTGTTTGCTGACTTCCTGCTGACCCCTGGCCGCCTGCCGCTCGACACTGCCAGCTGGGCATTGTTTCCCACTCCCTGCACCGGCATCGGCCGCGCACTCCCCACCGCACTGGCCTGCTCCCCCACTCAAGCTTCATATGTTGTGCAGCGCCTGCCGCCAGAGGATGCGACGCGCCTGCGCACCGCAGCCCTGTGCCTGGGCCGCTCCAGCCTGCCGGTCCCTGTGACTGGCCACATCCTGGCAGGAATGTTCTGCTAGCTTTCATCATGCACAGCCACCCAGATTTGCACTTGCACTTACAACCTGCTTTGCCGATTTTGTAACCTGCGTGTGGTTTTCACGACCAGGAGCTGCCGCACTGACACGGCAGGCTTGCGCTGGTGTTTGTATGGGCTGCAAGGTCGCCTGCCGGGGCGGACGGTTGGCGAACAGGGAATCGTTTCTTCACCATGGTCTACGCTGGTGCTGGGCTCGACAGGCGGCAGGCCGCTTCTGGATTGCTACTGGCAGCCTTGAGCCACATGCAGGTCAATACTTGGACTGGAGAGGTCCACCTTCCAGCTCCTGCAGGCTCTGCCACAAGCGATTGGCAGCAAAGCATTGACTGGTCCACGCCTTGCGGAGCGTGCACGCCTGGCGTCGCACATGCTGCGCCCCCACCCTGTGGCCTCAAACGCTGCATACACCGCACATCGGTCTTCACCCAGGTCTCACGGTCACGAACACGCCTGCAAACAAGCGTGTGCAGCCCGCGCGAACCCCAGTGCGCACGTGTTGAGCGAGGGCTTTCGCGCTCTGAACACCTTCGGGGCTGCATGCAGTGCTCGATGCAGCGTGCGATGGGGCCGGTCGCTCGGCCGGCAGCAGGGGGGGCCTTTCGGCGCACGGCGCTGTGCAGGGCGCAGGCCAGAACCCAACATGCACAGGTGTGCGGCGCTCCGATGAGCGCGTCGGCTGCCTTTGGACAGCCCGCGGCGCTCCAGCCAGGCCTGCCGCCGCTGACCACTGCCGCCGCCTGCTGCCGGGCGCGCTGATCGTGCGCTCACTCATCACTTGTTTTCCCTGTCCACCCCCACCTTCATCGATCCGTGTGCAGGCTGCAGCAGCAGGGCAGCTGCACCTGCCACGGCCGGCCTATGTGCCAAACCACATCGCCGACCCGTCATACGTGCGCTCAGCGCACAAGTTGTGGCCCATGCATGCTGATTGCACCAGCATGCAACGGCGGTCGCTGGCCAGACTATGTAGCATAGTTGCACAGCCTGAATCGTGCAATTTCTGCTGTTGCTCTCCTGCTGCCTGGCAGGTGCGCATCTTTGACACCACGCTGCGCGATGGAGAGCAGTCGCCGGGCTGCACCATCACCTCGAAAGAAAAGCTGGCCATCGCCAAGCAGCTGGCCAAGCTGGGTGAGCGGAAAGGCACTGGAAATGGTGCTTTTCTCTTTTTTGTGTTACAGCTGTGCCTCCTAAGGAATGCTGGTCATCGCCGCGCAGCTGGCCCAGCCTGGGTGAGCGCTGGTTGGGTGTGCTCAGTTACTGTTGAACCCTGTGAGAGCTGTGTTTGTGCCTATTCGGGAAAATCTGGGCATCGCCGCGCATGAGCGCTGGTTTTTGCTGTGATGTGAATGGACATGGCACTGCTGTGGCTTGCTGTACTGGTGACTTTGCTGGTGTGGATGGCTGTACCAATTGGCAGCTGGTCAGGCTCATGCATGGGCAGCAGCTAGTCGGGCAGGCATTTCTGCTTCTAAAACAACTGCACCAATGGCTTCAATGCAGGTGTGGACATCATTGAGGCAGGCTTTCCGGTCGCCTCGCCCGACGATTTCGAGGGCGTGCGGGCCATTGCGCAGGAGGTCAGTTAACGTCAACTCAGTTTGTGTTAACTTGCTGACCAGTCCTTCACCTGGGTTGCCCACGCTGCCTGCAAGCAGCTGTGCTTGCCGCTGAGTGCCCCACTGCCACCGAGTGGCCCCGGTGTCGTGTCGGCTTCCGGGTCAGCATGTCTGCTCGCCCAATGCCTGCCGCGCACTGAGCTGTCCGCCTCCTGCCCGGCTATGCACCCGCCTCGAACCACAGGTGGGCAACACGGTGCGTGACGACGGCTACGTGCCGGCAATCTGCGCGTTTGCACGGCCGCTGGAGTCAGATCTGCAGCACGCTTGGGACGCGGTGAGTGGCGGCGCTTGCTGGCTGTTCTGCCTGGGCTGCATTGGCAGGCTAGTTGGGTGGCTGGTTTGCAGGGCCCGCTTGCCTGGCCCCTTGCAATGTTGGCTTGCCAGCGCCGGCGTCCGGCTTCGCTCGCAACCGTGCTCCCTGATCCGCTGTCCACTCGACACCCACTCTCTTTGCCTGCAGGTCAAGTTTGCTCGGTACCCCCGGGTCAACTTCTTCATTGCCACGTCAGGTCAGCCCCCTTGCGCAACAAAGTTGCGCTGTGGCTCGCTTGGCAGCCTGCTGGCTGAACCTCGCTGCTTGGCCAGGCCCAAGTAGGCAACACCAGGGAGCATGAGCTACCTGAGGCGCTGCTGCTGCTGCTTCGTGGGCTTCACCTGCCCCCTTCCCTGCAACAACCCGCCTGAAGCACAAGCTGCACAGGGGCTTCAGCCATGCCGTAATGCCTCTACGTTTGCACCCTCCTGACACGCCACATGCGAGTTTCCCTCCTACCCACCCGCTGCACAGAGATCCACATGAAGCACAAGCTGCGCATGAGCCCCGACCAGGTCACGCAGGCGGTGGTGGATGCCATCACGCACCTGCGCTCCCTGGGCTGCAACGACATCGAGTTCACGCCGGAGGATGCGGGTGAGCAAGGCGTTAGTTTTGAGTTATTTGTCTGCAGAGGAAATGGGGAAGCACAGCAAACATGGGCTGCAAGGACATTGAGTTCACGCCAGAAGACGCGGATGAGCAGCGCTGTTAGCAATATGAGTTGTTTGTCTGCAGGGAAGTTGAACGCACAGCAGGCGCAGGTTGCAAGCATGCAGCGCCGCCAGGGGTGCAACTACAACCCAAGCAGGGGCCCATCACACCCTTCACTTACAGGTGTTCCTCTCCACTTTTCGCAGGCCGCTCCGACCCCGCCTACCTGTGCTGGTGCTGGGGGAGGCCGTCAATGCTGAAACATTACCCTCGCCTCCATGTTTGTTGTGTCTCACCACTGTTTTCGCAGGCCGCTCCGACCCCGCCTACCTGTATGAAGTGCTGGGTGAGGCCGTCAAGGCGGGGGCCACCACGCTCAACATCACAGACACGGTCGGCTACTGCCTGCCCCACGAGTTCCTGGTGAGGCTTGTGTTGTGTTGCTGCCATATGGCATGTACTGCCATGAGGCTTCTGTTGTGGAAGTACCTGGAGGTATGAATTTGGGAAGGCATGCACAGCAGCGTAATGAGCTGCGCCAGCGCAGTGGCAGTGCTCCGCAAAGTGCACAGCTTGCGACGCAGTGTCAGTATATCTCAGTTGCTGAGGTGGTCGCAATTATCCCGTCCCGAGGTAATGCGTGGCATCAAGGCCAGCTGCCTCGCTCACGTCAATCCCTGTTTCCTCGCTGCTCTCCCTCCTGCAAAGCTGATGCGCGGCATCAAGGTCAGTCGCCTAAGTCACTCAGTCGCCCTCCTTCCCTTGGCAGGAGCTGATGCGCGGCATCAAGGCCAACACGCCCGGCATTGACTCCGTGGTGCTGTCGGCGCACTGCCACAACGACCTGGGGCAGGCCGCATCAAATACGCTGATGGGTGAGGGCAGCCCGCATGTGTGCAGTGTAGGGTTTGGGTCGAATGAGCCACAACGACCTGGGGCAGGCCGCCTCCAACACGCTCATGGGTGAGGGCTGTTCATTAATGGACTGCTGCAACACACCTGGGGCTTGCACTCCAATCGTTGGCTTGCTGCTATGGTGTCCATCTCTATCGTTGCAGCCGCTGCAGCGGGCGCACGCCAGCTGCAGGTGACCCGCAGCGGCTGACGCCCTGTTTCGAATTGTGATCCAATGCTGCACACTTCTTGTTGTGCAGCCGCGGTGGCGGGTGCGCGCCAGCTGGAGGTGACCATCAACGGCATCGGCGAGCGAGCGGGCAACGCGAGCGCTGAAGAGGTCATCATGGCTCTGGCGCTGCGCGGGTGAGTGAAGAGGAGCGGATTCAAAGGTGATTCGACGGATCTGTGCTTGTGCAGCAAGAAGCTGTTGCCAAACAGCCCTCATCTTGTAGCTTTGCTGCATCCAATATAACCAACGCAGGGAGAGCTGCTGGGCCGGCTGCGCACAGGCATCAAGACCGCCAACCTCTTCCATCCAAACATTCACCACCCCACCAACCTGTTGCTGCGCTGCTGCACCAATGCAGGGAGAAGCTGCTGGGCGGGCTGCGCACCGGCATCGAGACGGTCAACCTGTCTGCAGCCTCCAAGATGGTCTCAGAGTACAGCGGCATGATGGTTCAAAAGCACAAGGTGGGACCAACAAAGTGGGGTGTTATTCAGTTTAGCTAGAAAGAGTGGGATTGGTGGAAGTTTTGGAGAAAACTTGCGAAGGCACAGCGGCATGGCGACGCAGGAGGAGCATGGCGACATGGCACCAAAAGATTTGCCCACCGGCAGAGCACTCCAGCTCTCATATCTGCTGCTCACACTGCGTGCCTGCAGGCGGTGGTGGGCGCCAACGCGTTGACAGGACAAGTCGCGTGCACTTGCAACTCACTCCAGTGCCCTGCTGTTTCCGCTATTGTTTGCAGGCCGTTGTGGGCGCCAACGCATTTGCGCATGAGAGCGGCATCCACCAGGACGGCATGCTCAAGGCCAGGTGGGCCAGGGAAGCGGCTGGGTGCCAGCATCGGCAATTGCATGGCAGCTGCGATGGGGTGGTGCATTGGTCGCCTTGCTGAGGGATGGATGAGGCCTGGGGGTGGCTGTCATGCGTACAGCGTGTGCAGCACAGCTGCTGCTCAGCTGACTGCACACACATTATGCGGTTGCCCTAAACTATAATACAGGGAGACGTACGAGATCATGCGGCCCGAGAGCATCGGCTTGGTGCGCGACTGTGATGCCGGCCTGGTGCTGGGCAAGCACAGCGGGCGGTGAGTCGCATCGACGCTTTTGTTTCGGTCTGTTGGAATGTTCCTTTTGTGGCGTACTGCTGTTGCCCCTTAGCATTTGGGGTCTCGCACACTAGGGGCGGAAGGCGGTGACTGGGCCACCGACAAGTGAACTCTGTGCAGCACAGTTTTGAGTAGCATGGTGCGGCTGGAAAGCACTACCCCTTTACTCAATACTGCCCACCTGTCCTTCGTTCATTCTATGCAGCAAGGCGCTGGGCACCAAGCTGGCTCAGATGGGGTTCAACCTGCCCCAGGAGCAGCTGAACGAGGTGTTCAAGCGCTTCAAGTCCATCGCCGACAAGAAGAAGGTGCGACTGTTAGTGCAGTTTCGAGCGCGTGCTAATGTTTGTTTGAAAGGCAGCCTGATCTTTCGTCTGCGGTAGGTTGCTGTGCAGGCTGCTGCCGTCCCGGGGCAGCAGCTCACTGCCACTCATGTCCCTTCCTCTGTGCCGCATTGCAGTCCATCAGTGACGAGGACATCCTGGCGCTAGTGAACGAGGAGGTGCACGCCCCTNCCGCCATCATCGAGCTGCTGGACCTGCAGGTGCATCTTGCCAGCATATGTACATGCACTGGACTAAGCCAATCAACTGTTATCGCACTTCCTTGCCTGCCTGCCCAGCCTGTGGTGGCGCCAACCCTTGCCGCGTCAACAACTTGCTTCTGAGCAAGTCGGTGAGTGGCTTGGCAGTGCTGCCCCGGCATGATGCAGACATGCCACCCCACCAAACACCGTGCAGGTGATGTGCGGCAACGTGGGTATCCCCACTGCGACTGTGGTGATGAAGGGGCCAGACGGCGTTGCACGCCGCGCCGCCGCCATCGGCACGGGGCCAGTGGATGCGGCTTACAAGGTGTGGTGCCAGGCGCACATCACTGCAAGCAGTGCTGTATTCTGCTGCCCGATTGGTTGAAACCGCATCCCAGGTTGTCCTGCTAGACTTCTGTGAGCCGCTGCCATAGGGCACCAGATTCCACCTTGCTGCTGTCGGGGCGGCGTGCCTGCTGCAATCGCACTTTCATTGCAATCACAGTTTCATGCAACAATACCCCTCTGCCGCGCAGGCCATTGCCTCGCTGTCTCCGGTGCAGTGCCGGCTTCTGGAGTACAAGGTGTCATCTATCACCGAGGTATGGCTGACTTGGCACTTCACACCAAGCTGGTTGGCTCCATACAGTCCCCAGCTGCATCGTTCATGATGAGGTGCCATTTCGGGAGGCCATTGAGCTCCCCCGCAGCATCTCCCAACCTGCCCAGCTAGTCTGCCGATACCCTTGCAGCAGCATTCCGCTCAATACTGCTCTTCATAGCCTCCAACCTTTTCTCCACCCCACTCACCTGCAGGGCATCGATGCCCTGGTGTGCACTCGAGTGGTCATCAAGGCCGACGACTGCGAGCTGACGGGAGATTGCGAGCTGCCGCAGGTCAGTGCTGGTGTTCGCGGGCAGCTTGTAGAGCACAGCTTGCTGCAGTCGAGCGGCGGGCGCTGCTGGCTGCCACCTGATGTGGCCCTCCCCACTGTGCCACACACAGGCCAGGCATGCAAATGAGCTCCCAACACCTGGCTGATTTCTCCAAACAGCTTGGCCAATACTCCGCACCGCTCCAAGATACTTTCATGAATCTCACACTGCTGCAGGGCGGCGTGCGCCCTGCGCTTCACTGCTCCAAACAACTTGCTCACTTGTTCACAAACTGCAACACACTGATGATTTTCCACTCTGCTGCAGGGAGGCGTGCGCCCCGCGGAGCGGCGGTTCACGGGCAGCGGCGCGGACGAGGACATTGTCGTCTCCTCTGCCCGCGCCTACATCAGGTGCAGCTTGGATGCTGGGCGCAGCCTGGGTGGCTGGCATGTTGCAGAAGTAGATTATACTGTGACAAATGCGTGGTGCCGCTTCATCTTTACCCATCCAGTATGCCTCATCTGACCCACACGCGCCTCAGCCACTTGTCCGACTTCTGCTGCGTCACTGTTCATGCCTGCTGCCCACTCCTCCCACCCGTCTCAATGCCCCTCCATCCTGTGCAGCGCGCTGAACAAGGCGATTGCCTACGTGGCAGCCCGCAAGCAGATCAGCGCGATCCGCAAAGCGGTACGCGAAAGCATGGACAGCATGGACGATGCAGACGGTACCGCAGCGCCGGCGCCGGCGCGCGAGCCTGCGGTCGCCAAGGCCGGCSGCAAGACGGGTGGGGCAAAGGCGCCCGCCAAGGCGCCGGCCACTCGTGGCAGGCGCAGCAGCAGCAGCGGCAGCAGCCGCGAGCTGGTTGCCCGTGCTGAGAAGGCTGACACCAGCAGCTGAAATGTCGATAGATAGGTAGTCGGGTTTTGGTCCGGCCCATGATGTGGCCTGCAGTACACAACAACGTGCGGCCGCTTCATATATATTGCACATTTTTCGCAGCTCGGCGCCCCAACGTGCCCCATTTTTGGCTGCTGTGCTTCCTGTTTCCCTTGCCTCAAGTGACGGTGCACCGCACTGGCGCCACGCAGCTGCTTCTGCTGCCCCCATTTACACTGTGTATTGATTGGTGCAGTTTTGCTGTGCTCTTGTGAGTTGCAATTTTGCCAAGCTTCCCACCTGTATTGTCGCCCTTGCCCGCTGAGCATGCACCCATTGTTGCACCTGAGTTGGGCACCGTTGTCTTGGTGCCTCAAACATATGAAGCCGCCACGCCGCATGCATACATTCTTCGCAACGAGCTGTAATTGTTTCACGAAATCATTCAACAGGTTGGGCACCATGCAGCAGCAGTCGGCCGTGCAACGGAAGGTGGGCGGGTGCTGGGAAGCGGCGTCCGTGTGAACGGGAGACTGTTGGGGTCCCTGCAAGCTGCGGCCGGCAAGCGAGACTGCATTGCAACCAAGATAGGAAACAGGGCGTCAGTCGACGTGCAGAGCACACTGAAGGGAATGCAGCTGAGGCACGCTGACTAGGCCGCTGCTGGGCGACGGGGCGGCACAGCGGCAGGCGTGGTCAGCCGTGTCGCTAGCCCTCCAGCAGGTGCTCTTTGCTTTGTGATCGCTTCCAGACCATTGGCAGGCCACCCAGACGCGCGCCTGCGAGCCACAGCCGATGGCAACGCTTCGAGCCCCCAACTGCGCGGCGGCCCCGCGCCGACAAGCGGCCCCGGCTGCAGCGCATCGCACCACGAGCAGGGGCGCAGCAAGCAGCCGTCCGTCAGCAAACCTGCGGCGCGCCGCCACTGCCGCCGCCGCCAACGGCAGCAGCTCAGGCAGCGGCGGCGGAGTTATCCTGCTTCCGGGCTTCCTGTTCACCACTCGGCAGTACCAGGGCCTTGCAGCCGACCTGAGCAGCAAGGGCTTTGATGCAGGTGCGCAGGCGGGTGGTTGCAGCTGGGGCTGGAGGGCCGCCGCYCTCACCGGCAGCTCGCCTTGTTGTCGCCCGCGGGCCTGACTGGCCCCTGCTCTCTCCCTTCTGCCGCCTTCTCAATTCGCGGTAGTTGATTGTCAGCAGGATTTCAGCCTGATCGCTGGAACTTTCCAGACTGTTTGCCCTGCCCAAACTCACGTTGCTGCCTGCTGCTCCCTGTGACGCCTCGCGCAGCGGTGATGCCGGTGTCGCTCTCCGATCGGTGGTTTCTTGCACTACACACCCCTGGCTGTCCAATGCTGACATCCCCTCTGCTCCATTTTGTCCACCCACACAGCCGTGGTGCCGGTGTCGCTCTCTGACTGGTGGTACATCCTGCGGGGCGGCTCCTTCGAGTGGTACCTGTCCCGCCTGGACGCACTGCTGGCCGACATGCACGCCAAGTGAGTTTAACTAGTGGATTCGATACGGCCGCCATGCTGACGGTGTCAGGAGAGCCTCTCGTTTGCTTGCATGTGGCTGCTTGCTGCTCCTGCGCTGCCGCCGCCGCCTTCCAGGTCAACACATACGTGTATGCCATCTTATACTGCGCCCTTGCCCGCAGGCACGGCCGTGTGGCGCTTGTAGGGCACAGCGCCGGCGGCTGGGTGGCTCGCCTGCTGCTGGGCACCGAACCCTACCAAGGTGGGTGCTTATGCTGCTGCTGCAATGCTGGCTGGCTGTACTGGCTTGCTGTGTGTGGGCTGCGGGGCTTGCATCTGGCAAGCTTGTCTTGAGCCTCACAGCTCCTCCCCCCACTCGCCGCACAAATGTAGCTGTGCGCACAGGCTGCTTGCGCATGCGCTGCCCTGTACCTGCACCGCCACCTTGCAACCCACCCAGGCTAACCGCCGCCCGCCTGCCTGCCTGCAGGCGTGCGCTACGGCCGCAGCGGCCGCGTGCACACGCTGCTGACGCTGGGCACTCCGCACCAGTCAATTGAGGACTACCCCTTTGGCCGGGCAGAGGTGCGGCAGCTGTGGCTTGTTGTTTGCCTGTTGTAGCTGGGGATGGGGCGGGTAGTCGGCACCGCCTAGGTGGCTGCTGCGTGCATGGCCGCTTGCTGCTTCACGTTGGGAAGCTGCGACCAACTGCAAGCCTCCCTCTGTGACCCTCACACCTGTCGCTTCAGGAGAAGTTGGTGGGCGCCCACCTGGCCCGCGCGCCCCTCGAGGTGGCCGGCAGCAGCCTCAAGTTTGCCAACTACTTCTACCCGACGGCCGAGAGCCTGGCAGATGTGCGCGTGGTGTGTGCCTGCGGCGACACGATCCGTGGGCGGCCCCTGCTGGGCCGCGGCAGCAGCAGCAGCAGCAGCGAGGATCCAGATGCCTACACATCCACTCTGAGCTATGCCAGTGTGGGCAGCTTGGACGAGGGCAGCGGGTGGGGCAGGGCGGGCGGCAGCAAGGCCTACACGCGGTATGATCAGCAGCTGGCCTTCAATTCGTACAAGGTGAGCTGCCTGCTGTGGTTTGGCAGGGCCGCGGCTGTGCTGGCTGGGATGAGGCGCTGGTCGGGACGTGCGAGCATGCAGGGTGGCAGGAGTCCTGCCTGCCCCGCTTCCATGCACCCCGCCCTCCCTCCTGCTGCTGCTGCTTGGCAGGCTGTGTGCAGCCGGCGCGGTCTACATGGCATGCCCTCATGACTGCAGTGCTGACTGATGCTGCCATGAACTGCTGCAGGCGGTGTGCGGCCGGGGCGACGTGGGCGGCGACTTTGTCACCCCGCTCTGCATCTCACAGTGAGGCACCTGCCTGTTGCGTGTTGGTTGCGCATCGCTGCAAACAGTGCATGTGGCTGCTGTCACCACATCCGCCGCTGCCGCTGCCTCCGCCGCCTGTGCCGCCTCCCTGCGGGTGAGATGCTGCTTCACCTGTGCAGGCTGCCGGGCGCCAAGTTCTTGACCGATTGCCATTTTTCTCTCTGCTGCTGCAATTCCACCTCCACCATGCAGGCTGCCAGGCGCCGAATCCTTGATTCTGCCGGGCGTGTGGCACTTCCCCCGCTGGTCGTCCGCGCAGCCCTGGTACGGCTCTCCTCAAATCACGGAGCTGTGGCAGCCGTACCTGCTGGAACCGCATGCACAGGCGCACACGGCGGCAGGGCAGAGTGCCGCATGAGCGGGCGCCAGCCTGCGGTTAAGCGCTCCACACACAGCAGGCGAGTTTGGAGCGACCCTGTGCGACCTTCCGAGTTTTTGAGTTAATTCTGCCATTACTCCTAGCCACATCCCCCAACAATTCCCCAACAAACGAATGATTGCCAGCTTTTAAAGCTGATTGATTGCACCTGCCGCCTGCCTTCGAGCCGATTTGATCATGAGCACTGCCTTTCCGTTTGTACATTGCTTCCCAGCACTTGCCTTCCGATGCCGCCACCTTGGCAGTGACTGTAACTAGATGTTACACATGCTGTTGCACGACCCTGCTAGAGTGGGGGCGCAGTTCTTGACTGGGCAGCGGCTCTGGGCACACGCGTGCAAGCTGGTGCACAGCGGCGGCGGTGGCGGCAGCGCCTGCCGGCGGCGGCAACGAGGGCGGATTCCGCTGCAGGCTAAACAATGGGCAATTCACAAGGGATTAAACCAGGGCCTTGCTTTGTTTTGGACCTGCAATCCTGCGGCTGGCGCTGTTCAAAAGCATCGGCCGCTGTGTGCCACACATGCCCGCCAGTTCCCTTGTCGGGGTGGAACCACTGCATGAGTGGTGGGGCAGCGCACGGTCCAGCAGCGCATGCATCGCTGCTCAGCTGTTCTCTGAGCTTTGCGATCACCGAGGGCAGCTTTGCCAGCGCGCTTGCCACGCCCCGGCGGGGAACATCCTTATCTGGCTCGGGCAGAGCGCCTGCACAGCCCCTTCAGGCTTCTCGGCAGCCGCCGGAAGCCGCCAGACGCCGCCTGCAGCGGCAGATACCCCTGTTGGTGGCGACCGCCGGCCGGCGAGCCAGGCTGCGCCATGCGCCCGCTCTGCAGCGCTCTTGCGCTGCTCCTGGCTGTGATGCTGCTCGGGGCTGCCCCAGCGGCTGAGGGCCGGCGACCGGTGGTGCCTCAGCGGCCGGGCGGCGGCCTGCCCCTCTTGGGCTCGGATGCCGCGTCCTGCGACAACGGTGCGCGCTGCGGCCTGCTCAACCAAGCCGCCTGCTGTTGAGTGGCTTTGCAGAGGCCGAGAAGCAGTGCTGCCCTTGAAGTGCTTACTGAGGGGGCGGGGATCCCGGCAGCCAGGCGGGCCCCAAGTGACCGCTGGCGGCGCCGCTGCCGCCGTCCTGCCGCTGTCCTGCAGTGTGCGACTACCGCGCGCTGCCTGATCCGGAAAAGCCGTCGACGAGCACGACCAACACCGCCAAGGGCGTGCGAGTCATCATGACCGGCATTTTCCAGGGTGAGTGGCCTCCTTCTGTTCACTGCCGCTGTTCCCTATCTGCTGCACAAACGGTTTGTGGGTCATCACTTACTGCCCGCCCGCTCACTTGCACCTCGCTGCTGCTTCACCACCTGCCCGCCGCCGCACCTAACGCGCAGGCATGAAGCAGTGGAAGGGCATCAGCGTCAAAATCATTGGCGGTTTGGGAGCCGGAGTGATGTCCGGCATCTCAGGTGCTTTGGTGTGGCGGGGAGGCGCCATTCCATATCTGTATGCAGGCGCTCAAACGGCCCCTGCGCGTGCTGGTGCCGCTGCGGAACGGGATGAACCACTGTCGTAACCTGTCGCGGATCGCCCGCTCCGCAGGCCTTGGGAAGGGCAACCCTGCCTGGGAGACGTACAAGCTGGAAAAGTACATCCAGCAGTCCACCGACCTGCTGCTCTGCAAGGTAAAGGCAGCGCTGTGCTGCGCGCTGAAGCGTGTCAGTAGAGGGGCAGCGCCTGAGGCAGAGGCGGGCAAGAGGCCTGCGCAGGGTGCTGATGGTGCATCCGCCTGTATCTATGTTAGTGCATGTTTGTGGGCACCTGCGTTCTTGCCCACACCCAGCCGGTGCACCTCGCTGCCTTTCTGCACATGAATGCAGATGGACGCCATGGTGAAGGACCTTAACACCGCTGGTGAGACCGCTTAAGTTTGCGGAGTGGCGGTGCACCCGAGCGCAAGGGCAATGCATGTCACCGGTGTGCTCCGCTGAGGTGTGGCCGCTGGCCTCTTATGATCTCAAGCTGGCTTCTGACTGCCGCACCTCCCTCACGATAATGCGCCCGCAGCCGACCAGCGCATGAACGAACAGAACCTCTACTCCTTCAACAACGGCCTCCAGGCAATCATCGAAACCTTCTACGAGTCGTGCGGCGCCATGAACGTGAGCTTGCGGTGGAGCTGGTGCCGATGGCAGTGCTGTGGGCGCCCAGCAGCGCTTTTGACCCATTTGTGAAATCTTTACCGGCGGTGCCTGCTGGCACTCACATGCTGGTGGCAGCCCTGCGGCAGCGGCTGCCCGGGCTACCTGGCTCCAACTCCCACCCTCGTGGTGCAGCCCTCGCCCTGCTGCCGCCCCCAGCCCCAGACCGTCCCGCCACTGGCACACCATGCTGACGCACACCCACCACGCTCTGCTGTGCCTTGTGCAGTGCCTGAACTACACCAAACTGGCGCCCAGCAAGCGGAGCGCGTACGACCTGGACTGTGCCTACGACAAGGGCCCGAACAGCGCCTGCCCCAAGCGAGGCTCCTTCAACTCAAAGAAGCCAGTGTGAGCTCCGCCAGGCCACTTGAATAGTGAATTTTACATTGTGAATAGTGAATAGTGAGTAGTGAGTAGACTAAAGGCGGGCTGGGCAAGTTTTTTTCGCACTTTATGGCAGGGCTTCCACCTTGCTCGCGCTGCTGAGCTGGCTGTGCAGACTGACACACCGCCGCATGCACATGCACCGGCTGCCGGCCGCAGGTACTGCAAGTTTGACGAGGGCGGGACGCAGTACCAGGGGCTGTGCGACCCCACTAACGGCCACTGCTATGACGTGTACAAGTATGACATGGCGGTGGCAAAAATGCGGGTGAGGAGCAGGCTTGCGAAAGGGAGGGGACAGTCGAGGGGCAGGGGCGGACGCTTGTGCCTGCAAGCACTTGCCAATCGGCAGGTTCCAACCGGTCCCCAAGGCCAGCACCTTGCGGCCTCGTGGCAAGTCTTTCAACTACCTACCCTCTCGGTCAATTTGATTCGCAGCACATTGTGGACCTGTTTGCCTCCAAGGATACAGTCAACAACTTCAACGCGCTCAACCAGTTCTACGACGTCAAGGCGACGGTGTCGCTGGCAAAGGTGGGTGGACGTGCCACGTGGACCGGCAAGCGGAACAGCTTGGCACAGCAGATTGCAGGCATTTGCATTGCACCCGCAAGCCTGTGTGGGCCAGCGCTGCTGTGGTGGCTGCTCGGCCGCCGCCAACGCTCGCCCTCCCCCGTGGTTAGACAGCAGCCAACAGCGTTCACCCGGTGGTTCTTTTACTGCACCTTTCCAATTAGCAGGGAGCCCTGGCAAAGATGCTGATGCTTCAGCAGCTGATCATGGTAGGACAAGGGGGCCTACACTTAACGTTATACAGCTTGAGCTTGTCGGCAGCGAGCAGCTGCTGTCCACACATGCATGACCATGGTTGTGCTGCGATGGCAGCAGAATGCCTTCAAAGGTGGATACGCTGGCAGGAACGCTGTGCACTGCTGCTGACACGCTGCACCTGGACCCGCCTCCTGCGCCTCTGCTGCCGCAGCTGTACGGCTCCGGCGGCGACAACGGCCAGCTGCTGCAGTTCGTTTCGGACATGGCTGACAAACTGGAGGCGCGGTGCGCTGCACGCCCCTGTGGCAGGGCGAAAGATGCAGGGGGGAAGGCAGGGACCTGACTGTAATCAGCGCATGTGCATGGCCAGGGGTGTTGCCGCCAGCGGAGGCTGCGTCTGGACAAATCTGTGCGCCTGTATGTGCGTATGCATGCCAAGCATGCTGGCGACGCCCTCCACCGCTGCCCCCTGCTGAGGCTCTCTGCCGCCTATACCCCAGCGCATGGTTTGGCCGCCCCTGTATGTTACCATGCAGCTACAATGCGACGCTGGACCCGAAGCGGCTGTTCAACGTGGTGAATGGGCTGAGCCGGCCCAACAACGACCACAACAGCTATTCCCCTGAGACGGTCTCCTGGCCCTACGCGAGGGAGTTTCTGGGCAACTGCGACTGCACCAAGAACTTCAACACCGGAAAGTGAGCATGTGCTGGGCGGCTTGAGCTGCCTACAGCTGCGCTACCGCTGATTCGTGTGCTAGCGCTGATGCGTGCGCCTTATCAGCCAGTTTAGGGCACCATCTTCTGTGCACTTCTTGAGAGTTCGAACTTTTGTGCCAGCTCACCTGAGGGGCCGTTCTTTGCCCCGCTGCCCCGCAATTGCAGATCGAACTACTGGTGCGAATACAAGCGACGCGGTTTTGGTTCGGATGGCTGTCACTGGAATCTGTGGTCATCTTGAGTGGCGAGTGGCACTGCCACGTTCAAATGGCAATTGAGTTGAGCAAGCCATCAATCTCCCTGACAAGTTGCGTCCTCGTCCTGTCAACCCTGCCTGCACTCCCCGCCATACGCATGCCATGCTGCAGGCAAACCGTACGTGACAACGACAGGGTGACCATCAAGGCGCAGGTAGGGCACTCGCAGCAGATCATATCGTTCTGCTGCTCCGGACCGCTGGCGGCTGTCCCACAGATTCTATGAATCCGTTAATGATGCCGAATGCCGGCTCCCCAGGGCATGCACGCACCTGCCAATGCACTCTGCCTGCAGATCCGCAAACGCTGTGACGAGCCGGGCAGGATCGTGGAGTCGCAGTGCCGCCCAGTCAAGGACTATTTCAGCGAGTGTGGACGCTACTCAACTACTGTGCCCGGCGACTGGAGTTGCAAGAAAGATGTGTACATGGAAAAGAACTGCCCGGGTGAGCGGGGCGGCTGCGAATGCTGGCACATTGAATCCGAGCAGACTGCCCTGTCAATGCAGCCACTGCGCACACCTTGCTGAGCAGAGTTGCATGTGCCGCAACGGGGACTGCAAAGAGTGGTGCCCATGCCGCCTGGGCCATGCAGGGGCACGCGACCGCTGCGTAGAAGTGGACAACACCAAAGGGGACTGGAGCGACTTTGTGGGGCCGTTTGCGGACTTGCAGCAGGTGGGCAGGCCTGCTCTGCCCCATGCCCGTGCCACACTTCACTGCGAGTCTGCGTGTGGAAACGGCTTGGGACAAATCCAGCAGATTCGCACTCCCAAATCGTGCCTATCTCAGCAGCCTGCCTGCTGTGGGCTATTCAGACCGCGGCCCGTTCCCTGGCCGCCCCCGAGCGCTTGCATACAGTGTTGAACTCCCCATGTGAGCCACTGGATCGCCTGCTTACTTACTGTGCCCTGTGTTATTTACTGTGCCCTGCGTCTTCCCCACCGCCGCCAGTGGCGCGCCAAGCTGGCCCGCGACCGCTGCCCCGACGTGGTCACCTCTGTCAACTCTTCCATCTGGGAGGGGGCATACAGCCTGGCAGACGAGCTCAAGGCAGATCTGGAGGACGTCAAAGAGGGAATTGCCCAGATGCGCAACATTGTCCGCGCAGGCGGCATGCCCCAGGCGAGTGCTGGGGTGTGGATGCGACAATTGCAAGCCAGTTGCTTGGTATCCAGCGGGGAGCCACCCGGGGCGCAATGCTTGGTTGCAATCGGGCTTCAAAGCAGGGCATCGGACTCCTGCCCGCCTCTGCGCCCTGATGAACGCATGCACATGCCGCCGCACCACCTGTGCAGGCCAGCTTTGGCGTGCTGCGTGACTTCTACCCACTGCTGGCCGGGCGGTGCGCCCCGAGGAACTGGAACCTCACAATGAGCGGCGGCGTTCGTGGCGTTGGCGAGCAGGAAGGGAGCTGGCTGGTGCGCGCTGCTTGGCTGCGGCGCAGTCCCCTGCCGCAGCACTTGTCATGACAGGATCAGCACGGGCAGCGTAACTTGCATGGTACAAACCACCGGTCTGCCGATGTTCTGCTCCCTGCCTGTCTGCCACTTGCAGGGACGCCGCTGCCCTACCAACTGCCTGTCGTGCCGTCCCAGCTGGCGCTGCCTGCAGTGCCGCTCCGGCTACCGCCTTGCCTTGGATGGCCTGTCGGTGAGTGGCTTGCTGGCTGTATTGCTTGCTGCCTGCCCGCATGGCTGGCTGGCTGGCCGGCCGCTGTACATGTGCAGTTGCAGCACGCGACGGGGACACAATGTTGCGCCCCTGCTCTAACCCGCCTGCAGTGCATCATCAAGGTTTGAGATGCGGCGCACAAGTACGAGCGCACGCAGCTCCATCTCCTGCATCTCTTCTCCACCAATGTGAGAGTGTTGCAAGCACCGTACCAACCAGACTGCCAGTAACGGCCCTGTTATGCCCCGTCTGCCCACCATTTGGATCCCACCAGGCTACCTGCTTCTTGCGTAGCATCTTCTGCACTCTGTCTTCTTCATTCCCCCCAGCTTTCTGCCCACCTTGGCAGATTTGCACCTTGCGTCATGCATGATGCACGCCAACCTACCAGGGCCTGCGTTTCACCCCACCCATCCCGCTGCCCCTTCGTACAGCTACCCCGTCTGCTATTACTGTACGCCGTCATTATGTAAAAGTGATACATTCCAAACCACTGCTCCTCCGCAAGGCACCCACCTCTGCTACAAGGCTGATCGCATTATGCCAGGCGGGGCCGATCACGGGCAGCTGCAGCTGAGGTCCGCATGCGCATCAGCCGTAAGCGGCGGCCACTGGAGACTGCCGTTAGTTCACGGCCTGAAACAGTGGTACGCAGCTTCAACCGCTGCCCACCTGAGGTGGCATGCAGTCCCGGCAAACGTGCATCTGCCATGACCATCTCAGGTTTGGTCAGGCGCCATCTGGTGTGCCCGTTGACGGCAGCAGTGGCGGCGGGCGACGGCAGCGGCGGCACTCACCCAGCCGGCGATCACTCGCCTGCCCAATCCTAAATCTACTGATCGTTGCGCCGATCATCTGCAAGCGGCAGACAGGTCATGCAGGCGCATGTTGCTGCAGCATGCTGACAAGGGGCGCAAGTGGCGGGAGCTTGCACCTTCGCCTGCGCTTTGCCACACCTGCTACAGAATCGACATCTGCAGCCTTCCGACATGCGGCTGGCACTCCTCCTGGCCCTTTGCGGGCTGGCTGTCGCCCAAAGTGAGTTTTCGCGAGCTGCCTGCATCGCCTTCTGATTTGGTCAGGCGCCAGAGTTCGTGGGCAGCCGCGCAGGGTCGCGATGCCGCCCGTTGTTGGCCGCCTGCCCGGCGGAGGCCGGCGGCGCAGGCGCCCGCACCTCCTCCGAGGCGGTTGCATTCCACACTGGTGCATGATTGCACAGCCATGCCACCTTCAACACTGCCGCTGCTCGAGTAGCCATGCCACCTTCAACACCCTGCTGCCCTGCTCCGGTGCATCCTTGTCCACAGCTGCCACCAAGGTGTGGATCGCCGCCAACGCTGGCGCCCCGGGCAGCCAGGAAGCAAACATCACCAAGCTTGTTAGGGTCCTGGAGACCAACGGCGGCGATCTTGTGGCAGATGCCGTCAAATGGTTTGCGCAGGTGATTTAAAGGGTTATGAAGGCGGCAACGCAGGGTCGCGGGGTGGCTGCTGGGAACGTGCCGTCATGCCGGCACATGCATGCGTGCAACAGTGCCAAACTGATTATGCCGCAGGCGAGGCTGGAGGCGCCAGCCCTCTACGCTGCGAAACTTGGCCTGCCAATGCAAAGGTGACGTGCTGCCTCACCATGCCCCTCCAACCCCACCTCCCCAGACCGCCAACGCTGTCAGAGGCGCCGACGAACAGCTGCCCTGGGTGGCGCTAGTGAACGGGGGGTCTGTGCGGGCCTCAATCCCTGCTGGGCCAATCTCCCAGCAGCAGGTGCTCGACCTGGTGCCCTTCCCCGACTGGTGAGCGGTGGCAACGTGGCATTGCACTTTGATCGCTGAGATTTGGGTTGCTTGAAAGGCGCGGTGCCCTTCAGCCCATTGTGAGCAAGTTTTTGTGTGTATTCTGGCCTTTCAGCGCCTGCCTGCCCCCAACTGGGCCTTACAAGCGTGCGTGCTGCTGCGCCGTGTACACGCCTGCTGTCTTGCCGCCCATGCCGTTACGAAGCAGCTGCCCGACTGCACCGTTGCCGCTGCCCATGCAGGCTGGTGGCCAAGCGCGTGAAAGCAGCCGACCTGCTGATAGCTCTCGAGAACGGAGTGAGCAAGTGGCAGGACACACCCATTGACCCGGCTGGTCGCTTCCCTCTGGTGCGGCGTGAGATATCACAGCAGCTGGCCGGCATCATTTCAGCCCGCACCTATGGCAGCAGTGCAGTGTTTGCACATCCACACGAAGCAGAAAACTTTGTTTGCTGTTGCACACACACTGCCGGCGTGCTTAGCAGCAGTGTAGTACCATGCTCAGCCACTGCCGATGCCCCGCTGCTGCTGTACTGTCCTGCTGCTGATAGGTGCTGGTTACTTGCCGCTGCACGCAGGTGTCTGGCCTGCGCTACGTGTTCGACCCCACTCAGCCAGTGGGCCGCCGCATCCTAGCCGCCAAGCTGGGCGATGGGCGCAAGCTGCTGCGAGACTACTTTGGAGAGGTAGGTTTAACTGGCATCGAAGGGCTATCAAACCCAATCGCGCTGCTCAGAGTTTGCTCATGCTGGCGTATGCCTATTTTGGAGAGGTAGGGATGCAGTATGCCTGACTCCCAGCCCAGCGATGCTGTCCGAATGCCGGCGACACCTGCGCACCGTGACATGCACTGCCACTTGCTCTGTGCATCCCGCAACCCTCAGTGATTTGCTGTGCTGTGCATCCACCAGCGCAGGTGGTCGTGGTCACCAACAACTTTGTGGCAGGCGGCAACGACGGCTATGCCATCCTGGCCGCCGCCCCCACCGTTGCCAACCGCACCAACGATGGCTTGCCCCAGATTGTGGGCTCCTATCTGGTGAGAGCGCCTCTGTTAGCATGCCAAAGCACACTTTTTCCAGGGCTGAGGGGACCATGCTGACCTGATAGCTCCGCCCCTGCGATTTCTTGGTCGGTGGGCAGCCTGCGAAACTGGAGTGAACATCGGAATGACTGTAAAACAGAACTCTTCTTCCCTTNCTTACTTTGCGCAGGCCCGCTTCTCTCCCGTCTCTCCGGCCACCGATGGCCGCATCGCCAACTGCCTGCTCACAGCGGGCATCCCTGCCTGTGGTCCAGCCTACAAGAAAGCCCTGGGTCCGCTCAGCTGGGGGACGCCACATGCCGGGCTGCGGCCTGCAAAGCTGCTGCTGTCCGCGTGATGCACAAGCAGGTTTAAGCCAAGGTGCCGCTGGCCACCTGCCCACCACTACCTTATCTCGCCCAACTGCCATTGGGCCGCACCGCAGCGTCGATGCGTCTGCTGCCTCCGAATATTGCTTGGAGCTTGCAATGCCCATCCCAGCACTCCTGCACCCCATGAATCCCTGTGTGTGTGCAGGTGTCAGCATGGTGTGGCTGACGGCCGACCAGGGCCAGCCCCGCACACCAGAGGCCAAGGTGTCGTACGTGGTGCGCCGCCAGGAGACCAACCTGGGCAACCTGATTGCGGACTCCCTGCTGCTCACAGCCAGGATGAGTTGGGTGGGTAGTGGGGCATCTGGGTTCAGCTTCTGTCCACAGCCAGGGTGGGTGGTGGGGAGGCGGGACAAGGGCACGGCTGGTGGGCGGGGGAAGTGAGGGATGGATGGAACCCAGGCATTCTTAGATGCAACAGGTTGCTGAGCCACATGCTGATGCGGTTTGAGATTTCAAGATTTCAGGCCCGCCGCCATGATCAGAGCCGCCCTCATCTGCTGGCCCCTCTTCAGCTGCCCACCTCCCCACCCGCCCGGCCTCTGCTGCTGCCTGCGCTGCTGCAGACCCGCTATCCGCTGCCTGCGGATCTGAAGGGCCTCCCCCTGGTGGCCCTGTTCAATGCGGGCACTCTTCAGGACAGCATCCCCGCTGGCCCGGTCACTGTGGGCAAGTTGCAGGGAGCTCTGCCCTACAGCGTCGACGGGTGAGGTGTTGCTGTCGAGATGTGCAGATGGAACCTCACCCACCCACACGTTGCCCAGCAGCAGCTGCAGATGTACGGTTGGCAAGCAAGGGTGGCGTGCAAAGCGTGCCAGCCTGCCATTTTCCAGCCCCGTCTCCTGCCAATGAGACGCCTACATGCTCTCTTCTGAGCCCCCCTTTTCCTCCGCAGCATCACCATCAAGCGTGTGACGGCTGCCGGCCTGGTTGCCGCCCTGAACAATGGCGTGTCCATCTGGGGCACCAAGCAGACCCTGACAGACGGCCGCTTCCCGCAGGTGTGGGGCCCAGCTGCCTGCCTGCATGACGTGTCAACTTTCTTTGTCCTACACCCTCGATGTTTGCGCATGTGGACGCGGCAGGCAATGCACCTTTTCACCCGCCCTGTGCGCTGCGCGCTCTTCTATGCATGCTGCCTGCTGTGGTCGAAACGGCTTGCAATGCACTGCCTCCGGAAAAGTTACACCTTCTGTCTCCCACATCGAATCCTGCAGGTGGGCGGCATGAAGTTTGCCTTTGACGCCCGCACCCGCCGCGTCCTGTCCGTCCACCTGGGCAACGGCGCGTGGCTGTTTGGCGCACCCGCCCCCACTAAGCACCACACGCCCGTGGTCTACACTGGCGACCTTCTGCTCATCACAAACAACTACGTGGCGGAGGGCGGCGATGGGTGAGCGCGGCTGGGGGGCAATCATCATGTTGTTTTTTCCGTGCGGTTGTGGCCCAGACGTCTTCATGCAGCTGGCCAGCTGCAGCAGTGCGGTGCAATCCTTGGGTTCTGTTTGTGCATGTGTGCCTCCGCTGTGGGTGGGATGCAGTGGTGCACAGCTGCACAGCAAGCCACAGCTAGTTGGTTGCATGACACTACCATCTGATGGAAGCTGTTGCAGGGTGGCCGCCGCTCTCCAGCTCCCTTTAGACGCCACGCCATTCCGATGCCCTCCTGTTCCCCTCCGCGTTACTTATTCAATCCCTCCCGCCCCTCAACCGCTGCTTATAGGTACGCTGCCATCCAGGCGTCCCCAACTGTGTACAGCCAAGACGGAGATTTTGTCAATGCCGCGGTGGCACGTGCGCTGCAGGCCCTGCCCGTGCCATTCAGCGTGGGGACGCAGGGCCGCATCACCATCGTCAAGCGCCGCCATCAGCACTAAAGTAAGAGTGCCGAAAACTGCCAGCAGCCTGCCGTGCGCCGCACAAGGGCACTGTGCTGAAGCCCAGCTGCGCCGGTCCCTTTCTTCGCAATCCGGCCCTCGTGCACTTCTACCTTGTCCCACTCTGCTTCTGTACTTGGGCTCACCTCAGTTTTCCTACCCCCACCATGCTGAGTATGCTCCAAACACGCATTCCCCTTCAGAACAATTGTGCAATCCCAAGAAATGCCTTCACACCCAACCATGCTGACTCAATCTATTGTGCATGCCCATCCCTGTCTGTATCAGACTTGCTGACCGTAAGGTTTGCCTACTCCAGCAGCTGCCCATCTGTGAATGTAACACCAGAAGTTAGAAAGCGCTATCCAGCTGACAGCAGGCGGGAAGGGTGGGCCTCTGCCGCCATGCACGTCACGCCTGGCTGGCGGTGTGGCGTCGGCTGCAGCCCCTCAGCAGCCGGCAGAGCTTGCCGCGCTACTTGCAGGTTCGTCACAGGCTCACAAACCCGTTCCCTGAACCCGAGCGGCCCCTGTGCTTGTGCACCTGCAAGTCAACTCCAGCCGCCGCCATGAGCCCCGCCAAGTTCAGCTGGATCCCCAAGGTGGACCTGTGAGTCTCTGAGCACGCGCGCCGCCGCCTGCAAGCAACCCTACGCCGCACCGGCGTAGGGATAGCTCGCCGCGGCGCTGGCAGCGGGTTTGCAGCCGCCCCGCTGCAACTACATGCTAGAGTGGGCGGAAAGAGCGCGGCAGCACCTGCTTACTACTCTCCGCCCCCGCCGCCGCCCGCCGCCTTGCACGCCGTTCTCCCGCCGCCTTGCACGCCGTCCTTCCTACTCCTGCCTACGTCCTATCCCTTTCTCCCTGACCCACAGGTACCCCCTGTTCACCGTGTTTGGTGCTGCCATCGGCGTGGTCGGCTATGCCAGCTACCGCGGCATTGCCCACAACCCGTCTGTGAGGTGAGCCTGTCTTAAGCCCCTTGGCGAGGGTCAAACTTGGTTTGGAGTTTGTTGCGCCGCCGCCCTAACCGTGGCAATGGTTACTGCGCAACTGGTTGGGGTCTGCCCATCTCATCTGCCCTTCACAGCATGCCACTTGGTGGGACGAGCCACTCCTGAACCCAATCTTAACCCACCGCCCTGCCTTGCCTGCCGCCATCCTTTCTTTGGTGCAGCCTGACCCAGCAGCAGAAGCAGGACGTTACTGATGAGACCGGCTGGACTCTGGAGGTGTGCACTGCTTGCGATGGATCTGTCAGTAACTCACGCCCACCGGCACGCGCTGGGATCTCTTGCGACCCTGTTAGTGCGGTGTTCACGTGCGTGCAATGTCAGCTGGGCGGCTCGGGGGCTTGCTGGCACGACCGATCGACTAAATCATGGACTGTTTCTCCCCTGCTGCAGCGCGCCAACAAGTACTACCACTCGATCTTCCGCAGCGCCGCCCTGTCCCGCGCCACCGGAGTGAGCCTCCAGCCTTGCTGATGGAGCGAATGCATCATTGCTGGGCATGCCCTGCGCTGGCATGCAATGCTTGAGCGCTGGAGCAGCCCCGCCTGGGGGCCTGGGATTGCCATCTGCCCCTGCGCTTGCTGCGCATGCTTGCCCATGTTGCCCATTGGGCAGGCTGCTTCTTGCTCACTTCATGCACCCCGCATCTTGTATTCCCTTGAGCAGGAGGAGCGCCCCGACGTTCGCATCATGCGCTTCTGAGCTCAGAATGCTCTTTTGAGCTGCGCATGCGCGTCCCCCTGAGCTGGCAAGGCACAACACCCACTGCTGCACACCCGCCACCCGCGCTTGAGGCGCCCTGAGCCAGTGCACCCGCCCTGCCACACTCTCAACCTGCTTTGAAACCGCCCTGACCGCAGCGCGCCTGCGCTGTTCGCCTGCTGCAGCGGTGGCCTGCCGTGTCGTTGAGCTGCCCCTGACCTTTTCCTCCCTCCTCAGCAATCGGCTCTACTCTGTTCCTTTTCATTCCCTCCCTGCACTTCGACAGCGAGGCTTTTTGCAATCGCCCGGTGCCTTTCCTTGCGAGCGCCGGGCTTTTCAGCATTCCAACTCAGCTACTCGGCTTCACTCCGCCCCTCTGCCCCTCGGAAAGCTGCCTTTCTCTCTTTCATTCAGCCTGCATTGTTGCACACACTGGAAAGCCTTGCCAGCCACCCCCAGCCGTGTAACCGTCTGATGTGAAATGTGTGTGGCTGGCGAGGCTGCTGTGGTTGGGCGCCACATCAGCGGGCTGGCAAACGTCCCCATGTTGCTTCAGATGGCGATGACGTCGCCCTGGTGCGTTCCTGACCATTTTGCACGCACGCCAGCATCCCCCAGCCGACCGAGTGAGGCTCACAGGCAGACATGGTCTGGCGGTGGACTCTGATCAAGGCGCTGAGGCCCTACCGACAGGCCGAGTTGAAGNTATTTCAAGTGCGATCACAGAGACGACCGTGCGATCACTGCAAGAAGACTGGCCGCCTCCCGCCCACCCACACCTTGCCCACTCGNCTCCCCCGCCCCCTGCAGGCCCAAGCCGGATTTGTGCGTGTCGTGTTTGGTGTCGAGGCCATCGATCGGATGCATGCGCAGCCCCAGTGGCCTGCCGTGCCCGCCGCTCCCGCCAGCGCCGCTAGCCACTCATTCCTTGCCGCCCGCCCTGCCCTGCCGCTGCGCCTGCAGCTACCCGCTGCTGACTGTGGTGGGCGTGGCGGCTTCCACTGTGGTCTACTGCTCCTACCGAGCCCTGGCACACAACCCCGACGTGCAGTGAGCGACTGGCTTCCTGCTTCCCTCGGGCAGTTCGAGCGCATCTGCGTGTTGGCCGCCGTAGCGCCGGCGCCGGCGCCACCGCACGGTAGTGGTCCCTGATGCCTTGCTGACGAAACGATTCACCAACCATCCGCAGCCTGAGCAAGATCCACAAGCACGACGAGCTGAGCGAGAGCGCGGAGCACATGGAGCGCGCCGAAAAGTACTGGTGAGGCACTTGAGCACTGAGCAGCACGGTGGCGGAGGGCGACCATTCAAATCCGTTGAACATTTGGCAGGGAGCGCCTACCAGCACTGGGTGCTGAGCGCTGCGTGAGGGTTCACGTCAAATCGTCAACCTGCCTGGCATCAAACCTGTGAGCTGTGCTGATACTGCGCACTTTGCCTGCTCTGATGCGCCCGGCGCAGGCACAGCATCTTCCGCAAGGCGTGGCTTAGCCGCGTGCACGACGGGGTGAGCGATGGGGCGTGCTGCAGGAGGGCAAGCGGTCTGTGCAAAAAGTGGTGCTGGAATGGTGGGGCGGCGTGTACCCCACAGAGCCTGCTCTTGGGCTGCACCACGCACCCGCAACGGTATGGTTCAGCATGGCAGCAATTGGCAATTCTGACGCCTTTCCTGTCAGCTTGGCCCATGCAGGACGTGGTGGACGCCCGCATGATGCGCGTCTAGGCAGTCGAGACGCGTCTAGGCCTGGAGGCAGCCCCCCGCCTCTGTGCCACACCATGCCAATGTTAATTGAACCCCGCCAACATACAGCAACTTCGAGCGAGCCACTCACAACAAGACGGCAGCAGCTGGAGCGCGCCCTGTTAGGAAGCCGCCGTGCCCAGCTGCATCCAACTACTGGCGAGATGATGCCACAAACGCATCAGCCGTGTGCTTCATGTGAAGTGCTCCCTTAATGAATGACACGCACCCAGTGCCCCCCCCCTGCCACCTATGCATGGCCTTTCTATGCTTCACGTGAGCACGTTACATTGAGTAGTCTATCAACAAAGCGAGCGCGCCTCTATGTGGAAAAAAGCGCACTACACAATGATTCGTGTGGGAGGCGGAATGGCCATTAGGGTGAGGATGGCAGGCAACTACGGGGGCAGCTCTGGTGTAGGAAAAACAGGTAACGCGGGTGGGAGGCGGCGTGTGCCTGCAATTGCAGTGGCGCAAGGAATGGGCAGTCTCCTTTGCAAGAGAGGGGCGCTCACAAATTGCAGGGGGTGGGGCTCAGTGCTGGATAGCATGGGGCGGCTGTGAGGGCCTGGGCCTGGCCGCAGCTTTGCTGGGTTTAGGGGTTGGCAGCCACAATGGAAGCCAACAATGGGAGGTAAGGTGCGCAGCAAAGCGCGCATAGGGAAAGAGGTAGGCATGTTGTGCAGGCAGGGGTGGCCGGTTGGCACAGCGCCGCAGAGGGCCTTGCACTGGCGGCTTGGTTGGTAGCGGCGGCGGCGGGAAAAAGAGGTCGGGGCAACGAAATGGGGGCTAGGAAAAGGGTGGAGTGCGCAGGTACGGCTGTAGCAGGGCTGTAGCAGGATGGATGTGGCGGAAGGTTGGTGGCGTGCTTGTGCTCACAGCCGAGCAGGCGAGTTGAGTTGGGAAATGGGGAATCAGGGGGGTACGAATGGCAAAGCGGTGCTGGGAGATGAATGCATCGGCTGCGTCACTTTCTTGGCAGCGGCCCGCAACTGCACGCGGCGAATGAGGATGGGAGCAGCACGAAGCGACAGGCAGGGAGAGGGCAGGGGAAAAGGGGCAGGGAGAGACGGGGGCTAGATTGGGGAGTGTGAGGCACATGCCTGCCATGGCAGCAGGCCAGCATATATGGGAAAGAGCTTCATGCAACTGCGTGCATGCAACTGCGTACATGGAAGCAGCGAGCAAAAGCGGCACGCAAGGCTGGGGCTTGCTGCGCAGGGCACGTGCTTGCTGGGCTGGGGTCGTATGTTAGGGCCGGCTGGCTTGGAAAGAGCGGTTGTTTATGCAAGTGTGTTGGCGCGCGCGCCATAGGAAAGCAGCCGTCCGCTGCCATGGGTTTAGGGCATGTGGCACACGCCCATGTGGGCAGATGGGGGCNGCGGCAGGGAAAGATGACACCTCCGCCATCAGCGGGGGGTCNGTAGCTGCCAGCCGATGCCGCCGCCCCTGCCGCGGCCGTGTATGGCGGCGGCTGGCTGCGCTGGCGGCCTGGTGACAGGCGGCGCTGCAGCAGCCGCCAGTGCCAGGTTGGAGGCAGCAGTGTGGTGTGGCATTGGCTGCCGCCTGGCGGCTGACGCAGCTGCATGCTGCGCCCGTGCTGTGGTCTATCAAAGGTAGGAGGTTGCATTAATGGCTTCGTGGAAGAAAGAGCCCAGCATGGACGCCATGGTGCCGACGCGCACCTGCACGTCACAGGGTGTGGCCACAGGCAGCGCAGGCTGTTGAGCAGTAGAAGGTCAGCAGGCTGGGCGGGGCAAGGATGGGGTGTTGGCCGCAGCAGGGTGCCAAGTGCTGCATGTGCTGCTCAACCGTTGGACCGCTAGAATCGATTCAAACGAGTCTTACCTTGAGGCCCCAGGCGGAGGGATTATTCAGCAGGTCCAGGAAGCTCTGGGCCCGCCGCCGCACCTGCAGCACAGAAACGCAGGCAGAGCAAAGGGCGGCTGGAGTCAGGCAGCTGGAGTCGGAAGGCACGGGAAAGCAAGCTGAGGCAGGTATGCACTCACAGCAAAGGCAGCAGCGAGTGTGCCAACAACAGCTGCAAGCCGTAACATGCAAAGCATCCCAGTCTCAAACCAGGCGGTGTGACCTTTGCCCGCGGTCTGTATATCCAGGCCTTGCACATCTAAGTATAAGTAACCACCGCCCTCTCACCGAGTCCACTGGGAAGTGGGAGGTGAGGGCGGACAGCACTGCCTGCATGGCCAGCGCAATCGCCTCCTGCTGCTGCGTCCACTGGGGCGTGCACGACCCGCCGGTGGTGGTGCTGCATGGGCTGGCGCCACGCACGCTGTGGTCGTCCGAAGGCGCAGCGCGCGCAGCAGATCGTCCGCGCCCAGCGTACCACCCCGCCTTGCCGCCGCTGCCATGGGCGCCCGCTGAGTGCTGCTGCTGCTGCTGCGCATGCTGTGCATGCTGCGCTGTGCTGCCGGCGGGGCCGATGAGCAGGTGCGTCATGGCGGCTGCCTGGCAGATGGCCAGCACACACTGGCCCGCCTCCTTAGACGATAGCTGGTGGCCGGGGCAATCACCTTGGTACTGGCTGCAAGGATGGGCAGGAGCAGGGCAAGTGAATGCAAGTGCATGTGACCTGCAAAATGCATAGGTAGGCCGGCAATGAGCCCAGATGGGCCGGGCAGGCAGGGCATCAGACACAGGGCAGGGCAGGGCACGCAGGGACACGCCGGGCACGCAGGGACACGCCAAGCCATGCAGCGCACCTGGCGTAGGCGGCCAGCAGGCGCAACGCCCCCATGGGCAGCACCGAGGTGCCGCTCTGGCTGAGGCGCAGCAGCAGGGGGCGGTAGGCCAGCGGGTCGTGCTGCAGCATGGCGGCCCTGCAGGGTGGCAAGAATAGGTAGTTGAAGCTGGGAGCAAGGCACGGGGAGGAGGGAGTTGCAAGTATGCAGGCGTGCGGAGATGGGGGTGTGGAGGCCAGGCAGTGCATTTGTACAGCTACAAAGGACAGTGCATCCCTTGCAGCCCTGTACCCCACGCACCCAAGGTCGGTCCAGGTGCGTGCGTCCCACAGCCAGGCCTCCGCTTCGTCCCAGCTGGCCAGCGGTACCGGCGGCTGCGGCACAGGGGCGCCCAGGGGGGTGGGGCCCTCTGCAATGGACGGAAGCGGGCCGCTGCCCAGGCCCTGCTCCGCTGCAACCTGCAGGCTCTGGCAGCGCTCAGCTGGGGACACCTCTGCAGGCAAGACGCGGGGTGGGAGGCGGCGGGGAGGGGTGGGCGAGCGACAGAGCACAGAGACAGCGGCTTTGGGTGTGACGTCCAGCGCGGGCGCACGGCAGCGGCAGCAGCACGCAGTGCAAGCGGCAGGGTGCGGCAACATGCTGGGCAGGAGTCCAGCACCGAGTGCACAGCCGACAGCAGCGGCCCTCGAAACAGCACCGGCTGAGCGCCAGCCGCCCACCTGGCGTCTGGCCGGGCGAGGCGAAGCGCAGGGACAGGCTGGTCTTCATACGCCGCAGCACCGCCCCCAGGCCCGATCCGGAGCCTCCAGAGCGAGGGGAACCGGAGCTGTCCTCAGCTGGGCTGCCCTGCAGGCGGCCGCCCACGCTGCGGTGCCGCGCGATGGCCAGCCCGCCGCGCGGCGGCGGCGCCAAGCTGGCAAACTGGCCGGCGGAAGCGGCGGCTGAGAAGAGCGCGTCGATGGCATTCAGCAGGTCTGCTTGCAGGCCGCGGCAGGAGCCTGAGCCGCAGATGCCTAGGAAGCCCTCCACGGCTGGCAGGTACTGAGGCCGCGTGGCCAGCAGCTGCAGGCAGGCGCTGAAGAGGCAGGCCTTGACAAAGTGCGGCGTGGCGGCGGGGCGGGAGGCCGCCTTAAAACCGCTGACCGTCTCGCTCATGGCGGCGCAGCGCCGGCAGCGCTCGACTGCCTCGCGCGGCAGCGCAGCGTAGCTGACCGCAGCGGAGCCCAGCATGCGCAGCGCGTACGACGCCAGGCGCTGCTGCTGGTCGGTGGGAGCCGCTTGCCAGAAGCCGTCCCATGCAAAGATGAGGGGGCAGATCTGCTCCGCGCGCCCGATGCCGACTGCAGGCACAAGTGTGAGGGTGCGGGTGGGAGAGTCAGTGCTGTACAGCCCATGCAAGTCCAGGGCTTGTGGAGTGCCGCACCGCGCGCATGCAGCAAGAGCAAGCAGGCAGCACCACCAGCCGCTGATGAGCTGGCGGCTGCATGGCATGGCACCAATGGCACACCCAGCAGCCCTTGTTTGTCTCACCCGCCAGGCAGGCGGAGAGCGCCTTGATTTTGAGGGACAGCAGCTGCGCGGGGTCGTCGCCGCGCGGCAGCAGCTGGCGCCACGCCCCCGCAAACAGGCTGGGCTGCTGGCTGTGCATCTGGGCGTGGTGCTGCGGAAAGTGGGTGGGCGGGTGGGCGGGCAGGGCAAGGAGAGGGAGGGTGGGTGGGTGGGCGGGCAGGGCAAGGAGAGGGAGGGTGGGTGGGTGGTTGTGCAAAAGCTCCGCGCTGACGGCCTGAGTCAGGCCGCCATGCACGCATGCACACATCCGCTCCAAGTTACGAACCAGTCTCCCAGGCTGCAATATGATCCCCCACCTGCACCAGCGCCCAGGTGATGGCGATGATGCGCTGCTCCGCGGGGTGCGGCCCATTGACCATGAGCAGGAGTGTGTCGCTCAGCCGCTGCTTCCAGTCCTCAAAGCCGGGCGGCAGCTGAGGGTGCAGCTTGAGCACGGCCTGGCAGGCACGTGAGGTGGAGGGGCAGAACAGAGAACTTGCAACTCATAACAGGCAGGCAGGGCAATGGGCAGACCAAGCCAGGCCAACAATTCCAGCAGACAGGCAGCGCAACACTTGCTGCCCAGCGTCAGCGCCACCTCCAACAGCACAACCAACTCTGTGCCCAGCAGCAGTGCACGCCAGCCCGCACTCCGCTGCACTGCTGCATGCGCACCTGCAGCAGCAGCGTGCGGCCCGAGTAGAGCCAGCTGTCCAACGCATCTTGCAGCTGAGCGGGGGCCAGCTCCGCGAGGCGCAGAATGGGCGGCAGGGCGGCCACAAGGCAGGCCACCCCCTCCACTGACATGCGCTCCACGGCTGCCATGAGCTCAACCGCCGCCTTTTGCAGGTCCTGCATGGGTGGGCAGACAGATGGATTGGGGGGACGTGTTGAGGGGCGGTGATGTCGGGGGTTCTCGCGCCAGCGAAGGCGAGTGCTGCAATGCGCCATGCAAGCGGGCCCAGCTGAATGCAAGCTCAGCTTCATTGCTAGTACCGCACAGCAGCCACGCTTGCCTGCTGGGCGGGGGGTGTCACGTACACAGCCAGAGCACGTGGCCCCAGAGCATCTGGCCAGTGCAAGTGCTGAGGCACCCTAAAGTGCCTCAGTCCGTGGCCGACCGTGACCAGCAGCGGCAGCGCTGCCGAGCCATCCAGATGGGAGCTGCCATTGGATGCAATGGAGGGGGCGGGCAGCAGGCTGGGGGGCGCCACTGGACCGCCGCCGCTGCTGCTGCACATCAGCGTGCTGGCTGCGGTGCTGGCTGCGAGGGAGGCGACGCCGCGGGGGCTGTCCGGGGCATCCGGGCTGCAGCAACCATCATGCTCGCTGCGCTGGCTGTTGGAGGATGCCCCATGGCTCCCTGTAGCGGCAAGCAAGAGGGACAGGCAAGGGGTGCGGCTCCGTGAGCAACAAGCACTTCGGGACGACGCGCCAGGCCGGGACAGAGGGTAGCGACCAGGCCTGCAAGCGCCCCGGCATGCAATGACTGAGCGGTGAGCAATGGCAGTGAGCAACACCAGCGACAGCTGGCAGCTGATACGCCCTCACTTGTGCGCCCCGAGGCCACCGAGGCGAAGGCGGTGGCGGCAGCCTCCAGCGTGCCAGCTGGCGACACGGTGTGCGCCGCTGTGCCCGGTATGGTCATGCTGAGCGTGCTGCCGCCGGCGCCCATAGACAGGGCCCCCACATCGATGCTGGACAGCACACTGAAGGCCCGGTCCACTTCATCGCTCGACAGCTCCCGGCCCTCCGGCACAGGCGCAGGACGCGGGTGCTGCGGCCGCTGGTGCACCTCGTGCTGCTGCGCCGCAGGGTGGGCTGCTGGCGCTGCCGCGCTGTTGCTGCTTTCTTCTGCTGGAAGCCGTGCGTCTAAGCAGCGCGCTGCGGCAGGCATCATGAGGGGAAGGTAGAGCGGTGGTGAGCAGGCAGCAGAGTGAGCAGCTGAAGAATTGTGTCCCATGCCGTGACAACACGGCTGTGGCCCGTGGCTTGCTTCAAATGCTCCGCATGCCTCCAACTGCCCATCGGCGATTCCCTCCACCCCAGCCCCACCTGCGCCGTGCGAGAGGACGCGGGCAGCCAGCATGGCATACGCCTCAGCTGCCCTGCTCGTCTCTGCCCGAGCAAGGTCTAGCAGCTGCTTGGCGCCGCTGAGCAGCAGGGTGGGAGCTTCCTCCTCCATGCGCCTGAATAGCAGGTGCAACCAAGGGTTGAGTTGAGGGAAGCCTGGGCTGCAGCCAATGTCAGGGGACATGCGCTGGTCATGCGTGCCTGGCCATGAGCGCAGATGCACACTACTCGTACTATGGCTCTGCATGCGAGCAACCCAACAAGCTGCCGCTCCTGCCAATATACAAGCAGGGCTGCCGCGGCTGTAAGCTGTTGCCTGCTGCTGCCACCGGCGCAAGCGCACCTGAGGCAAGCGGCGGCGCAGCGGCAGAGCTCTGGAGAGGCTGCGGCATACGGTCCTGTGCGCTCCAGGATGCGAAACAGCAGCTCCACGTGCACCTGTCGCATGGTAAGCGGCATGCACATATTGGATTAGTTGCAAAACAATGAGGGTGTGGTTCGGCGGGGCAAAGCAGCAGCTTCACTTGCACCTGCCACGGTGCAAGGGAGGAGGACGCGTGGGGGACAGAGCGAGGGAGGGCGGGCCGTTCGCAAGGATGCCGAGTGCCAGTGTACGCCGCAGCTGTTGATTCGTGATCAGCCTCCCCACTTTTTTCTGGCCGGTGTTAAGCGGGGGTTGGTGGCCAGGGAACAGGCCAAAACATGCCAAGCATTGGCAGGGGGTGCGAACCAACACATGCGCACAAATAGTGGATTGAGCAACGCCCCTGCGCCGCAGCACTGAAATCAGACACGGCCACACATGCCTGAGCAGCAGCAGGCGCAGCAGCAGCAGATGCAGCAGCGGCAGCAGCAGCAGCAGCGCACCTTGACGAGCCGTGCATCTCGCTGCTGCATCTCGCACGCCACCAGCAGCCGCGTGAGCGTCTGCAGCGCCGCCAGCTGCGCCCGTGCCGTGCCCTCCGGCCCGTCCAGTGCTGGCTGCGCTGTGCGGTCTCGCACAGCCTCATAGACGCCACGCACGGCGTCCTGCGGTGCATCTGCGCACAGCACCACAGCGTGCTGCTCCAGCAAACTGAGCACGGCGAGCCTGCGGTTGGGTGGCAACGAGGGGTGGGCGGGCAGGGCAGAGGCGCGGCGGTGAGCGCTGGGCCGCAGGCGAATCATGCGCAATTGCTTTGCAATGCTTCAGATGGCGTTGGATAGGCTGTTGTCCAGTGCATGGGGACCACGCTGCACAGGGACCACACGTGGGTCGTACCCCCACCGACCGCCGCCCAACGGCGCACCGCAGGCTCAGGGGCTCGCAGGCCAGGGCTCCCCCGGGCGACAGCCCGATCTGCAGCTGACGCAGCACATCAATGGGCCTGCGGGAGGAGGGAGCCAAGGCCGGTGAGGCAGGGTGGGCAGGGAGCCCGCTGTAGGTGCCGGGCAGCGGCGCTGCGCCCACGAGACTCCACATCGCTCACCGAGTCTGCAGCAAGGGCTGCAGGGCAGCCGGGCTCTCGACGAGGCCCCGCCAAGAGCGTGCGTCGAGCAGCAGCGCCTGCTTCTTCTTTCCCATGGCCCGATGCTGTGTGCAGCGGCCGTCCCGGTCAGTTTGATCGCCGCCCCACGCCTCCGGCTCCCGGGGCGGCGGGTATTTTGCAAGAAGGCTTTGGAAGAGCTCGCCAGGAAGCGGTAGAAATCAGATGGGACGATGAGCAAGGGCGGGCGGCTGCCGGGATGCATTCATGCACGTCCTGGGCAACCGGGCGTCATGCCGCGTCACTTTGCCGCCACGCCGGTGCTCGACGGGCGTTCGCCTTGCATGGCTTGCAATTGCTGCCACGGGCTTGCTGGCTCTACCATCATTCTGTTACCGGCTGGAATGGGCGCATGGGCAAGCTCAGTTGCACCCCTTGAGGGACTCTGGAGCCCAGGCAGGCAGGGCAGCTAGTACCAAGGCGATGCAAGGCACCTGCAAGGCATCGTAAAATTCATATTCCAAGCCTCCTCTGTCCCATGCCTATGTGTGCCTGTGTCCGCTCCCCCATGATGCACATGTCTTATCACAGATACTGTGAGAATGGCCCCTGCTGAAGCCTGCAAGCTGAGCGGCGACCCGACACACTCCAAAAACGTCCGGCAGCCGGCCTGCAAACAGGAATTGGCGGGCTGCCCTGCGGATGTACCGGCGCACTCTGAGGGGCACAGAGCAAATGTGTGCCACAGAGCCGCCGAGCATTGTGAGGGCCAGCCAGCACCGCGGCTGCCGCTCTCGTCTACGCGACAGGCGAGCGTAACTGCACGGCAGTGGTCCTCATTCGCCTCACAGCAGCCGAACCAGACAGAATTCACCGCTACAAACAATGCCAGGGACTCATCCACCGCATCAAGCACCAGTGCAGACAGGCCCCAATCCTCAGGCACACAATACCCGCGCAAAAACCGCCGCCACCCCGCTGCGCCCGCTGCATGGGCGGCGGGTCTTATCCTTGCACCTCGCCCCGCCCTGCCCGCTTCCCTGCTCGTCCGCAAACTCCTTGCAAGCACCATGGCCGCCTCCCTGTCCGCCCGCACCGCCCTGGGCGGCGTGCAGCTGCAGCAGAAGGCCCGGGCAGGCCACGCCCGCCTGAACACGCAGATCGTGGCGGCGGTGAAGAAGGTCAACTCATACGATGACAACTGGAGCAAGGGTAAGGCGGCAGGCGACAATCGGGGGTTGCTGCCGCCGCCGCTGCCGCCTGCCGCCAAGCCCGTCCTGGCTTCCGCTTGCTCAGCGGACCTGCGATCTGCATGCCCTGCAGGCATCGGCAGCGTGGGCATCTTCCTGGAGGACCGCGAGAAGCCCTCTGTGAACATCTTCAAGCAGGTGGGCGCGAGGGAGACGCTCGGGGAGCACGTGCTGCTCGGCGGGCGCCGTCCCGGCTGCAGGCTGCGCTCGCTGCCTGCCAAGCGGAGGCACTGCCCAACTGGGACATCGGACAATCCGATCACCCAGATTTGCCGCTCTGACAAACACGTTCAATAATGGGAATGCCACAGGTGGAGAAGAAGCGGCTGCTGTCCACTGTGGAGAAGGCAGGCCTGCTCAGGTGCGGCACCGGCTGGGACGGGAAGCCCCTTGCACACCAGCCGTTGCTGGGTGGCGGAGCAGCGGAGGAGCGGCAAGGTGAAGGCTCATCGTGATCTGGGCAGCTGGAGACGGACTGGCACCAGCGTAGCCTGTTGAGTCATTTGCAAATGATCGGTCGTCACACCGGCCTTGCCCGGCTTCTTGTTCCCTGTGCAGCGCTGCTGAGAAGGCTGGCCTCTCCCTGTCTAAGATTGAGAAGCTGGGCCTCCTCTCCACCGCGGAGCGCCTGGGCCTGCTCACTCTGGCAGAGGACCTGCTGACCACTGAGCCCGGCAAGATCAGCTCCGGTGAGACTGCTGCTCAGTTGTACGTCCATGCCAGGAATGGTTTGTGTGATGCGCCGCCTGCTGCCCCGGCACCAGCCCCTCCACCTGCCCTGCCACCCGCTGCGTCCCAGTCCTGCCCCCTGGCACAGCCCTGGCACAGGACCTGCTGCTCTGCTGGAGCTTAATGTCCGAACACCTGCCCTGCCGCCCACCTGCAGCCTCGCTGCCCTTCTTTGTGGCCGCGGTCGGCTCCCTGGTGCTCATCCCCCAGGACAATGTGGCCGAGGTCATCATTGCGTGAGTGCTGGAATTACGATTTAGAGTGCTCACGAAAAACGATGCAGTATCGTGAAGGCTGCTGCGCCYRTGTGCCTTGACNTGCATGCGGGTATCGGCTTGCGTGAGTGCTCAAGCTGCTCGCATGCTGGCAATGCAGTGCTTGTGTAGTGCTGGGATGCTGAGCTGGCGCGTCTCAACTTGCATTATTGCATGACCGCTGGAGGAGGGCTGGAGGCTGCTGCACCTGTGTGCCGCAACTTTGTGGGGTTGCTGCCGAGTGCAGCAGGTCTGCAACATTCTGCTGGCTGTTGTGCAACGCTTTGCCCGGCTGATCACTGTGCTCCACCTGCCTCTGCTGCCTGCAGCTACACGCTGGCTCTCAGTGCTGGCGCCGTGGCCACCGCGCTGTTTGTGGGCGGCTTTGTCGTGAAGAGCCTCCAGGAGGACTGAGCGCGCACCTGCTGCTCTCCAGCCTGGCATGTAGTGTAGCCAGGCGAAGAGAGGGGCCAGCCACCTAACCTCGACACATAGGCCCGCCCAGGGCTCCCCATGTTGCTGCTTTGCTGAGACGCCGCTCTGCCGGCCCCTTGTACCCCGATGCATGCCCCCCACCCTCGCTTGTTCCTTGCTGCTCCTTCTGCTCTCGTTTTCCCTCTGCTCGCTCTCACCGCTGCTGATCCCTGTTTTCGTTTGATCCGTCAGCAGGACGGGGCGGCGCCGGCCGCCTCCCCCCTTGCCCCTTTCATCCCGCCACGAATCCCTCTCACCATCCCAACTGTGTTTGCCTGCATGCGTGCTCGCCGCCTTGTTATCCACGAATGGAACCCTTCAATTGATGTCAACGCCATCGATGGCGCTCTATGGAAGAGCTGGGCAGGCTGGGAGCGCTGCCTGCTGAGGGTCACCTTGTGCAGCTTGCCTTCGCCTTGGGGCCCCCACAGCAGCTGCCTGGCGCATTACAGCAGCTGCCAACCACCGCATAGACGTGGGAGCAGCAGTGTTTCGGAGCGGCAAAACGAATGGAAAGAATCGGGACATATCAAAAGGGCATAAGGCTTGATGGGTTGCTAAAGCACAGTTTTGATGTAGTGTTTCCTGCGACGAGCAGAATCAAGGCGCCAAGGCGCGGCGGCCATGGCAGCTAGTCAAGCTGGGGTCATCCACCCGGGCGGCTCACCGGCACAGTGAAGCTCTTGCCGCTCCCCTGCACGGCATGCGCTGCACTGGTGCCGCTGCTGCTGGCGCCGCCCCGGGCCGCCAGGTTGGCGGAGCTGCCCCCTCTGCTGCCAGACGGCCCGCCAAAGTGCGGCTGCATGTAGCCCTCATCAAAGTTCTTCCACCAGCGGTTGATGCGTGCCATGACCGCCTTGCTATCGGGCGCATAGTCCAGGCCCCCGCTGTCCACACGCTCCCGCCCCGCAACCGCCGGGCCGGGCGCTGCTTGCCCCGCTGGCTGCGGCGCGCCATGCGCAGCAGCGGCAGCGTGCGGCAGGGTCCCCATCTCCAGCGAACTCGCCCCCGCGGCGTGCGCACGGCTGTCCACAGTGAGCTGGAAGGAGGGGCGGCGCCCAGGCCCCGCCTGCTTGCCCTTGGGGCCCGCCAGCGGCGTGGCGTCTCCAGAGCCTGAGCCGTCAATCGCCACCTCAGCCAGCTCCCCCGTGCTCGTGCGCAGGCGGACGCCGCCCGCCGACGGTGCGGCAGCAGCCATGGGGCCAAAGTCATCTCCGCCTGCTGGCCCGCCTGCCGGCCCGTCCGGCAGCTGCTGGGCGTGGGTGCCCTTTGAGCGCTGCTGCTGGCTGTTCCACTGGGGGTCTGCGGAGGGCAGGCGAACTGGTGCTATTGGCCCTAAAACGGAACCAATGTAAGCAGCATCAGCCGCAAGTGTGCAATGACGTGTTGCTGTGCAGAACCCCTGTTCCACCATGCCACCCCTCTCACCGTCGCTGTACAGCCCCTCCTGCCCCTCCCCGACGTTGAGCTGTGCATACTCCTCGCGCCGCTCACCTGCGCAGGCAGGGCAGGCATGTTGCGAGGCAAGCAATTCAGGCAAGCAATTCAGGCAAAGCATTGTCAGACAAACGACGGCGGCGAACAACAAGACAGTGAATGTGTGTTGCAGTAAACTATCCCTGGTCGCATTAGCAGCAACAGAGATGAAGCACCCACCGTGCTGTCCATGCACTCCAGACGGCTCCTCTGACCCCATCAGGTAGGCAAGCAGCGGCTTGGTGGCGGCACCAAAGCCCAGGATGGAGATCAGCACCACCACCTGCGCCCAGGAGCGGCAAGCATGGGGGAGGGACACTTGGCATGCGCAGATGGATGCGTCGAGCACTGGTGGCCAGGTGATGTGAGGGGTATGCCACAGAGCAGCAGTTGCTGCTGCTGTGCCTTGCTCGATCAGCTTTCAATGCATTCAAGGCTGACTGCCGCCTGCACACCATGGTGGTGGTGATGACGGTTGACAGGTGTGGGTCGTCAGTCATGCCGTGCGGGTCGAAGAAGTAGTACACCAGCGCAACTGAGAGCGATTGGAGACAGAGTCAAGGGTTACGGCTTGAAGCAAATAGAATATGCCTGGAGCTTGCAGCTAAATGCTAGCGCAGCTTGATGCTAGATCACGGACCGTTTTGCTAATTCTCTCCAACGAACCCTGTCCCTGCCACCTGGACATCCCTGCCCTGCCTGCCCACCTGAGACGGCGCCGCGCATAAGGCCCGCCCACCAGATGGTGGCCATCTCCCGCATCGTCAGCTTGTTGTCGCTGTAGCGGTTGTGGGCCAGCGTGACGGGGATCTGCACATGGGCACCGGGCAGGGCAGAGCGAGTGATATCAAGAGGCACGCACCGGGGCGGCAGGTGCGCACAGGGGCTGTGTGCATTGGTTGCATTGGCCATCTGCCTCGCAACAGCAGCACCTGAGCCTGCCACTCACCACAAACGCGGCGCGGGAGACCAGCAGCAGGATCAGCAGGATCCAAAACATCCATGCTACCTCGCCGACCTCGGTGTTCTGCACTAGGGTTGAAGCGGTGCGGGTGGGCGGCCACACCAGAAGCCCACCCCTGCAGGCAGCGGCTGCCATCAGGTGCCCAATGTTGCAAGACCCGTGTTGCAAAGCAAGCAAGTAAGAATGCAGGGATGCCTGGCAACTTGGAAGGCACCCGCACTCCTTGCTGGACATGCTGCCGCACCTGCCCGTGCACCAGTCCTCCCGCCAAACTCTGCTCCCGCCCACCTGCCACTTGAGCGGGTCCAGGGCATCCAGGCCGCAGTACACAAAGATGACGCCCTCCGACACGTAGCTGAGCGTGTGGAAAGCGTAGATGGTAGTGGTGCGCGACTCGACTGCAGGCAGACAGCGGAGGAGGGGAGCACCAGGAGTGAAAGACGTAGGCAGGAGAGCAAATGCCCATCATCTGCACTTGCGCATTCGGCAAGCTGCAAGGCCGATGGCACTGCTGCCGCTGAAAGCAACCAGAACAGCACCCACCCGAGATGTTGTTCAGCGCATAGTGGGAGATGGCCACGGCGCACACAAACAGGGCCAGGATGCCGCTGAGCCCAAACACGTCGCCCGCCAGGTACGACAGGTAGGCGGTCATGCCGATCAGGGCCACCTCCTGCCGTTGCAGTCACAAGCATCACAAGAGCAGCGTTGGTTTGCCACACGGCTGCAAACCAGACAGTCACAACCCTAAGACGGCAGCTGCGCAGACATCAAACAGCTACCGTTCATCGAACCAGCTGCTACCCTGCCCAGGTGACACCCTGCGTGGCCTGCACCCTTGCCTGTGACACATGGTGGAAGTGGAAGTGGCGCAGGCAGTAGGCGGTGACCAGGCCGAACATCATGCCCAGCACCGCCGAGGCCAGGAAGAGGTACAGGAAGTCCAGCAGCATGATGCAGATCAGCCCAAAGGTCAGGTCCTCGGAGCTGTCCAGCCCAAACTTCTGCGGGTGGCGGGAGCGCAGCGGCGGCAGGGCAGCAGGTGAGCACGGGCAGGCAGAGAGTGCCCAGGCTGCACGTTTCATGGCGGCAGCTCTAGCATGGCTCTGCTCTGCTGCGTGGCCAGAGTAGCAAAGAACTTCCGCCGCTTCAAGAACTTCTCAGGTTGAGAAGAAAGGCCACCTCAGCACCAGCAAACGTCTTTCAGCACCCTGCGCCGCCTGCCTGGATGGTGCCCAGGATGACGATGGAGGTGGCGTCGTTCAAAACGCCCTCCCCGAACACCACGCTGTACAGCAGCGGGAAGCGATCCTGGCTGATGACCTGCAGCGCCGCCACGCTGTCGGTGGCGCCCAGGATGGACCCCAGCGCCAGGCAGTCCTGCGGGCGGGAGGGGAACAAGTTGTTGTGGCAGTGTGAGCGATTGCTTGTGGGCAGCGACACAAAGTGTGCTTGGCTGCAGCACTGCCATGCCTAGCGCTGCATGCCAGCATAGCCCAACTGGCACCACCAACTTGCTCAACAACATCAACACAACCCGGCGGCAGCCCCGCCACGCACGCCAAAGGTGAGGTAGGAGCGCAGGAAGAGGTAGAGGCCGAGGGAAATGAGGGCAAAGCACACGTAGGTGCCCAAGATGCCGTAGCCGGCGATGGTGAAGAAGTTGCGGAAGAAGTGCTTCTTCTTGACCGATAGCCCCGCGTAGAAGATGATGGGCGGCAGGAAGAAGCTGTGGACAGTGAAGGTGGTGAACGCACTCGTGAACTAGACAGCCGGCAGTAGGAGCGGCGGCAGGTGCCAGCACCCACATGCCCACATGCGACCAACGGCAGCACAGAGGCCAGGAGCTGCTGCAGCGCCCACGTGCCCAACCGCCGCCGCTGACTCACACGAAGAAGTTGGCGGCGTCGAAGGACAGCATGCTCTGCAGCACCTCTGGATGGAAGAGGTGGCGCGCCACCAGCAGCACGGCGCCGACGACCAGGCCCAGCAGGCAGGCGGCGGAGCCCTCGCCCGCAAAGCGCGTGGAGTTTGCAAAGCGGTGCCCCAGCGTGGCCCACACAATCATCAGCGCCATCATCAGCGCTGCAGGGCAGTGCGTGGGGGTTGGGCGAGCGAATGGGATGGCCACGCCCCCAGCGCAAGCGCCGGCGCCCGCTCGTTGGCGTTGACTGGCGGCGGGTGGGGGGCCGTCCGTCGGCCTTGGCGCCGCCTCCCGGGCGCCCGCACCTGTGCTGAGGTTGGCGGTGTGCAGCGGGTCGGGCGCATGGCCCCCAGCCGTGCTGTTCCCCTCCCCCATCGCCCCCGTCAAAACGGCCGCTCGCTGGCGATGCCACAAATGCTCCTGATGGGCTGTGTGCGCTCTGCAGCGGTAGAAATGAGCGAGAAACAGGCTTAGCGCCGCCCACGGGACAATCAAGCGCCTGCATGGGCGGGCGCCACACACAGTGGCAGCAGCGCGCTCACCGCTCGGCGTGTCCTGCAAGTGATCCTTGTTAGTGAGAGCGGCCAAACCGGCGCCCCCTTGCACCGCCGGGGCCCCGACCGACTCGCCATGGCTCCCTGCGCCCTCAGTGCCACTGCAACCGGCTGAAGAAGCGCTGTAGAACGCGTGCAGCTATGGTCTACGCAGGTGGGGGAGGTGCCCGCAAAGAGGACATGTCGCAGCTCCGTTTGCGGGGCCCTGCGGTCCTGCTGGCCGGCTTTTATCACATGGCGGGCCTGTACAAGTGCATGTCCCCCCTCGCCCCGTCCTGCGGCGCGCCCCAGCGCCCGCCGGCGCCGCGCGTCACGGCGGCCGTCGTGGGGACGTTTACGCAAAGGCCGCATTCACCCCACCTTTGCGTCCACCACGCCACCCCTGTGCAGAGGTCACATGGATCTTTGTGGTAGCCACGGCCGTGGCCATGTTTGTGGCGTATGGTGAGTCCGCGGCATGCATGCGTTGTCCCGGGCAGCTGGGCGGGTCACCCGTCACCCGTCACCGCGCCGGACCGACGTTCCCGCCGCTGTGGCCGCTTGCACGCAGGCATCGGAGCGAATGACCTGGCCAACAGCTTCGGCACGAGCGTCGGCGCGGGCGCACTTACGAGTGAGTGGCAGGGCCAGGCGGGCAGGCCGCACCACACTGCAGTAGGCGCAGCGGCCGGGGGCCCATGCTCCGCCTCTGCTTGAGCAGTGGTACCAGCTGCTCACCGCATCCTGCATTGCCGCCGCTTTTCCGCCCCAACAGTGCGCCAGGCCTTGGCCATCGCGTCGCTGTGCGAGTTTGGCGGCGCGGTGCTCATGGGCAGCGGGGTGACGGAGACGGTCCGCGATCAGATTGCCGACCTCTCGTACTTTGAGAGCAAGCCCGACATGTGCGCTTTGGGGTCCAGCTGAGCACCCTGTTTGGTCTAGCTGGCATGCTGGGATCAAGTTGCGAAGGTGCATGGCGCTCACCAATGTTGTGTGCGGCAGCCGTGGGCACCGCACCTCATGTGGTGCGTGCAACACAACACCAGTTCATGCCCACCCCGCTCTGCCTCCAACGTTGCAGCTACGCATACGGCATGCTGGCCGCCATGTTTTCAGCTGGCATCTGGCTGGTGAGTGCGCCAGCGTGCTGTGCATGCCATGCTGCGCATGCCATCCCGTGCTATGCTTGGCTCGCGCCCGTCAGACCTGCACCTGCATGCACACTCTCCCGCTGCGAATGCTCACCCATGCTCACCCATTCACCCCCCTCCTGCACAGATTCTGGCCACCTATTGGGAGCTGCCTGTGTCCTCCACCCACACCATTGTCGGTGCCGTGGTGGGCATGACGATGGTGGCAGCCGGGCCCGACGCTGTCAACTGGAGCGAACGGACCGGCAGCTTCCCATTCCTTGGGGTGAGTGTGGCCGCCTCTTTGCAAGCGGCAGGTTGAGGATGCGGCCAGGGGCATACACCGCTGCCTGGAGCGATGGCTCCGGATGGAGCGGATGCCTGATAGTCGGCTCAATGGGCTGAATCAGAATATCATGCTCCCTGCTTCGCTGAACATCACAGGGCGTGACCTCCATCCTGCTGAGCTGGGTGTTCTCTCCCCTCCTCTCCGGCGGGCTGTCACTCGTGCTGTTTGCGCTGCTGCGCTCCGCGGTCCTGCGCTCGCCACGCGCCTACCACCGAGCTTACTACGTCCTGCCGCTGTTTGTCTATGCCACCACCTGTGTCATCAGGTGGGTGGTGTTTTGGTGTTCTGGGCAGCCAGGGGCGTAGGGAGGCATGCTGGGGCAGATGGTAGGGCAGTGGCATCTTGCAAGTTGCGTGGAGCTTGCACTGAGTGAGTGCGCGCGTCGCTATGGTGCGACTTAGCAGCTGAGCGTCCCTGGTTGCAACCCTCTCCTGTTGTGCCGACAGCATGTTCATCATCCAGCAAGGCGGCAGCCGCTTCGAGTGGGACCACACGCCGCTGGGCAAGGTGCGAGACGCATTTTGTTTTCATGCGCCCCTTGCATCCTGCAGCAATGCATGCCGCTGCCTGCCGGCTGCGCCTGGCATTGCTGGGACCCCCGTCTTTTGGCACAACGCGTGCACACCGTGCTTCTTCTGCCTGCCCCTGTGCCACAGGCGGCCTGGATCTCTGCCATCGTGGGAGCGGTCTGCACAGTGGTGGCCGTCACAGTGCAGTGGTTTGTCATCCGCCAGCGAGTCGAGCGTGACCTGAAGCTGGAGATTGAGCAGGTGGGTGCTGAGTGAGGGTGCTCAACAAAAGCGTAGGCAGGTGTTGGCATGTGTTGGCAGGCTGGCAGATGCTAACTAGTAAGCGGTTGGTTTAGGTTGTTGAGCGCGCTGCCGTGCCGTGTGGCTCACCCTCATTGCTGCGCCACTCCAAACAGGAGGCGGCCCGGGCGGCAGCAGTAGCGGCGCTGCAGGCCCCTGATGTGGAGCAGCCGGGCAGCGCTCCGGGGGTGCAGCTGGAAGGTGCGGATGGGGGTCACGGGTATCTGGTGCATGATGCAGGGGAGCTGCCTTGCACTGAGGAACGCTCGCATGCGCCTGGATGCATGCCGTGCCCGCTGAGCCAGCAGTGCCGCTGACCCTTGGCACTTGGGCTGAGCGGTGGCCCCAACTCCTCTGCAACCTGTGCCCCCTGCCGCAGGCATGCACGACGACTTGATCAGCGACATCCTGGGCGGGGCGGACCCGCTTTCCTTTGGATTCAGTGCCAAGTCGGACGCCAGCCTCAGCCTGGAGATGACCAACACAGCTGGCACCGGGCCGTACGCAGCAGGGCTGGGCGGCCGCCCAGTGCACGGGGCGGGCACAGCAGGCGTAGCAGGCACAGCGCGCGACCCGGCCTTTGTCAGCCGCACGAGCAGCGGGGAGACGAGCGGGCTGCCGGGCGCGCCGCGGCGATCGCAGCACAGCGGGGCCGCACTGCCGCAGCAGCACCCCCACCATGCCACGCCGGCAGTGCTGAAGAAGTTCCGAAACTCGGCCATCTGGTCCACGCTGACGCACGGGTACAATTACGACGTGCACCAGGTGCGCTTGCCAAAGCCGTGGTGGCGTTTCGGTGCAGCCTGGTCACAGCAGTGGTGCTCTAGCGTAGAACACGCTTGTTTGCACTGCGATGACATTTCTGAGAGCTTGCGGCATTTGAGCTGCAGGGCTATTACGCCTGTGCAGGTGTTGGGCACTGACGAGCGCATCGCGGCCATCCCCTTGAGCAGCAGTCGTTTGTCAACTGCACAGTCATTCATGCACTCTATCCGCTCCCTGTGCAGGTGGTGGACACTGACGAGCGCATCGTGGCCATTCTCCAAAATGCAGCAGTGAACAGCAGACTAAGCAGTTTGGTATGCACTCTGTCCTCTCCCTGTGCAGGTGATGGACACGGACGGGTGCATCGCGTCCATCCCCTTGACATGCAGCAGTCGTTTTGACAGAAGCATCACATTGAGCACTCTATCTGCTCCCGTGCAGGTGGTGGATACTGACGAGCGCATCGCGGCCATCCACTACCACTCGGAGCGGTTCGACTGGAAGGCGGAGGGCGTGTTCAAGTACCTGCAGGCAAGGCTGGTTTTGGTGTCGGCCGTGTTTGCATCTGCTGAGCTGGAGGCAGAACGAAGCGGAGGGCGTGTTCAAGTACCTGCAGGCAAGCGTGCTGTTCTGTGACCGCCCTGTGTCTGCCTGTGCTCACCACTGCAACTTTGGGTGGTCTCAGTTTGCTAAGCTGCATGCCCACTCCGTGCCTAAGCGGTGCTCCCATGCCTGGCCGGCAATCGCAGCGCCATTCACTTGACGTCTCTACGTACGCTTGCGGCGACTGAAGCCGCCCTGCCGCTGCCCCTCCCACCGCGTGCAGGTCTTCACCGCAATGGCCAACTCGTTTGCCCACGGCTCGAACGACATCAGCAACTCCGTGGGGCCGTACGCAGCCATCTACTTTGTGTGAGGCGGGAAGTGGGCAGCTGTGGTATTTGGCAGGAACTGCAGCACCGGCGGGGTGTGGAGCTTGTCTCGCCAAACCTGGCGCAGCTGCCTGGGCACGCAACAGCCGCTGCAGCTGCAAGCATGGCACCCAGGCTCTGCCTCTCAGCTGCATGTGGCTCCTCAGCTTGCAGCAGTTGGCTTCAAAGCCGCCATACTCTGATACCCAAATGCATGCCTGTCCTACCCCTGCCGCAGCTGGCTGCACAGCGGCATCAACATGACTGAGAGCCAGGTCCTGTTGCAAATCCCAAGTTTCTTCTGCCCATTGACGTGCAACCCATCAACTTGCCACCCGTTGTGCCGCAGCTGGCTGCACAGCAGCATCAACATGACGGAGACCCAGGTGCCGGTGTGGATCCTGGCCATTGGAGGGGTGGGCCTGGTGCTGGGCCTCCTCACATATGGGTGAGCTCATTTCGCTGGCTCTTGCTGCTTTTGCACAAGGTTGCCCGCGTGCCTTTGGAGGGGTGGGGCTGGGCCTCCTCACGTACGCGTGCGCTGCACCATGGGGCACATGGGCATTAACTGGCCAGGCTACATGCTTGGAGGCTGCGTGAGAACAGCTCGTGGCAGCCTGGTGCAGCTGCACCTCCTGCCCTTGACTTTAGTGAAGTGCCCACTGCCGCATGCATGGCCACAATGCCGGCTCGTGCCGTGCATACGTGCATCTCTGCACGCATGCAATCCTATGTTTCACACACGCCCTATCTGCTCCCCATGCGCACATCCTCTGCAGCTACAAGATAATGCGGATCCTGGGCGTCAAGGTCACCCGCCTGACCAACTCGCGAGGTGCGGATGGGCCCACACACTGCCAACAAGCCGGATCGCGTGCCTGCGGCAGCCTTTCTGTGCTGCATGCCATCGGGTTGCTTGGAGCACCGTTGCGTGGTCTGCAGTGCATGCCCATATCTTTGACTGTGCCCTGCCGAGCCCGCATGCTGTGCTGCGCTGCGCCTGCTGTGCAGGCTTTGTTGTCGAGATCAGCGGCGCTGTGGTTGTCATGCTGTGCTCACGCTACGGCCTGCCCATCAGCACCACCCACTGCCTCGTGGGCGCAGTGGTGGGCATTGGTGAGCCGGGCAGTGCCGCTGAGGGAATTTCAATGGGTGAACGATAATGCGCAGCAGGGTTGCTGTTTAGTGCAGTGCACCAAACTTCTGAAGCTGAGCTGCCTCCCGAGCGCGGCTGTCAAGTGGAGTGGACCAAACTTTTGAGGCTGAGCTGCCTCCCAAGGGACCCATCCTGCATTCCTTCTCTCGCTGCAGGCATGCTGGAGGGGCGGCAGGGCCTGAACTGGCGCCTGCTCCTGCGCTTTTTCGTTGGTGAGGGGCAGCAGGCGGCCATGCCTGCACAGCAGCAGCGGCAGACGCCTGTTGTGTGCAGCTCCAAGCCTGCTGGCACGCACGGTGTGGTTTGGTTGCTCGCTTGCAATCAATCGCTCACCCTATCGCACCCCTCCACTCTTGCTCTGTGCAGGCTGGGTTGCCACTCTGGTGGTTGCGGCCCTCACGGCAGCCGCCTTCACCGCGCAAGGTGTGCAGGTTGGGGCCTGCCCTGCACTGCACAAGCCGGGCAGGCTTGTGCCTCCGGTGCGGCCGGCACCGCATGCCGCTGTGCTACCCGGCCCCAGCTGCTTACCCGTGCCTGCCCCGCCCTACCTTCTCTCGTCCTGCAGGCATTTATTCACCGAATAACAGCACCGCGGGCCGGCGGCACCAAATCGATGTGTACCTGCAAAACACGACGGCCGCAATCTCAGGGGTGAGCGCCTGCCAGGGTACCAAGTGTTGCAGGAGCAAGGGGACGCAACGCGTGGGGGGATGTATCACCAGGACTGGCACTGCCTACCCGCTGCATCGCCCCACGCCCCGCTGCCGGGGCTTACTGCGCTTGCTCCGCTGAGATCTACCACCCTCTTCCTGCCGCTCACACAGCTGCTTTGTCCCTTGCCCACCCCTCTGCCCTGCAGCTGCTGGAGGGCAGCGGTGTGCCTGCTTATGCAGCGGACTCTGCAGCCATCAACGCCAGCCTGGCAGCCCTGCCCAATCCGCTGCTGGACGTCACTCAGGCGGCAACTGTGCAGCTGCAGGCGCTGCAGGCGTACCAAGCGGCTACCACCTGGGTGCTGAATGCAACAGCAAATGCAACAGGCTGAGCGCCTGGCTGGCTCCCTGCACGGTGCCCTTTTTTCGCAACCTTGAAGCCTGGTGAATTATGTGTTCTGTCGTTTTTTTCCCACGTGAGTGTGAGCCGTGGGCCGCCCAAAATGTTGGCCCTTTTCCACCATNCCCCCCCCCCTCTGCCCACCTGCCCTAGCACGTACGTCTTGTTGCGCATTTTCGCACGCGCTCTCTTTTCAAGGAGCTTCCCCTAACCCATAGCATTTTTCATACACCCCCTGCCATCTTTTCACTCCTCCTCTAGTGCTGGCCTGCTGCCATGCTCTGTCCTGCAACCCCTTACAACTGCCATTCACAAAACGCACTGCCCCCTTCTTTCCTCCGAGCCGCCACCCCTGCTATACCCTGTCACCCTGTCCCGTACCCCTGCCGTTCTATTCGTCTTACCACTCTGGCCTGTGTATGCCTTTGCCGCAAACTCATTGTGTCACTGTTACCAGTTGACGAGCAAGCAATCAAAAACGCAGTGCCGGCAGGGTGGGGTGAAAGAAATGGGGATGAGAGTTCTGTCTTCTCGCAGCGAAATAAATGGGAGCACAGGCAGCCAGGGGCGGGGAAGCCCCCGCTGCTGCACGCAATGGCATGCACAATAAAGATACGGTTGGGCTGATGCTTTGGGGTCAAGAGTCACTCTAGACCCGCCAGTGAGGAACGGGCTCACTTCAGCGAGGAGGGCCGCACTTCTCAGAAAAGAAGGGCCTCACTCGGGCAGTGCTGGAGCGCCTAGCCTTCACTGAGGAACGGCCTCACTTCAGTAAACGAGTGCCAGTGAAGCAGGGCCTCACTTGGGCAGCACCAGGTTCTGCTCGCCCGCCGTCACCTTGGCGCTCACAATCTTGTCGCCCACCTGCAGGCGGGGGTTTGTCATGGACGGAGCAGAAGTAGGAACATGAGCGATAACGTGGGAGTGGCACAGAGCAGGATGACGTGGGAGGTGACGAGCTAATACCAAATTCGCCAGCCAGGCAGCCAAGCCACATTCTTGGCGCCCACCTCCAGCCTACTCAAATCCATTGGCTTGGCACAAAACGCACCTGAACTTCCTTCAGCAGATTGCCGCCCTTGGTCATGCAAAACGCACCCAGAAGTAGCCCCACCCTTCTATCAGAACTGAGCCATGTCTGTCTTGTACGCACCTGGATCTCCTTGAGCAGGTTGGCGCCCTCGGTGACGTACCCAAACACGGCGTAGCGGCCGTCCAGCACGTTGGCGCCCGTGGGCGTCAGCTCAGACTCCTGTGTAACAATGTGGGGGCGGGTTCGGGAGGCGATCAGGGGCAGTGGTGCTGTCAAGTTGGAGCGGGCGGCCAAGGGGAAGGCTGCAGCTGGGCAGGAAAACGTGGCACTGAACAGGAGGAGCTGCAGGCGTCAGCTCAGACTCCTGCATTGCCAGGGGCGGGCGAGAGCAGGCCAGTCGGAACACAGCCAGCAGAAACCAACCAAGGCAATTACAACACACCTTGAGCAGCCAGAAGAACTGGGAGGAGCCGGAGTTGGAGTCAAACTCCTCGCGCGCAATGGCCATGGTGCCGAAAGCGTTGAAGGGCAGCACGGGAGACTCGCGGAAGCTGTTGAGGAGGGGGAGGGTCATACATAACAGCCGGTTAGCAGGGCAGTATGTGGGGCCTGCAGCCTGAGGGAGCCCGGCATGCGCCGCCCGCAGCCCGGCGGAGCACCAGCATGTAGGCCAGAACGAATTAAAGCCCAAGTGCTGCACAGTCGAAGCAGCTCACCGGCCGTTCTCCTCCAGCGTCTCCTCGTACACGGGCACCTTGTCGCCCTTGACCATCACCTCCAGCGGGATGGTGCGCACCTTGCCGTCCTCAACAAAGCCCTGGGACTGCGGTCAGAAAATTGGGGGATTCAAGGGACAACCTCGTTTGAATCACGCAGCAGCAGCTTGTTTAGTCCAGAGGCAGCTTGCCGTCCTCAACGAAGCCCTGGGACTGCAAGGCAGAAGAGAAAGAAACGCGGCATGTGTAGCATTATCTAGTCTCTGCGCAGCTTGCCGTCCTCGATGAAGCCCTGGGACTGCAGACAAACGGACGAGGGAATTGGAAGGGGAGGCTGGTTTGGTTGCCGGCACGGAGCAGCTTGCTGCATTCAACACACCTGTAGGACTGCAGGCAAAAGCCTCAAGCTCTATGCACACGGTCAGGCAGGAGGGAGCCATGTCAGGGCGGAACTGTGCAAAGCTTCCGCCCACAGAGGCGGCGAGCAGGCTACATGCAACAGAGGCAAAGGGCGCGGGCCCCCAACGCTGCCAAAACCTGACTCACGTCGCCGTCGGGCTTGCCGGTCTGCACCACAAAGCCGTCTGCGCGCTGGATCTCCATGCCGGTGTAGAAGCCGCGGCGCACCAGGTCCACAAAGTCGCCGGCGCTGCAAGTAAAATATGAGGGAACAGAGTGGTTATGATAGATAATGCAGGAAAGAATTATGCCGATAGACAAGGTCCACAAAGTCGCCCGTGCTGCATGAGGAACCAGTTAGGAGGGACAAGTGCAAGTCATGCACACCTGAATGTAAGGAGCCGCAACAAACACCAGAAACTCTGCAGGAAACGCAGCTGCCACACAGGTTAAGCTCGCCAGTGCTCTGAATCGCAAACTTGCGAGAAAAACAGCCCACCTGATGGGCGCGTTGTAGCCGTCCACCACCATGACCATCTTGCCGCCGGTGGCCAGGTCCTCCCGCGCCTCGCCAAACTGGATCTCCATCTCAACCGTGGCGCGGCCCTGCNGTTGCATNGGGTGTTANTGGGCTCAAGCAATGAATTGTACTGGGGCAGGCGGCGGAGGCAAACTGGATCTCCATCTCAACCGTGGCGCGGCCCTGCAGCAGATGTGATGTTGTGGTGCTTGAAGAGCGCTCGGTGTGATGATAGGCAGAGGCTTCCTAGGGTGCAGGCACGTGCGGCAGAGAAAAACTTGATCTCCATCTCAACCGTGGCGCGGCCCTGCAGCGAGAGATTTTGGGGTTGTTTTGGATGGGCGGCGGCTGGCATGGGGCAGCACAGGGACCCTTGATCTGCATCTCAACCGTGGCCGCTCAGCACAGCCAGCTGCTGCCCGCCTTGAGCTGCGGCAGGTTGGCCGCACCTCGACGGGGACGCCCCAGCCTCCAGACCAAACCAAACAGGGGCTGAGCATCAGCAACTTGGCGGGAGCAGTGAGTTGTGCCCACCTTGAGCTGCGGCAGGTTGGCATACTCCTAAGCCACCCAAGCCCTTTCCAGACCGGAGCAGGAGACAGAACCAGGTTCCCCGTGACTGATTGAGCAACGGCCCACCTTGAGCTGCGGCAGGTTGGCGTACTCCTGGGGCACCTCGAAGGGGAAGCCCTTCACCATGGCCTCCTCGATGCGGCTCACAGCATCCAGGCACTCGCTCTGTAGGTAGAGGAAGAGGCGAGGATAGCAGAGGATAGCGAGGTTAGCAAGTGGATGTCAGGTAAGCACAGGTGCGTGGGCACGTTGGCTGATGGGATGCGGCTCGCTTGACAACAACCGATCGCCAAACGTTCCTCGTACCTGGCTGAAAGCATGCATGCACACAGAACTTGTGCTCTTACCTGGCCCACCCCTAGCCCTGCTGCCTACCGTCCACATCGACCTGAGCACTGCGCCTGCTTGATGGGCACCGCCTGCTTGTCCTGGACTGCTGTCAAACTGGCCAACACCACACACCGCTGCTTACAGCTGGGCCCCTGAATTCGTCGCACCTGCTTGATGGGCACCGCCTGCTTGTCCTGCGCGTCCAGGATTGCCTGGAACTCGGCCAGGGACTGCGGCGCAGAGAGGGACAACAAATAGAGCGGTCAACTTGATGAGTCGTGGACAGAGGGTGCAATCGCCTGGAACTCGGCCAGGGACTGCATGCGGTGGATGCGGCAGCGGGAGAGAAGGTTTGTCCCACTGTGTCGAGGTCCAATAGAGCGGGATGTGGCAGAGCAGGCGGCGACACGATGCAGCGCATCGTCACGCCCCTTGCAAAGCATTTGGACGCCCTGCGTGCAAGCCCACTTGCCATGCAAACAGCGCCAGTCATGGGCGTTTCCTAGGGCAGGCGGTTGCATGGTGCTGCCAAACACCAAACAGCCAAGACATCAAGCACACTGTTTTACAGCGCACCTTCTTCAGGTCGTCCAGAGCAGCCAGGCCCTCGGCCTTCTTGTCAGGCGCAAACGCCGCCACAATGGCCGCGCCGTCCCGCTCCAGCACCGAGTTGGCTGACCGCACGCGCTTGCCGATGGGGCCCAGGCTCTTGCTGCCTGCAGATGAGAATGCAGTTGCAGGGAGCGAGGAAAGAAGGTTGCTTTGCAAGGGTGTGCCCACGCACGCTTGCCAATGGAGCCAGGCTCTTGCTGCCTGCACATTAACACGAAGGCAGCAGGAACTCAGTTGCAAGGGTCTGCTTGCATGCATTTCCAACGGCGTCCAGTCTTCTGCTGCCTGTAAAAGACGGCCCGCTGTTGCCAATGCAGGTTGAAATCACAGCGGGGCTGCCGCGCCAAAACCACGGCAACAGCAGCAGTGCAGTACAGCCGCAGAGCAGCACCCACCGGGCACGCGCAGGTCATCGGAGATGCCCTCCAGGTCGCGCTGGATCTGGCGGATGGGCTTGCAGTCGATGGGCAGCGCGTAGCGCAGCAGCGCCTGCAGGGCGGAAGGGCGTGGGCAACAGGGAAGGTTTGATGCACAGCCAGGGGCAGAAAGAGGCAGCGCATAGCGTAGCAGTGCCTGCAGGACACGGGATACAGGGGGCAGGGCAAATGGGTTGCAGTGCTGCCAGGGGTAGGGAAGATGGTCGTGCGACGAGTGGGAGGAGGGCGGCGGCAAGCAATGCGTTCCCACACATGGGAGGCAGGCAGGAAGCATGACAACACTGTGCGCCTCGCGCAATAATCATGCGGCGCAATAATGGTGAGAAATAGCACCAGAGACAGCGGCTAGCTTCAAGCCAGGGCACCAGGGCATGGCAGCTGCCTACATCTGCCGACCCACTGCGCCCGGCACGTGAGCACCGTTCCCATTGCCAGCCCTGCCTGAAAGCTCAGCCCCGCAAACCGCCTCCCACGCTGCTGCAGCATGCACTCCCGCCCACCCCCTGCTTGCCTTGGCGTTGGTCACAGCACCGCCGCCAATGCCGGCCCAGGCGGCAGGCAGAGCAGGGGAGCCCTCGGGGCCCACGCCGCCAGCCACCACCGCGGCGGCGGCTGCACCCAGCAGGGCATTGCGCAGCACGCCCTGCACCTGCTCCAGCTGCATGGCGGGGCCGAAGGGGTAGTAGCAGTTGTCGGATGCGCAGGTTGCAGCTTGGGCGCTGACCAGAGCACGCAAGGGGGCGGCAGGCGGCACTGCGCCGCCGCCGCCGCCGCCGGGGGTTCTCACCAGTGGCACCGGCCGATCGGCCTGCTGGGCGCACACAATCTGGGCTGCCCTGCTCCTCCGCGGGCCCGTGGCCCTGGCGCTGGCCGCCGTGAAGGCCCGAGTGGCGCAGCTCTGCATAGCGTCTGTGGGTCTCGCCCGGATGTGCAGGCTGTCCTGGGGCGCTGGGGGCGTGGTTGATGGCGGGTTCAGGCGAAGGGGGAGGCCGATGGCTCCCGCACCCACAGCGTGAAGCACTCACAGCACCCATGCAGGCGCACCAGCGTGCGGGGCAGCTCCCATTAACAGCAGCAGTATCATTGATTACCATTGAACATTTCAGATCTCGCCGCTCTGGGCCCTTGCTGCACAACCTCTGGTGCTCGCAACCTGCCTCCTCTCGTTGCTGCTCCTCACCAGCCTGCGGCTTGCTGGTGTGACTGAGGTCACGCTCCAGGTGAGCCTGCAGCTGGCCGCTGTGAGCTTGCTGCACACAGCTGCCGCTGCCGCCGCCGCCGCTCCTGCCAGCCGCCAGAAGCCCCCACCCAACCTTCTTCACTGCAGGCGCCTGCACGTCGCACTCCACCCGTCCACAATGGCGTACCTGTACAGCTCCTCCAAGACGTGGCGACGCATCGTGGATGCCACCAGCCGCAGCGCGCCGACCATGCTGGCCTTTGCCGCCGCCTGCGTGGCGGTGCCTTGGTTCCTGGGCGACCAGGTGGGGCTTGCCTGCACGTGTTGATATAGTAATGGACGATTGGTTTGAGGAAAGCTGGTTTAATTCCATGCATCAGATGGAGACGTGCATGCCAGCCGTGCTGAGCTGCCCTGGCTTCCCAACCGGGGGGCAGCCGTCCCCCGAATCGCCGGGGGTGCATTTGAAGTGAGCTTACCAAGTGGCACCTTGCTTGATCCGCCGCATTCTTTCGTGCTCCTGCCGATGCAGGTGATGCGCACCACCAGCAAGGAGGCTGCCAAGGGCGAGAGCGAGCTGGAGAAGAAGCTGCGCAGCCGGCAGGGCATCCAGGCGCAGGTGCGGGGAGCYCTTGTCACCCCATCAGTGCAGCCGTTGTGCAGCTGTTGTCTGAGCTGGAGAGGGAAGCTGCGCAGCCGGCAGGGCATCCAGGCGCAGGTGGCCAGCTTTGATGCAGCCTTTGCCTCTGCTGCTCGCAGCATAGGTTGCCATGGCTGCCACCCTCCCAGCATGCGCCTTGAGAGAACCAGGGCAGCACTTGCAGCCTCCCGACATGCCACAAGGCCAAAGTTGTTGACCCTTCCCCCAACCGCTGCCCTCCATGCCCCCCGCAGATGCTGGCCAAGGCGCAGCGCGAGCGGCTGCAGGTCATGCTGGACGAAATCAAGGACCGCAGCGCGCAGAGCGAGGCGCGGTACCGTGCAGCGCTGGACGGCCAGTCCCTGGGCACCCACAGCCACGGCAGCTCAGCAGGGGCTGTGGCGATCAAACGAGGAGATGAGAGCGGCGCTGCGTCATCGCCGCAGCCGTCTGCAGCAGTGGCAGGCGCGGCGGGCGCAGCAGGGGCAGCGGGGCAGCAGGCAGACAAGGGCAAGGCACGATGATTCGTAGGCCGGCCAACCTGTCATGATTTGCTCACTCCAGTGCTTTGCACAGTACTCGCCCATGAACGAACGCTCCACCCCTGAACCAATCCACGCGCTTCTTGCCTGCCCTGACTGGCCCGCCAACAGATATATTTCATGCATTGCTGCCCGAGCATCCAGCGCTCGGCACACCTTGTAATCAACGCACAGACCCGCACAGCAGTGAAGGGTAGTTAGCAGACGGCTGGCTCTCATGTGCGCAGTGCGTGCGCAGCGGCGACAGAAGCTGGCATGATGCAGCAGTTGGGCACCTCGGTCGTTCCTTCTGCATCTGCTAGGCCTGTGCTGCTTCCTCTGGTCGATCTGTGCAGTAGCTGCCGTGCCCCTAGCGGCTCTGCTGCCGGCTTCTTGCCTGGAACCGCTCAGCTGGGCCGTCTGGCACTGCCCCTGCCTCCAGAGATCTCGCCAGGCCTGCCGAGGTGAGGCAGCAGCAGGGTTGTGCCCGCCTGACTGCCGCCGCCCGCCGCCACCCACGCCGCCGCTCTTGACGTCCGCCGTGGCCAGCTCCGACTCCAAGCAACAAGCATGAAGACGCATTGACACATGTCGCAAAAGCATGGCAATCAACAAACTGCCAGTGAGCGAAATGTTAGGCTCTAAAAGGTGCCACCCTGACCGCTCATGCCCTTGGATTCCTACCTGCTGCTCTTGTGCAGCACAAGGATGAGCGGGCAGGCCGAGGCAGCTGCAGCAGTGATTGCCATTGCGCGGCGCCTTGCGGGCAGGGTTGCACACCTGTCCCGCACGCATGAGCAGGCCTTGCAGATGGCTGCCGACGTGTCTGCTTTTGCAACAGCTCTAGTCCCAATCCTGGATCACCCCATTCCAACACCTGTCAACAGGCAAGCGTTCGGACTGCTCAGCTGTGCCATGCGGTGCCGTCAGGAGGCGTGTGAATGACATTGCTCTTGGCCAGCGAAATGGCATCACATGCCCTGCCACAAGCAACAAGGACCTTAATTTTCAATCCTTCCATGCAGCGCGGTGGCAGCGCTGGCGGCAGCCGTCTCTGCACTGGCTTCGCCTGCCATGATGCAAGCAGCGCTGGCTGCACTGGGCACCTGCAGCCCAGATGCTCTTCATCCCATGCATCACTACAGCCAGGCCATGTCAGCTGCCTCCCTAGGACTGGACCTGCTCACAGAGCTGCTCACTGGCACACATGTGCACAGCCTGTCAGACAGCGACATGCTGCGCATGCTGTCCACCGCTGTGGTCGCAACCAAGGCCACCCCGCAGCTGCTGGATGCGTGCGTCAGCTTGGGGCTTGGAAGCTCCAACCCTCAGCTGATAAAATCTGCGGCCCACAGCCTGCTGCATGGAGCGCTGCGCCTGATGAGCAATGCGCTGACGCTGCTCGTGTTCGGCTGGCTGCCTGAGCGCGTGCAGCAGGCAGTGCAGGCGACCTTCTTTCGCCCCGACCTACTGCTGCACTGGTTGCGCAGCACTGTGGCTGCGCTGCAAGCCGTCGGTAGGTGCCGCTTGCCAGCTGTGGATTGCTTGAGAGCGGGTGCTGGATGTGTCCTGCTACTGGCTCGACGGCAGTCAGGTGCCTCACACGTGTGCCCGGCTGTGTGGGTGCTCCCCAACTAGTGAGCGCTTTTGTGTGTCAAACCGCTGCTGTATGACAACTGGGCATCCTGCTGTTGCAGGCTGCGACAACCGAGACAAGCAATACTTGTGGCACGGGCTGGTTGATCTGCTGAGCAGCCCGCAGCTGGGCGTGCAGCCGCTGTTGCTCCAAGACGAGCCGCCGCAGCTTGCGCTGGTGCGCCTGCTGGCTGCAGAGGCACTTGCCTGGCCATCACAACCGCCGCAATCAGCCTCGGAATTGGATGCAGCCCTGCTCCCAGAGCAGGCAGCAGTGGCACAGCTGCTAGCGGCTGACGCTCTGCATCGCGGCTTTCAGCAGTTTGCAGCTGAGCAGCAGGCCGGCAGCTTGGGTGTGCAGCTTGCCGGCTACTTTGCCGCGCTGCCGCTGGACGCCAGCCCGCTGTCACCCGCAGCGGCTCGGTCCCTGGCGCAGCTGCTGCTGTGGTGCGGGGAGGTGGCCGGCCGCGTGCTCCTGCAGCACTGGGCGGCGCCCATCACAGCGGCAGCTGAGCAGCAGCAGGCGGCGGAGGAGGGGCCGCCTGAAGAGTTTCAGGTCCACATTCCCTCAAATGATCCAGCTGTGCCCTCTCAAATCATTACTCTGACTACTGGCAGGCCAGCACCGCCCCCACCAAACTTGCAGATACCAGCTGGGCAGCTGCAGATGGTTGCCGCTGCGGCGCTGCAATGCAACCGCCTGCTGGCACAGCTGGCNGCGGCTGCAAGCGGCAGCGGCAGCGGCAATGCCAGCAGCAGCAGTGGCGGAGGCAGCAGTGCTGGCACCAGCAGTCACATACAGAGCAGCCTCGGGCAGTTGTGCCTTGAGCTCTCTGCAGCTGGTGCCCTGCGGAGGTGCCTATCTATGTTCAACCAGTGCAGCTACACAGCAATGAACATGCTGCAGCAGGGTGTGCTGTCCAGCCCAAACCGGCTAGCACGCGCCTGCACTATTGCGGAGGCGCTGCTGCGCTTGCAGCCAGCGCTGGCAGCGCTTCCAGCGGACGTGCCATTCAATGTGCCTGCCCATGCTGTGGCAAAGGACGATGCAGGGGCGCGACTCGTGCCCGTCTGGCCGCTGCAGCAGGCTTCACAAGCCAGCCAGCATGCGGTTGCTGCTCTGGGCACGGCATGCACGCCAGCCAAGCGCTGCTGCAGTGGCACGGAGCCAGCGGCGGCAGCCGCGAGGGAGCAGCCTAGCAGCCAGAATACTGAGGCAGTAGCTTGGTACACATTCCACCTGGCCAACTCAGCCCTGAAGTGGCTGTGGCTGTCCAGCGAAAGCAGCGAGGTGCTGTTGGCTGCTGAAGAGCGCAAGGCTGCCCCGCTGCCTGCTCTGGCCGGCAAGACATACCTGCTAGCTGTGCAGCTGGCTTTGGATGCGCAGCACTCGCTGCGCATGCAGCTTTCGGAGGAGCAGCCTATCCATGCCACAGCAAGCAGGTGGGCTGGGGGTGGCAACACGCTTGCAGGCAGCCAACCCCGGGTTTGGCTCTGCTCGACCGCCCTGCTTTTGAGAGGAAGGTGCTATGCAGCTGTCAATGGTTGCCTCGTTCTGCGGAGCAATGCGAGCGTAACTCTGAGACGTGCCTGGGCATCAGCTCCAAGCCTACTGGTTGCCTCGCCTGTGGTCCCCCTGCATTGCAGGCGGCTGGACTGCCTGGTGCTCGGTTTTCTGGACGCCCTGCCAAACCTGTCCCACCTGCTGTTTCAAGAGCAGCAGCAGCAGAAGCAGCAAAACCTGCTTGCAGCCACGCTGAGCGCCATTGCGGACGTGCCGCAGTCACACGTCTGGCTCGCTGGCGAGGCCAGGGGGAGCGTGAACGAGTGCATAGCGAGCCTTAAAAGACAATCAATGCTTGATGAAGTGCAGGTGGGCTGTTGCAGGTTTGCTAGTGTGCCGTCCCGCATGTTGTAACATTTGCTGCCGCCGCCGCCTAGCCGCCTGGCTGCGCTGGCTGCTGCAACTGCTGCATGCGACAGCTCGTGCCGCATTTCTGATGCTTTGCATGGCCCTCCCCATACAGCGTGGCGAGTCCGCCGACAGCATGCTCAGCCTGCTGAACAAAGTTGAGGCGGCGGTGCGGGCGGCAGCCAGCAGCCTGGGCGGCAGCGTAGCGCAGGCTGATTTGGAGCTACGCACCACCCTGGCGCTGGGCCAGCGCCGCTGTGCTTCCCTGCGCTGCACCAACATGGCGGGTGCCAGCGAAGCGGAGCTCCCTACTCGCCGCTGCGGCGGCTGCGGCGCCGTGCGTTACTGCAGCGAAGCCTGCAGCCGAGCGCACTGGCGGGCGCACAGGGTGGTGTGCCGCCGCCTGCAGGCCAGCGCGCTGCGGCAGGCTGAGCATTTGCTGAAGCATGGTTGGTCATGTGATGTGTGTCGTTCTGCATGTGTTTACATGTGTTGGTCATGTGAACTCACGCACAACTGCAGCTGGATGCAGAGGGACGGCCAGCCACTGCCCCCGCCGGGCGCGCTCCAATCCGCTCACACCAAGTGGCTCCCCTTGGTGGGGCAGCTGGACTTGATCGCGTCAGACCCTCGTTTTCAGCTTGCAAGGGCCAGAGGGAGAGGCGCATTGGCACCAAATTGCCCCGGCAGCTTGCCCAGCACCGCTGTGCCCAGCCTCACCCGCCCCTTCTCGCCTCGGCTGCCTTGCCAAGTTGTGAGGCTGCTCAAGCCGGGGTGCCTACTGGGCTTCCAGGTCAGTTGTCCGGCCCAGGAAGGGGCTGGAGCGCCGCTGCAGCAGGCTTGCCTTCAAGACAGTGGCTCATCGGCTGCAAAGTTGACGCCCTGATCCAATGCAGATGCCAGCCGTCCTGTTGCTGCTGGCGCTGGGGCTGGCGGCGGCCCCCGCGGGGTGAGCGCCGCCGCCGCCGCCGCCCTGCCGCCGCCACTTTTTTGCACCTCCGTCCCTGGCGTTGTTTTGTTGAGGTGCGGGCGCTCACCTCACTGATGTGACGCACGTTMATTGGTCTAGGATATTGTGCTGGCGGTGAACCGCTGCTATGACYCACGGAGCAGCTTGCCCCGCCCGCCCTGCAGGCTGGCGCGCTCCCTCGCCCCTGAGCACACCGGCCGCAAGCTCCTGCAGGGAAACTGTGCCAATGTAAACCGTAAGTTGCTGATAAACGGCATGGAGACCAGGCATGATTTTTGGGTGCAGCCATGGGCAACATTTGTGCATACGCGCTGTGCTTTCAATTGCCCCTTCGCACGTTGCCACCAAGCTCGCACACCCGCCCGGTGGCCCTGTTGCAGTGCCGTGTCAGACGAGCGACTGCACCAGCGGTTGCATGTGCCTGCAAGGAGGCATCTACTTGAGTGACCCCTACTGCGTCTGCCCGCCTGGTGAGCACATGCTTCTAGGACAGGTGCATTGAAAAGAAGGCAGCCGCAAGTGTGCGAAGGCCTGTGGCCAGGCGGCAGTGCAAGCCACCGTGGCGGATGAGCGCCAGCACTGGCCTGCAAAAACCNAACCAGCCAGGCTGAGGGGCCAGGACCTGCTTGCACTCGTGTTCATATTAGTCGTATCTCGTGCTTGCTGCCTGCACTAACATGCGTGCACATGAACGTGCGGTGCAGGCTCGTGCCTGAGCGGCACCGAGTGCCTGACAGCCTCGCCAAGTGCCTGCAACTTTGACCCGTACCGTGGCTGCTCCACTCAAGACTGGCACTGCTACACGTGCGTGGAATGCTTGTTTAGCCAATGATGCGCGGCAAAATAAGGGGTGGGGGTGGCGTGCACCACCGTCAGCATGGTGTGGAGTCGAGTTTGGAAAAAAATGCTTCTTCTTCCTTTGCTTGCAGGTGCGGCAACACAGGGTCCATGGCCTGCACCAACGGCGACACCTGCGTGCAAACCGCCACCGGCAGCTACCGCTGCTGCTCGGCAGGTGATGCGGCTGCAGTGTAGAGATGAAGGGCAAAGCAGCCCGCCAAGCAACTGCTTAGCACTGCTATACTAGTAACCGCCACGGGCCGTGTGCTGACAGCGCCTGGGCTGGGCTTGTATGCGCACCTCCTGTTACCATGACCTATTCTACCCGAATGCCTCTCCTGCTACCTTCGCTCTCAAGCTTTGTACCCTGCTGAGGTGCTCGTACTCCAGCGTTCCCGAGCACCGCTCGTGTGATTTGGCTCCACATCTGAACCCTCCTTACCCTGCAGACCAAACCACGATCTGTGGCAGCGACTGCGTCAACACCCAGACCGACCCCCTGCACTGCGGCAGCTGCACCAATGCATGCGCCCCGGGCCAGACGTGCAGCAGCGGTGCATGCACCGGCACCGCCACGGTCTACTGCTCTGGCAACGGTGAGGCTGCTGGGCTGAAGGCGCAGCAACAGGGCCTGCCAGCAGGCAGAGCTTAGTTGAGCTCAGATAAATCCGGTTTGCTAAGCAGCCCAGTGGCCTCTGCTCTAATGGTAACAAAGGCTCATGGGAGATGCAGCTGGCTCCAGCGGTGTGCCGCCGGGGGAGGGCGATGCTGTGGTTGCTGAGGCTGCATCAACTTGCTTGAAGCAGCAACTTGTATGTTCTCGTTTGCACCAGCTTGCAGGCACACCGCAACCTGCAACAACCAGCCCTCTTGCCCTTGCGGCTGGCCCCATCTGCAGTGCCTGTGGGAGATCCCTGCAGCGAAGGTGGCTGCATCGGGTGCATCTGCACCAACCAGGCCCCTTACACCACAGCCGACAAGCCTGTATGCGCCTGCCCCCCTGGTGCGTAGTTTCATGCGCGCTGTGGATTGTGCGGGTGCACAGTGCACTCTAGTCAGCGCCCGCAGCATGCAGAGTGCATTGGTGCATGGCACATGATGCACTGTTGCAGTGGCTATGGTTTGAGCGAGGCAATCTGTCCTTTATCAATGTCACACCTTTCTGGCCTCCAATGCAGGCAGCTGCTATGACGAGGGTGCCAAGACGTGCCGCTACCCAGCAGACAACTACTGCAATTTCGACCCGTACGCAACGTGCAGCAGCGGCAGCGGCACCTACCAGTGCTACCTGTGAGGCCTGATGCAGTTGTGTTTGTGTTTGTAGGATTGACGGCAGGCATGGCGTGCGGCACAGGCCACTGACACAGTTGGTGGTCGAATGGGCCAGTGCATGCCTGCATTGCGTGTCAATTCCCAAGCTCGAAACTTCCGTTTGAACTAGCGCAGCTCAACAGTGTTACGGCAACCTGCGTGGCTGCCCACTCTGTGCCCACAATGCAGGTGTGGCAGTACTGGCACCCCGCAGTGCGGCACCAACCAAGAATGCCAGGACCAGGGCGGCGGCCAGTACCGCTGCGTCTGCACAGCAGGTGTGCTCGCGATGCATGCTGTGGCTTGCTTCTGTTTGGGTGACAACTGCACCAGTGTTGCGGAACATGCCATGCATGCTGGCCATGCTGCGCCTGCTGTGTAGTTGTTGCGCCAGCCAGGCCTCTGCTGCGCCTGCTGGTGGTGGCAACCACGTGGCCTTTCAACCTCAGTCTGGCCCCCTGCCGTGCCACATGGCTCCCTGCCCTAGCAGGCTGGGCCAACTGCGATGGCAGCGGCTGCACAACCGATACATTGACCGATGCCGCCCACTGCGGGGGCTGCAACACACCCTGCCAGCTCGCCAATGCAACACCCAAGTGCGAGCAGGGCGTGTGTGCCGTGGAAGCCTGCACCAGCACAGGTGCGTGGATAACTGCGTGGGTGCATGCTGAACCAGACCAGGCACGCCGGTACCAGTGGCTGCTCAAGGGCCAGCGGGCTGCTCAAGGGCCAGCCTGGAGCTGTGAGTGCATGGCACATGGACTTTATGTTAACATAAACATTTGTGTGCTCACCTGCCACCCGCTGCCTCCGATGCTTGGGCCAGACTTTGGCGACTGCAACGGGGTCGCCAGTGACGGCTGCGAGACGTCGCTCACCACTACTTCCAACTGCGGCAGCTGTGGCAACGACTGCCAGCTGGTGGTGGCGAATGCCACACCCAAGTGTACCGCGGGCGCCTGTGGGGTGGAAAGCTGCGTCCCAAACTTTGGGGGGGCAAAGATAGCTAAGGATACCCTGAGTTTGGCTGAGATTCTGTAACAGCAAAGACACCAAAGAATCAAGTAGAGGTTCCCTCAGGCGCCAAGGAGTCTCAGCCAGGACAAAGATCTCAGCAGCAAAGTTACACAAAGATGGACCTGAGATCTTGAGAGCAAAGTCTCAGCATCAGCTGCAGAGACTCAGCCACCAAAGACTCAGCCAATCACAGCAGCTTCTAGGCCAACAGAGACTCAGCCCATCTCAGCCCCCATCTCTGCCAGCGATGACTCTCAGCAACTGCCCAAGTTCTCAGTGTGCCAGGAAACTTTGCGTTCTAAGGCCTTACAAAGACGGAAAAGCAAGTGGACGTAATCTGCATGCCGCCGTGGCCGCCCGCCCAGCCGCACGCCAACCGCAAGGCTGTGTCCGCTGTGTGCATCTTGTAGCCGTGTAGCCCAAACCACCGACGGCCCGCACTGCACATGTGGGNGGTGTGTGTGGGGAAGACACACAGCATTGGTCATTGCAGGACAAAGNNGCAGATGCANGNCCGRCRARGCTNNTCGCNCCGCCCGCCTGCCCGCACGGCAGCGCTGCTCAGCGCACCTGAGCGGTGGCACACTGCACAGCCTGCGGATTGGGGGCTGTCCACCAACAGCAGGCACAGCACATGACCAGGCAGCCAGCCCACAGGACCAACCACAGCCCAAGCCAGCAGCACGCACCTGGAGGGGCGGGCCGATGCATCAYGGGCAGCAGCGATGGGCGGGGACGGCAAGCAAATGTACAGCATGCACGGTCCGCACTGCACATGTGGGTGTGTGTGTGGGGAAGACACACAGCATTGGTCATTGCAGGACAAAGGCCAACCCCGTTTCGGGCCGCCCTCCCACGCCGCGCCCGACCCTGCCGCTGCCACTCTCGCCACACCAAAGACGTGCTGAGTAGCTCACCGGCTCGGCGCGCGTCGCGCCGTCCCCCCGCGTCGAGGCGCGGTCGGCGGTTGCGGGGCAGCTTGCCCAGCGCCTAG
>JADXDR010000219.1:2028-13507 GCA_025026875.1 Chlorella ohadii
CCWYRGTGAGGCAGGTCTGCCTGGACCACCTCCCTTCCACCCGCAGGCGCTGGAGGAGGATGCGGCGGCCACGCAGCGCCGCATGGACGCCGCCAATGCACTCATTTCAGCACTGGGCGGCGAGGAGGTGCGCTGGAAGGCGCAGGCGGCGCAGTTCTCGGACACCATCAGCCGCCTGATCGGCGACTGCGCCATCGCGTCCAGGTGGGCTGGGAGGGGCAGGCTGGGGGTGCTCGGGCTCGGTGCGGTTGCACAGCAGCTCTGCCTGGGCAGCAAATTGCAGCCCTCTCCTGCCTGGTGCCACATAGCCCGAAACCCTGCCGCCGCTCTGCCGCACCCCTGCCCTACTCCTCCAGCTTTGTGTCCTACCTGGGCCCCTTCAACAAGGAGTTCCGCGAGCTGCTGCTGACCCGCGACTTTTACGGCACCTGCGTGCGCCTGGGCATCCCCTGCACCAAGGACCTGGAGGTGCGGGNCAGGANGGCCGTGCTGTNGCCTGTGCTGTGCCGTGCTGCACTGTGCTGCACTGGAGGCAGAGCAGGGCAGGCGGAAAATGTGCGGTGGGCGGACTCCATTTGAAACGTTTGCCTGCTGCGGCCGCTGCCCCACCGCAGGTCGCCAGCTTCCTGGCGGATGAGACGGAGACGGGCNAGCTGGGCGGTGGAGGGCCTGCCCTCGGACNGACCNTCNAGCANTCCNAGGCGGGTGCAGAAAAAGGGATGCTGTGAGCGGCGATCTGTCCTGTACAGGATGGCCGGAGCAGCTGCAGCACAGCACGCACAGCATGCAACTCTGCCTCTCACCCTGTGCACCGCCCCGCTGTGCAGAACGGCATCCTGTGCACCCGTGCCACACGTTACCCGGTGCTGATTGACCCTCAGGGGCAGGTGCGGCTCGCATGGCCGCTGGGGCGGCATGCTGCTGCTGGCTGGCTCTGCTGCATAGCCCGCATGCCAGACATCACGTGCGACAAGCGGAACCTGCGCCACATGCTATCATCGCTCACACCTGTCTCGCAGGGCCGCTCCTGGCTGCTGAGCCGCGAGGCCAAGAACGGGCTGCGGGTGACGCAGCTGAACGKCAAGCACTTCCGTAACATCCTTGAGGAGTGCCTCACGTTTGGCAAGTGAGTGCAGMTTGTCTTGTGAGGCAKCCTTGGYGMTTGGGGTGGTGCTGTGTCCGCTCAGCTCCCCGCCTCAGCCTGGGCAGCTCAAACGATACTCACCCGCTGCACACTGTTGCTGCTCGTGTGATGTTCCAGGCCGATGCTCATTGAGAACATTGAGGAGGAGCTGGATCCTGTGCTTGATCCCGTGCTGGAGCGCCGCTACMTCRSCYWMGGTGGSTGGGMCSMSMCCSGTRGGCRMGTSGCTSSYCAGMCGGTMCCTMCTGGRMMTTMRMMGRMWCTSMCRMWGSRTSTGMCAAGAGCTCACAGCCAGCGCGTCGTGTTGTGTTGGCCTCACACCTCGTGCACATCCTGTCATGCAGGCAAGAGCATGCTGGTGCAACTGGCCGACAAGGTGCGCTGCTGGTGGTTCAGCTGCTGCCGCCGCCGCCGCCGCTGCTGCCGCTGTTGTGGTCGCTGCCTGGCATATCGAATTCACGCACTGCTTCTCTTGTGTGCATCTCAACGGCTGCAGGAGGTGGACGTGGCCGAAGGGTTTGCGCTGTACTGCACCACGCGCCTGCCCAACCCCAAGTTCACGCCCGAGCTGTCGGGTGGGTGGGCAGCAGCTGCGTGTCAATGCATGGCCCGCTGTTGCTGCTGCCTTGATGTTGCTGCTGACTTGCTGTAGCCGTGACAGCACCTGCTGGTGCCTGCCTGCCTCAGTAAAAAATGACCCTTGCAGCACCGCCTCCTACCCAACCAGCCCCTACCCACCGCTCCTGCTCCCTCCCTCGCTCCCTCACGTGCAGCCAAGGTGACGGTCATCGACTTCACGGTGACCCAGGCGGGGCTGGAGGACCAGCTGCTGGGCCGCCTCATCCTCAAGGAGAAGAACGAGCTGGAGAGCCAGCGGCAGCACCTGCTGGCAGAGGTGGGCAGGCGGCGCGCTGGGGAGCGGCGGGCGGCTCGGGGGCAAAGCAGCGGGGCAGCTGCCTTACACCAACTGCACATGATGCGCTGCTGCACTGACCAGAAGCTGCGGCTGGGATCCTGCCGTGCCAGCAAAGCTGTGCTATGAAAGCAGCCATGACATTTCCTTCGTTTGATTGGGAGGCAAACACTCACCCGCCCTGCCTGCCCCGCTTCCGTGTGCCCCTGCTGCAGGTCCAGAGCTACAAGCGCAAGATCAAGCAGCTGGAGGACGACCTGCTGTTCCGCCTGTCCAACTCCCAGGGCAACCTGCTGGACGACACGGAGCTGATTGACATCCTGGCCTCCACAAAGCAGACGGCACAGGTGCTGCGGCGCTGCTGCTCATGGAGGTTTTGGCAGGGGGGCGGCAGGGGCAGAGGAAGGCAGGGCAAGGGGTGCATGCGATGCACACAGCACTAGAGAAACTGGCAGTGCTCTACATCTGCCTGCTGCCGCTCTCACACCTAATGGCAGGAGGTGAACGAGCGGCTGCAGACGGCCAGCGAGACGCGGCGCAAGATCACCGAGGCGTGCGAGGAGTACCGGCCCGTGGCGCGCCGCGCCACCCTCCTCTACTTCCTCATCGCCMAGTTTGCGGGCGTCAACTGCATGTACCAGGTGGGCGTGTGAAGGGAGGCTGGGGGAGTGTGGCGATGCAATGCTGGATGCACTTCCCTGGGGGGTCTGGAAAATTTCCAACACCGGCGCCAGCTTGCGCTTCCTTTAGTGCGAAGCGACGGCCCACCTCACCCTCCCCCGCCGCCACCCAGCGATCACTTCGCCTGCTGCGCTATGCTCCCCGCTCCCCTGCGCAGACCTCGCTGGCCCAATTTGTGAAGCTGTACGAGCAGTCCATTGACCACAGCGAGCGTGCGGTGCTGCCCGCCAAGCGCATCGCCAACATCATCGAGCACCTGACGTGAGGGGGTGGTTGCAGGGGTGGCGGGGATGAGCAGCTTTTCACTGCTTCCTGCCTCCCTGCGTCCTGACCTGCACAATGTGCCAAGCCTGTTCCACACCGGTGCCACCACACTCCTCACCTGCCGGGCAACCTGTCCCCACTTTGCAGCTGGGAGACGTACCTGTACGTCACGCGCGGCCTGTTTGAGCGCCACAAGCCAATCTTCTCCCTCATGATGTCCCTCAAGTTCGCGGTGCGATCACTAGTGTCAGGGAGCCAGCAGGCGGGGAGAGGCGGCAAAGGCTGGGAGGTGCATGAGCTGAGTATGTGGCCGCTGCCTGCAGTACACACTTGCGCTGTGATGCATCCCACTCGTTGCCACCCCATCCACTCCTCCCCTCCCCTCCACTTCTGCCGAGCAGGTCAGCGCGGGCCTGGTGCAGCCGTCGGCGGTGGAGGTGTTCCTGCGCATGGGCAGCGCGCTGGACATCGCTGCGGTGCGGCGCAAGCCCAAGGACTGGCTGCCTGATGCCTGCTGGCTCAACGTGGTGGCGCTGTCTGAGGGGCTGGACGCCTTCCGCGACCTGCCAGACTCGCTGGCGCGCTCAGATGCCGCCTGGCGCGCTTGGTGCGCTGATGGGGTTGGGGCTGCTCAGGGAAGGATGCAGGGATTGAAAGCGCTGCAGGGCTGGGCAGCTAATTTTTTTGCCCATCTCGCTGGTGCTGTGTATGCCATGGAGGCAGCACTGTCTGCATCTGTGCCGCACTGCTGCGCTGATTAGAAATGCCTCACCGCTGCCCTCCGCTGCTGCCTGCCAGGTACGACGCGGAGGCTCCCGAGGCGCTGTCTGTCCCGGACTTTGAGGCCCGCCTCTCCAAATTTGAGCGCATGTGCATCGTCAGGTGCGGCGGGCAGTGAGGTTGAAGCTGGGTGGAGGCAGCAGGGGCCTGCCTGCTGGCGGTGGCATCTACCGCCCAACAGCTGAGGGCCACCCTCAAGCTGAACCGTGCCTCCCCATCTCCCTTACTGCCGTTACCCCCAGGGCGCTGCGCGAGGACCGCACACTCATTGCTGCCGCTGACTATGTCGCCTCGGCAATCGGCCAGCGCTTTACTGAGAGTGTGCCCCTCAACCTGGAGCGAGCCTGGACGGAGAGCCGGCCGCGCACGCCGCTCATCTGCCTGCTGTCGCCGGGTGGGCAGAGAAAGGGGCGAGTGTGCACAAGGCAGCAAAGCTGCAACGAGTGCTGCGGCATTGACGCATGCTTGTCCTTAATGGCCGCTGCTATGCATCCTTGGACTGCTGCTGGGCAATGCCGCTGATGCTCCTTCTACGCTGCTCTGTCCACCCCATCCCCCACCCGCAGGCGCCGACCCCACCAAGCTGATTGAGGACCTGGCCAAGCGCAAGAAGATCCGCACCCTGGGCGTGTCCATGGGGCAGGGCCAAGAGGTCATTGCCCGCCGACACATGGCCACCGCCGCCGCCGAGGGCTGCTGGGTGCTGCTGCAGAACGCGCACCTGGGCATGGGCTACCTGGCAGAGGTGCGGCAGCGGGAGGGGCGGGGGAGCCAGCGCCGCTGCTGCCGACTTTGCCGCTGCTGAGCCTGGTGCACTGGCTGGTGGGGATGATGGCGATGCTACACCTACAACTCAGGCTGAGGGCAGCAGGGATGCACAAAGTCGTGCAGCCAGCCGCATTCCTCAACCTCAAAAACCCATGCCTCTTTCCCTTCTCTCCTCACCCAACACATCACAGGTGGAGTCGCTGCTGGCCAAGGGCGAGAACCTGCACGAGGGCTTCCGCCTCTTCATCACCGCAGAGCCGCACCCAGCCTTCCCCATCGGCCTGCTCCAGGTGCGGGGCTTGCGTGTGAGGCAGCGGCCGTTGCTGCCGGGCCGCCAGCTGGCGGCATGGTGCAAAAGAGCAGCATGCCTGTGACTGCATCTGCTGCGAGCCTTCAAAACGCCCTGCTGCAGCCTTGCCTTTACAAGCTGCTCCTCCCGCCACCGCCCATCTTGGCACCTGCAGATGGGCATGAAGATCACCAACGAGGCTCCCGTGGGCATAAAGGCGGGGCTGCGCGCCTCGTACGCCTGGGTCACTCAGGAGATGCTGGACGCGGTCAACCGGTGAGAAGCAGGGGGAGTGGAAAGCGACAGGAGGGCAGGGAGGCAGGCAGTGCAGCAGCCAGTGGCAGCTGTGCTGCAGGTCATGGCGCCACTGTGCTACCAAGGAAGTCGAAGGACTCACTTGCATGCCCCCCTCNTCCTTCCACATAACAGCCACGAGTGGCGCCAGCTGCTCTTCACCGCCTGCTACATGCACTCGGTGGTGCAGGAGCGCCGCAAGTTCGGCCCCATCGGTGCGCCGGCAGTGCTGGTTGCTGCGGGGTTGCGGCGGTGCGCGAGCGAATGGGTGTGAGCCACAACATCACTGCAAGTTGCATGTTCGTTCTGTTGCACCACGCAGGCTGGAACATCCCCTACGACTTCAGCCAGGGCGACCTGGCGGCTGTCACGCAGTTCCTGCAGGTGTGCACCACTGCTGCTTGCACTGCTGTGCTGCTGCTGTTGCTGCTGCTGCGACGGCTAATGCCCCTGCTCTTGAAGTGTTGCAAGTCGGATGCACCTAAGCTTGTTCAGAAGCTCTCCACCTCTCCATTTGCCCTTCCCCTTGCACTCCACCAGACGCACATCAGCGACATGGACGCGCGGCGCGCGGCCCAGCCCGACTGGCCCACCGTGCGCTACATGATTGCCGACATCCAGTACGCCGGCCGCATCACCGACGACTTTGACCGCCTGCTCATGGTGCGGGGCTGGGGTGCAAGTTGCAGTACAGTGGTGTATGCTGAGCAGAACCCATCACTTGTGCAGCCGCCACACTGCACGTCTACCCGCTCTCGCCCCAATCTGCAGGACACGTATGCGGAGCAGTACTACCAGCCCGAGGTGCTGCACAAGGGCGCCCAGCTGTTCCGCGACGAACGCACCGGCACGGGTGTGTGGCGCTACGCTGCGCTGTGGGGGAGCTGCTGGGTGCTGCTGGAACATTTTGAGCTGTCGGGCGAAGTGTGAGCCTTGTAGCTGCTCGCCCCAGTCTCACGAAGCTACATGAGGACAGCAGCACCCTCCTGCCCGTCTGTTTGAATCGCCTTCACACCTCTCTACCATGTTCCTCCTTTCCTCATGCTCAGCCTACGAGGTGCCGGATGGCAACGAGGTGGAGGTGTTCCGCAACGCCATCGAGGCGCTGCCCGACCAGGACAACCCCGAGCTCTTTGGCCTGCACAGCAACGCCGACCTGACCTTCAGGCGCCTGCAGGCACGCGCTTGCGCGGCAGCGCTGGCGGCACATGTGACTGGCCGTTGCAGTCGGAGTTGCACCAGCCGCATCCAGCTGCCACGCTTAGCTCCGCCTATTTGTTGTTGCTAGTTTGTTACCGCGCACCCCACCGCACCCCACCCTTCACCTGCCCTCGCTCGCAGGTGGCGGAGGGCGTGCAGCTCATCATGGACACGCTGCCCAAGCAGGGCGGCGGCGGCGGCGGGCAGACGCGGGAGGAGGTGGTGGACGCGCTGTGCGAGGAGCTGCTGGGCAAGGTGAGGAGAGCGGATGGGTTGGCAGGTGATGGACAATTTGGGCGTGCGGTTGGCCGTATGGCATGAGCCGCAGCAGGTGGTATGAAATGCAACAGATGGATCGACCCTGGGGGTATGATCAACTGGCTGCATTCAGGTTGACCTACGTTGCTGTGTGCCTCCCTGCCTCCCCCAGGTGCCCCCTGTGTTTGAGGGCGAGGCGACGCGGGAGAAGCTGCGCAAGCTGCAGGCGCAGGCGCCCCTCACCATCCACCTGCGCCAGGAGATTGACCGGTGGGCGGGCGGCAGGGAGGAGTGTTGTGGTCTTCTGTCGTATGGAGGTGCAGGCAGGCCGGGCGGCGGGCTGGCTGGATGCGGCAGGCAGGGAGGACCCCAGGAAGACGCATCAACCGCTGCTTGCCACAAGGCTTGCAATCCCTCTGTCTGCACATGACCAACTCCCCCTCTTCTTCCCTCTGCCACCCCGCAGGCTTAACCGCGTGGTGTCGCTGGTGGGCGCAACGCTGCGCGACCTGCGCCTGGCCATCGCCGGCACCATTGCGCTGAGTGATGAGCTGGCAGAGGCGCTGGATGCGCTGTTCAATGCGCGCGTGCCCAAGCGCTGGGCCAAGATCAGGTGCGGGGCGGGGAGAGGCCTGGCAGGGTCTGTGGTTTAAGGTTGGGCAGGTGTGCTTCCAAAAGTCGAGGCTGCTGGCAGAAGCAGCCACAATGAGTCTTTGCTGAGCACCCACCAGTACCGCCCTCCCTGCCGCCGCCGCCCTGCGCAGCTGGGAGGCCAGCGGCAGCGGCAGCTGGTTTGCGGGCCTGCTGGCGCGGCACGAGCAGCTGCACCGCTGGCTGAACAGCGGTCGGCCCAAGAGCTTCTGGATGAGCGGCTTCTTCAACCCCCAGGGCTTCCTCACAGCCGTCAAGCAGGAGGCGAGTTTAGGGGGGTGGGCGAAGGAGGTTGAGTGGTGATGCTTGGCATGGGTGCAGCGTAGCTGGCTGCGTGGCTGTGCCTCACAGCTGAGCGCTGACGGCTCCCCTATGCTGCCTGCCCCCTCCGCAGGTGTCCCGCAAGAACAAGTGGCCGCTCGACTCGGTGAGGCGGTGGGACGGCTGCTGCCATGCCGTTGCTGCTGACTTTCTGCTGCATCAATTTGCTGCCGCTGCTGCCGCCATCATGTGGTCTAGCCGCATGCATGTGGAGAGCACGGCTTGCCACCTCAATGGAGGCTCATCCCCACATCTTGCCTCCCCTCTTCCCCCACAGGTGCTGCTCAGCTCGGAGGTGACCAAGATGGGCGACGAGGGCGCTGTGCGCGGCCCGCCTGACGAGGGTGTGTACGTGCACGGCCTGTTCCTGGACGGCGCCGCCTGGAGCGCCAGGGAGGGCAAGCTGGTGGACGCGGCGCCCAAGGTGCGTGCTGCAGCTAGGGTGGGGGTGTTCGGTGCTCAGGATGGCCAGGGGTTTCATTGTCCGAGTTGCATGCTTGCTGCAGGATGTTGGGGCGGCCACGGTAGCATTGCCGCCAGCAGCCTGCTCCAAGTGAATCAACCGCACGTTGCCAAACCTGCCGCCGCCCTTCCCTCTCCTCCCCTTCCCTGCCCTCAGGTGCTGTACGCGCCGCTGCCGGTGGTGCACATCTCGGCGGTGCAGGCGCAGCGGCGCAGCGTGGGCGTGTACCACGCACCCTGCTACCGCACCAAGGCGCGCACCGGGCTGCGCTACATCGACAGCCTGGCGCTGCGCACCGACCAGCCGGCCAGCAAGTGGGTGCTGCGCGGCGTGGCGGTGATGTGCACCACCGACTGAGCGGGCGCACACAGGGCTTCCATTGGCGCAGCCTGCTGCAGTGAGCTGCCTTGCAGTGGCAGCTTGTTTGTTGCACAGTGTAACGTGACGTAACAGCGTAGATTGCTGCAAGAGAGAACAGAAAGGAGTTGCACACATGCCTCAGCCTGCTGCCGCCGGTGATATATCAATGGCGCTGGCTGTCCACAGATGTGCTGCTGCCTCAACCGATAAATCGGTGGCCGGCTGCCGCCGNCCGRCGCCGTTGATTAATCAACGGCCGNCCTGCGCCNGCCNATGCTGCTNGCCAATNGTTTNATCATTTGCACACATGCCTCAGCCTGCTGCCGCCGTTGATGTARCAATGGCGCTGGCTGTCCNCAGCTGTGCTGCTGCCTCAACCAATATATCGGTGGCCGGCTGCCGCCGCCGCCGCCATTGATTAATCAATGGCCGCCTGCACTTACAACAGCCGCTGCCAATTGATTTATTCCGACTGGCCTGCCCGGCTTGATACCAGAGCCTAGCCCGCCTGTTTACAGACCGGCCCCATCAATCACCAGGGAAGCCTTTAACGAGAGCCACCCTATAAAAAGCTGGCCCTTGATAGAGCCACTTCAACCGAAAGGACATCACTCGCCGCCGCCGCCGCCGACACCGACGCTGCTGCTGCCTCTGCTGCTGCTGTTTGCTGTTCCGCTGCGTGTTGCCGAGGTCAGCAGCGTCCTGCAGGAAGGTGGAACCTAAGCAAACCATTGGTCTTTCTGCTGAGCTTTGCTGCGCTTTGCTGCCTTGCTTACCATGCTGCCCACAACGCATGCTGCACTAGGTTTGCACGCTGATCACATCACACAACGGCACAATGCGGTTTTTACTTGCAAAACCAGGCTGCGTGCTTGCTCCTCCCATTCACGCATGCCACTGGGACGCACCTCAGCTGCCGCACCACTTCAGCAAAGCCTGGCCGCTCGGCTGGTTCAGCCGCCCAGCAGCGCTGCATGAGTGCGATGTAAGCATCCAAACCGCCAAACTGCGGGTGGGTGGGGCGGGMGGGTGGGGCAGCGGCAGGCAAAGTGTGAGCGAGGTAAGGCAGGGAGCAGGGGCGGCAACAGGCGGCAGACCATGCCTGTTTCACACAGGCTGCACGCAGGCCTGCGAGCAGGCTGCAAGCAGAGCACTTGCTGACATAACCTGCATTCAATCTTCAATCAATCTGCTTCCCTGCACACCTGGGCAGTGTCAGGCCCGGGCAGCTCCTCTCGAGGGGGCAGCTCGGGCCGCTTGCCGCCAATCACTCCGGCAGCCAGCTGCGGGGAAATGTGCAACGGCCGAGCCATCACTTGATTGTTGCAGCAGCCACAGCGGCCACAGCAGCAAAACAGGCACAGGAGGCACAGGAGGCACAGCAGCACGCGCAGAGGGCTGAAGCGCCGTGCTCAACATGCACTGCTACATCAAGCGCGCTGCTGCTAGGCCAAGCGTGCTTCAACGGTCCAATAGCAATCGCTTGCCGCACCTGCCAGGGGTTGCCGCCAACCTCGGACCAGGGCGCCCGCCACGTCAGCAGCTCCCACCTGCATGCGGGTTTGATGCCAACCTCTTCCTTGAAAAAGATGCAGCCATACGGGAGGGGTAAAGGCACGGACATTCGCATGCTGGCCAGCAAGCTCTCACAACCCCGCAATAGAAGCGGCTCACAGCACAACGCCGAAGGAGAAGACATCGGACGCGCGGCTGGCGCTGCCGCCGGCCAGCACCTCTGGCGCCTGCGGGGGGATGGGGCAAGGTTGGGAGGGACTGAGCATCAGGCGGGTGTGCCCCTTCCACCGCAGTAGCGCACGGGGGGCAAGGGACACAGTATGCTGTGGCCACCATGCTGGAACAGAGTCAGGTGCCCACATACGTCCACATGTCTCCACTCTGGACCCCTGCTATATGCTCCCTCCCACCGCTCACCAGCCAGCGGGGGTTGAGGGCACCCGCGGAGCTCAGCTGGCTGCTCAGCCCCGCGGCCGCCTTGGCCAGGTTGAGGTCGCAGACCTGCGGCAGCAGGCTCAACTCCATAGTGATGTGATTGCAACCAATGACACTCCAGGCTGCAAGGGCGCTTGGGCGAGGCTGACGTTGCAAAAAGCACAGCCTGCAACCCAGCAGCCGGGCACATGCAAGCGCATGCCACCACCGCTGGCGCTTTGCTGTGCCATGCTGTGCTTGTAGGCCACACCCACCTTGGCCCTCCAGGCTGCATCCACCAGAATGTTGGGCGACTTGACGTCCCTGCAGGGGACATTAACACATGTTTTTTTGAAGGGTATATAAAATGTATATGTTGGGCGACTTGACGTCCCTGCAGGTAGCCAGCGATAGAGTGGGCAGTTGCGTAACGCCAACGGAGCATCATTGTGGCGCTTCCAGCAGCTGGGATGCAGAGCAGGAGCAGCAGCAGCACGCCGGTCAATACTCACTCAGTTCAGCAGCAGCAGCAGCAGCAGCAGCAGCAACACGGGCTCAGAGCTTGGTTGGTAACCCAGACAACGCAATTAATGCAACCGCGGCGACCAGCGCGCCTCCGACCTGTGCAGCACGGGCGGCGTGCGGGTGTGCAGGTGCAGCATGCCCTGCGCAGCTCCCATGGCCTGCACGGGAGCGGCATCAAAGGGGCCTTCAAGCGACAACCAAGCATCAACAGCAACTGCGCATAGCTGGCATGGGGTCCAGGGCCTTCACAGTTTTGGTATGTCACAAGGCGGGCCCCCAGCAGACTCAACAAGCCTGCCCATCAGCACAGCCCACCAGGTGCAGGCGGCGGGCCCAGGTCAGCTGGCGGGCGGCTGCCGGGTCGCGCCGGGCGGCGGAGAGCACATCGTACAGCGATCCTCGTGGGCAGTACTCTGCAAAGCCAGGGGAACCGAACATTTCAGCACAGCCTGCTTTCTGCATCAAAAGATCGAGCGTGCATGTACTGATGGCCTGCATCAACTAAAGAAGAGAGATTGAAGGCAAATGAGAAAGTGAAAGTGTGGGCGCCACCAAAGCGAAAGTGAAAGTCAAAGTGAAAGTGTGGGCGCNGCCAAAGCGAAAGTGAAAGTGAAAGTGAAAGTGAAAGTGTGGGCGCCG
>JADXDR010000219.1:13705-36795 GCA_025026875.1 Chlorella ohadii
GAAAGCGAAAGTGAAGGTGAAAGTGCGAGTGCCGCCAAACTGAAAGTGAAAGTGAAATCGAACGTGCGAGTGCCGACAANGCGAAAGTGAAAGTGCGAATGCCGCCAAAGCGAAAGTGAAAGTGAAAGTGAAAGTGTGAGTGCTGAAGGTGACAGCCAGGGCTCAACTGCAACAGCAATGTTCATCCGTCTTGCAAAAGTTGCCCCGACAGTAAGCAACGCACCTGTCACAATAGCAGCCGGGTCGGCACAAATGCCCATCAGCTGCACACAGTTGGGATGGTGCAGCGCCGCCATCACTCCCGCCTCCCTCCGCAAATCCGCTAGAAGAGGGCTGGACAGCGTCAGCGCCTGCCGCTGCTCCGCTGCCGCAGCTGCCATGCTGCCACTTCTACTGCCGCCGTTCACAGCGATGCTGCTGCCATCTCCATTGCTGCTAGCGCCGCCATTGTTGCCGCCGCCATTGCCGCCACCCCCCTCCTGCCAGCTCAGCAGCACCTTGACGGCGCAAGGCGTTTCGTGCAGCCGGGCCAGGAACACGCGCCCATAGGACCCCTGACGTTGGGGTGGGCGGATAGTGTGGCTATGAGGTACAGGATTAGCCGCAGGACAATACAGTGGCAGGGAGCATGGGACTTGCATGCAGTGAGGTGGCAGGGAGGGTTGACGCACAGACACTGCCAAGCAGCAGCTGAGCGCAGCAGGGCAGACCAGAGCACAGCGCAGCACAGCACAGCGCACCTGTCCTATGGCCCGCTCGATTGTGAGGTCGCTGAAGCGCAGCTCCCAGGGCCGCAGCCGATCAGCTCCAGCGGCGGAAGAGCCTGGGTTGAGTAGGGCAGGGGAGGGGGCACACATGGTGCGGCCGAGGCATGGATGGCACCTGTCGTACCGCCCCTCCCATGTGCTGCATACTATGCATCCTTGCAGGCATCCAGCCCACTGCACAACCTGCCTGCACATCCACACACACGGACATGGCAGCGCCGCCAGCCTTGGTGCGCACCGTTGCTCTGCTGCGGCTGGGCTGGGCTGGGCATGCCAGGCGGCTGATCGTGTGTTGTGCTGCCGCTGTTCTGCGTCACACCCTCAGCACCCGATGCGCCAGGCTGCTCCGCTGCCAGGGCCGAGTCATTGAGTGCGGAGCCGCGAGGCTGCCCAGGTTCGGCTGTGCTCTGATCGGCCCCTGCTGCCCCCTCCGCCTGTGCATCAGCAGTTGCTGCCTGCGCTGCCGCAGCAGCCTGCGCCCACGCCGCCGCCGCGGCACCACTGCTTAGTGCCGCCTCTTCGACTGGGACCCCTGGTTCTGCTGCCGTTTGCGACTGGCTTGCAGTGCCATCTGCTGCACTGCTCAGCTGCTGCTGCCCCTGCCGCTCCTGCACAAGCAGTTGCTGCTGCTGCCGCGCCTGTTGCAGCTGGCGCAGCAGGCGGGCGGCCGCTGCATGCCCCGCTGCCTCTGCCAGATCTGCAGCCGTCTTCCCTTCACCATCCACTGCCGCTGGGTCCGCCCCGCCTGCCACCAGGCAGCGAATGACGGGCTGGGAGCCAAATGCAGCGGCCCTGTGTAGGGCCTGGCTGCCGCTGCTGTCAACCGCTCCAGGGTCTGCCCCAGCTTCTAGCAGCGCTCGAACCGCTGCCTCCTGCCCCACCCCCGCCGCTCGGTGCAGCGCTGTGCGGCCATCCAGGCTGGCCGCTGCAACANGCTGCATTCCCGCTCAGCNAGCTTGCGGAGGCAGCCCTCCTTGCCGCCGGCGGCTGCAGCTGCCAGCGGCGTGCGGCCAAAGGCATCAGCTGCATCCACAGCGGAGCCAGCATCCAAGAGAGCTTGCAAGCAGGGCTCGTGGCCGCTGCGAGCCGCCACATGGAGCGCTGTCCAGCCGCCACGGTCAGCCAGAGAGACTTGTGCGCCGGCGGCCAGCAGCGCGCGCAGGCACGCCTCGTTTCCCTGGGGAAGAGTTAGTGAAAAGAGCGGGTGGCGGTGGGCAGCGTGCTGGCTGGCAGGAAGCAAGGCCCACAGCATGCACAGCACAGGTAGCGTCCAGCCCAGCCCACCGCAGCTCTTACCACACCCAGTCAGCCAGCAGCTGCATGACACCCTGCACCAATCCCACTCCATCTCACCTGAAAAGCAGCAGCCGCCAGCGCAGTGGACCCGCCGCCGTCCTGCGCATCGACAGCCGCCCCATTTTCCAGCAGAGCCAGCAGGCAGGCCTTGTGGGCGCTCAGTGCGGCGATGTGCAGCGCTCGGCGGCCCAGAGAGTCGGCGGCGTCGATGTCGGCGCCCGCCTGGATGGTTATCAGGAGTGGGGGAAGTCAGGAGCAGCGGTTGGGAGTGTGGAAAGCGCCNGCCTAGTCTGGTGGCGGGAGCTTTGCGGGTGCATGCATGTGTGTGACACAAGGCGGTGTGATAGCAACGCTACCTGAGAGCGGAGCGGCAGGCTGCATGGCGGCAGGCACGCGATGCACACTTGCAGGCACCCAGGCACCCTGTGGTGCATTGGCATNCCCTTTTACCAGCCACTGCCTCTTTCCCCNTTACCTCGAGCAGCATGCGGATGGATGAGGGGTTGCCGTTGAGCGCCGCCAGGTGCAGCAGCGTGTCGCCGTGCCTGCAGAATAAAATAAAATAAAGCAAATCTGTTCTGTAGACCTTCAATTGTGTAGTAGCAGGTGAAATATAAGGCATGCCATGCATGCAGCACATGCTCCAATCAGGCTGGGATGGATATCCCGCCGCTAAAACACATTGAACATGTGCAAAACTGATGGTGATGAGCGCACCCGTCGCGCGGGCGGCGCGCCATGCCGGGGCGCCGCGACAGCTCCCGAGCTAGCAGCCGCAGGTCCCCCACCGTGCGGATGTCCAGCTGGCTGCTGGACGTCGAGATGCAGCCGCCCATCTGGGTCTGGGGTGAATGGCCGGCAGGGGAAGCTAGCAGATGTGTGTGAGGAGGGCGCACCGGCGGCGGCGGCGGCGGCAGCCCTGCACCGCAGCCACCCGCCCGCCTGGCAAGCTGCCCTGCACCTGATCGCCTTGCTGGTGCTAGTGCAGTGATGGCGGCATGGCTTGGGCGGGCGGAGGCAAAGCTGGGGTCCGGGGCTGTCGCACCGCGCAGCCGTGGTGTAAGGCAGATGTTATATTATTGCTTGTAATCGTAGCTTGGCAGCGGGCCCAAGCTCGCACCTGCTGCACGTGCTGCCACCATGCTGCACCGCCGCGCCGCAGCGTTCGCCCTCTCCCCCTGCTGCTGCTGCCACCATGCCGCCAAGGTACAGTTACAAAGAGGCGTGGTAATTGGTGGTACGAATAGGAGGGCATGTGCAAATGCGCAGAAGGGCAGAGGGGTTGCAGGAGAGGTGTGCAGAGAGGGAGCGAGCAGCGGGGAGCGGGAAGCGTAACAACGGGATGGGGAGCGACGCAAGTGGGCAGCGCAGCCATCAAGGCTGGGCGCTGGTCATCGAAACGCTCAGCTGGGGAGGTTCATTGATGCATCCGCGCGTTGGGGTGCGTCCTCATGCGTACTTGTGCTTGTGGTTGCTCTCAATGCCGCGCAGCGTCATGCCCAGCGGGTCTGCGGCAGCGAGCGGGCAGCAGCGGGAGGCGCGAGGGATGAGAGGTTGAGCAGTGATGAGAGTGAGAGACCGCACAGCGGTGCATTCAATGTGCCTGCGACGCTGACACAGAGTGCCGGGTCCAAAGCTGGCATGTGCACAACTGCACAGGTGCTGGCCGGCGGCATAGCGGCCTTGTCAACGACACAGCAACTGCAGACCACTGAATTGGACCCCCGGGCCACCCACTCTGGTAGATGCTGGTCCGCAGTTGCTTGGCTTCAGGAGCAACCCATCAACAGCACTGCGTTTCTCCATCCAAAAAGACCACCCACCCTGGTAGATGCCACTCCACAGCTCCGGGGCCTCGGGGTAAGGAGCCGCCTTGGCCTCCTCGATGGCGCCGTCGATCTCCGCCTTCACCTCCTGCAGCAGCACAGCATGGAAAATACGCTAGACAGATGTGAGCGACACAGTGTGTGAACCCAAGGATGCGAGTCCACCAACCGCGTGTTTGCAAAGCCCATTGATACAACCCCCACGGATGCCAAGCCCTGCTGATGTTAGAGCCCATCCAGCAGCCGCCCACCTTCTCGATGGCCTTGAGCTCCGCGGCCTCGGCCAGCCCATTGTCCACCAGCAGCTTCCTGCGGCAGGGGGAACGACAGTGATGTTACTGAATCAAGACAAATTGGTCGGGGCAAAGGCGTTGTCCACCAGCAGCTTCCTGCGGCAGGGGGAATCAGCGCAACAAGGTTGTTATCATTAAATCCAAGTCAAGTTGGCCTGGGAAAGCGCAACTGTTCCAACAGCAGCTTGCTGCGGCACAGAAATCCGTGCGAGACTTCCCAGGCACGCTCAAACATGCTCGACTGAGATGCATCCCCAGCAGCAGGAGGGTGTAGTGTCCGTCAGCTGCTTGCCGACTCTTGCTGCCGCCACACGCGCTGCTGCCGCCCGCCATGCAGCCTGCCCACCAGCCAAATGGTTTATCAAAGCAAAAATGCCCGCACCTGACGTGCTCGATGGGGTCGCGCTGCTGCCGGATGCTGCTGATCTCGTCACGGGTGCTGCATGGGGATTGAAGGGGGAGGGGCACGGAGTGGTGAGCAGGCAGGGAGCAACGGCGTGGGGCATCCAGCCCTAAATCACTGCAGCATACATTCAATGCCCCTGACAGGAATTGCGCTCACCGGTACGTGGAGCCGGGGTCGGACATGGAGTGGCCGTGGTAGCGGTACGTGTCCATCTCCAGCACGATGGGGCCTGCTTAGCCGGAAAAAGAGCATTTGTAGAGGGAGTCAGACATGCTTGTGGCGGTCCGGCGACACGGCAGCAGGACGGGTTTGCATAATTCAGACATGTGGCATTGCCGAGCATACTGACACAAAGAGAGCTGGTTGCTCANCCGTTGGCCACCGCGCACTCCTTGGCGTACGATGAAAGCATACCATTTACAACACAGACTGATAAAGCTGCTCACCATTGGCCACCGCGTACTCCTTGGCGTACGCAAACGCCTGCCGCACCGCCAGCACATCCATGCCGTCGCACTGCACATGCCGGGTGTGGGGTGGCAACACAGTGTGAGCAGCAGAGCATAGGAAGCGTGGTAGGCGCAGCTTGGACAGCAGGGCAGAGGAGTGGGTTTTGGGTGCGCGCACTGCAGTTTTCAATGCCAGCACACTCACAGGCTGGTGAGCTGCAGAACTACGGCGCGCAAGCTTGGCTGCACTTGGCCCACATCCAACTAGGAAAAATGCTAAAACAACTAAACAGTGACGCATGTTCATGCCGCGAATGCAATCACCACAGCTGAAGGCGGCCAAGCTTGAACAACAACATTACCAAAACATGACAATAAGATAATAACCGCACGTTCATGCCGGGCATGTAGTCGCCGCGGGTGTAGAAGGCGGGGGACTTGGCCGCACGCCACTCAGCGGTGCCCATGCCTGCACAGGGAGGAGTGGTGGCAGCGGCAGAGCGGGCTTGCAACACAGGCTGGCTTGCAACGCAGGCTGGCTTGCAAGGCTGACTAGCAGGGCTGGACTGCGATGCAGCTGCTGCTGTGGTGGGTGGGTGGAAGGCAGGCAGTACAAGCCAAGCAAGTGGTGATCGCTCGAGCAGCCTTCGCGACATGAGCGGTGCCGCCACACAAGCAATGCAACCATGCTAATCATTGCGCACCGTAGTGGTTGTTCTCGCACACAAAGATGCAGGGCAGGTCCCACAGGGCCGCCATGTTGAAAGACTCGAAGATCTGGCCCTGCAGCAGTGGCAACAGACAACAGGGGCAGGCGTTAGTGTGCCAGTTTGGAAAGGCGTGAGGGACTCGGAGATCTGGCACTGCAAGCAGCACGAAAACTTGAGAGCATGGGTCAGGCCCGCCCTCTACCGCCCTCAGCCCTGCCCCAACCACACCCTGAGGCACGGAGCCTGCACCCCGCCGCAGTGTAGCGCCGAATGGCAGCGGCATGCACCGCCATACCCCAGCAACTCCTGGGCCCGCAGCATGCGATGACATATGCACACACACCTGGTTGGCGGCGCCGTCGCCGTACATGGCCACCGCCACGCCACCCTCGCCCTTGTACTGATGAGCGAGGGCCAGGCCGGCACCCAGAGGCACCTGCAGCATGTGGGGGCAGGCGAGCAGCAGGCGTTGGCTAAACGACAAAGCAGCTGCCACGGGAGCAAGTGATGCGTGAGCAGCCACCCTGGCACCCAGTGGGGCATGCAGGGCTGGAGCAAGCGGGGTGAGCGAGTGCCTGTTGTTCGGTGGAGCAGCAGCTGCTGTGTACGGGGCAAACGCTCTGGAGCAAGGCATGGCCTCGCCCAGCAGGCAAGCAGACCGGCGTACCCAGCTTTCTCACTAACAGACTTGCACAACAGAAAACTGCTGCCCTGCCTGCTTNGNKCCCTSCMCNCGTGCCTTGCCCTGCTCCCAGCACAGCACAGCGCTGCCGCACCTGCGCGCCCACGATGCCCTGGCCGCCAAAGAAGTTGGTCTGCCGGCGGTACATGTGCATGCTGCCGCCCTTGCCCTGCAGGTGGGAGGGAGATGCGGGGCAAGCACGGGGGTCGGCGGCAGCACCAGGGCGGCTTGTGGGCTGGCAGCGGTGCGACGAGGCCACAAAGGAAGGCAAGCGGCCAAGATGAAGCTTCAGGAAGCAGCCTTCTCAGTGCAACAAAGCAGCTGCCTCGCACCTTGGAGGCGCCCTTGGTCCGCCCCATCAGCTCCGCAATCACCTGCACGAGCAAAGCCAGACAAGTGTGCCCCAGCTCAGCAGTTTGGGATCAACAACTAAAGGTGCTGAGTGATTTCTCCTGCCGCATCCCAAAGCCCCACCAAAACCGCCCCGCCCCCTTCACTGTCGTGCTCTCACCTCCAGCACCGTGCCGCCGCGCATGACATGCGTGGCGTGGTCACGGTATGACGTAATGATGGAGTCCTGCAGGGAGGCGGGCGCCAGTAAGAGCAGCAGGCGGTGAGGCATTCAATGCATTGAGGCACTCATGTTGAGTGTATGTTGAAGCCGCGCACAGCACACGCCAGCCCTTGCGTACCACCAGCATGCCCGCGGCGGCTGTTGCAGCCACAGCCGCCGCTGCAGCAGGGCTTGGCTGAAGCGGCAGACAGCTGTTGGATGCAGACCTGCTTATTACAAGCTGCTCTATTTATCCCTGAGCCCAGTTGCTCATTGTGCCACTCACCTTGTGGTTCAGTGCTGCCTCCAGACCCACAATCACCGCCTCCTGGCCATCGTAGCTGCGCAACAGCAGGTGTGGCGAGGCGGGAGCAGCACATCAGATCAATGAACAACCAGCATGCAGCGCTGTGTCTGCAGGGCAGAGCTGCAGGGGGCGGTGCAGCACATGTTGCCGCCGGCGTGTCGCTGTGCGCCCGCTCAAGCACCGTCATGGCGGCACACCCAGCAGCAGCAGTGGCGACGTGCAGCACATGGGAGGCAGGCAGCCAGCCAGTGGCTCCTCCCTGCAACAGCACCAGCTGCCACGGCTGCCCTCTGCCAGCGCAGCGGCCGCTCTTTGCTCACAGGTGGCAGAAGCCGCGGATCGCCTTGGCCTTGTACAACATGTCAGCCGAGATCTCCATGCGGCGCAGGCGGTACAGGTCTGCGGCACAGCGTGAGGGTTTGGCGGAGCAATGGGTGATTGTTCCTGCCGTGCAGCGGCGTGCCTCTGCGGATGAGGCATGCAGGGATGGCCGCAGGCACGCATGGCGCAGCAGCAGCAGCAGGCAGCACGCGACAGCACCAGCAGGCGACATCGGCAGACAGCTCCGTCTGTCGTGCAGCGTGCGTCTAGCCTGTGCAGCGCAAGCACAATGCGCACCCCGGAAGTACTGCAGCAGCTCCGCCTTGGTGGCGGTGACGGTGGTGGAGGGCGGGTCGATGCGGTGCGTCTTGTAAGGGTTGACCTGCGGGTCAATGCAAAGTGGGTGCGCGCTGGTGGAGCGGCGGCGCGGAGCAGGCCTCAGCAGTTTGATCATGCGCCGCACAGCCGCAGCTATGCAGCAGCATGATTCCACTGCATGCTGGCACGTAATGGAATGCATGATCAGCAGCGCGGCCTGCATTGCAGGGCTTGATCACAGTCCACTGCACCGCCGCCTGCCGCGCCGCCGCCGCCCTAGGCGGGCGCCGTCGCGGGCAAGGCCTGGCGGCCCCACAAACGCACCTCTGCCGTCAGCACATCGCCCTCCACACCGATGGTGGTGCCATAGCCCCGCTGCAGCGCGGCAGCGCCGGCAGTCAGTGCCCGGGCGCCCAGGGAGGCGCGCAGGGCGCCGCTCGCCAGCGCAAGCATGGGTGCAAGGTGTGCGGAGCGACGTGAATGAGCGGGAGCGCAGCGATTGCAAAGCCCTTCGGCGAGGTGCGGCGACAGGCTTGGGACGGCCCGGGCGGCGGGTGGATGAGACCGGCTATGCTCCAATTGCGTGCAGGAGGGCGCCGGGGGCCTGATCCAGCGCTCGGCGGCTGCATGGGGGGTGCCTGGGCCAGCGTGGCTCAATCGCGGAGCAAAGCGGCACGCCTGCGGCCGGCCGCCCGCTCCCGCACACATCCCCGTCCCCAGGAGTCTGAAGCAGCAGCCATGGCCGCCATTGCCGCGACCGCAGCGCCCGTGGTGGCCCGCGCAGCCGCCCACCCCGCTCGCCGCCCCGCGGCGGCGCGCCCTAGCCCCCGCAGCGCCTTCGTGGCCCGTCGGCCAGCGCAGCGGGCGGTGCGCGTCTTCGCTGCCGACCCCTCGGTGAAGGCAGGCGAGTGCTGGGCAGCCCGGCTTCCGAGGCCCAACCCCGCGGCTGCACNTCCCCCAGAGCTGCCATCGCAGCTGGAACCCGGGGCGGCGGGGAGGTGATCGAGGCTGCACAGGGCGTGGCGGCGGCCGCCGCCGCGCCGACAGCGCTGCCCCTGACTACCACTGCCGCTGGTCCGCKTCGATGCAGGCGCGGGCGCCGTGACTGACGGCACTTGGGATGAGCTGGTGCTCAAGTCGCCTGTGCCCGTGCTGGTGAGGCGGGGGCGCGCTGCCGGGGCCGGGGTGGGCAGCGGCAGCGGGCGCCGTGCCGGCATGCTGAGCGAGAGCAGCCTGCTTGGCAGCAGCTTGCAGCGGCAGCTGGCCAGCCAAGCAGATAGTCCCAGCTGGCAATTTTGGATTTTTCGGCAACTGGCGGAGTGGAGTGCTGGGCCGGCCTGGCACCGGCAAGCCGTACCAGCATTGCAGCGGGCCATGTGCATCAGCTGTGCGGGACCGGCTGAGCCACACTCCCGTGGAGGACAGCCGCCAACAGCCTGGCACCTGCTGCTGGGTGCAAGCCGAGGGCTGGCAGGTGCCAGCTCACCAGCGCGCAGCTGCTGGGCAGCCGTCCAGCCGCAGCTGCTGACGCCACACCGCAGCACTCGGCAATCAGCCAGCAGACCCTAGCAGCGGGAGCAGCTTGCTCGCAGCTGCGCGCGGCCGGCAGGCCCTGTTACGGCCAACATCTCCCCGCCACTGCCTGGCCGAACATGTCCCACACCCCTGCTCCGCGCCACCGCCACCCCTCACCTGCCCTGCTCAGCCTCTCTCAACCTCGCCCGCCCTGCTCCGCCTCTCCCGCAGGTCGACTTCTGGGCCCCCTGGTGCGGCCCCTGCCGCATGATTGCGCCGCTGGTGGACGAGATTGCGGCCGAGTACGGCGACCGGCTGCGCACGGTGAGCACGCTGTGCTGCGCTGTGGCACGCTGTGGTCTGGGTTGCGCAGCGCTGCTCTCCTGGTGTGTATTGCCTGTGTTGCTTGGCTGCTGAGGTCGCAGCCACGGCTGCCGCGGCTGCCTGCATGCTGTGCTGTGGCATGCTGCACTTTTCATGCTGTGCTAAACCTTGGTTGCAGTGCCACAGCCACTGCTGCAGCCGGCAGGGAGCGGCAAGCATGCTGCGCTGAGGCTGGGTTGCACCTTTGTGGCATCTGAAGCTGAACACGGGCGAGCGCCCCAACGTGGCACACCACTCCAGTGACCTTTCTCCAGCTTGCTGTTGATGCATCCCTCCTTGCCCCACGCTTCTCTCGACCCGCAGCTGAAGCTGAACACGGACGAGCGCCCCAACGCGTCCCCTTGCTCACCACCCTGTCGCACTTGGCAATGATCACTCATCCCAGCTTGTGCTTCCCTTGCCACCCCTCCCCACCCCGCAGCTGAAGCTGAACACGGACGAGAGCCCCAACGTGGCCACCGAGTACGGCATTCGCAGCATCCCCACCGTCATGATCTTCAAGAACGGCCAGAAGATGGACGCGGTCATCGGTGGGTCCATTGTTGGCAGCAGGCTGCTGTGTTCATTTGTTTGCACGTATCAGGGCCTTGCTCAGCTTTCTTGTTCGTCTTCTCGCAGGGTTGCTGCTGTCCTGCGCTCCACGCCATCCCCTTCCAATCATCCCACCCTGTACTCACCCAACCCCGCCTCCCCCTGTGCCCTCCTTCCCTCGCAGGCGCGGTGCCCAAGGGCACGCTGGTGCAGACCGTTGAGAAGTACCTCGACTAAGCGCGCGGGGCCTTGGCCTCCCGAGGAGGGCCTCGCGCCTCTTGGAGCTAGCAAGCAAGGAGGCTCAGCTGTGCCGAGCGCAAGCTGTGCTTAGCGGCCCCCTTTGCCTGGCTCAGGAGGAGCGCGGGGCACGCAGAGCGCGGGCGGCGGGGTGCTCCTTACGGCCCTCCGCCCTTTGCGTCTCTCCGGCTTGGAATCTGCGGGCGCGCTGTGCGGGGTGGGGCGGTTGGCTGGCCATCCGGCCAGGTCAGCCCCTCCCCCCSCCGCGCCCCSCCCCCRCTCTCCCCGCCTATTCTTGTACCAGCTCTCAGCACAAGGCACGCCACNNACTNGCTCAACACCATTCAATTGCTCCCGCCCCCTGACCCTTTCGTCGCACCGCCGGCCGCCGGCGCGCCCCGCAGCGGCGCCCGGCCTTTTCCCGCCGAACCAAACACCAATGGAGAAGAGTGCGTTGGGCGGGCCCGCCACAGGCCCCCCCGCGTGGTTTCATTTTTGGATGCTGCTCCCCTGCATTCGTTAATACTGTCGTTCGTCTGCCGGCANGCGGAAGCGGGGCTAAGGAAGGGCAGCAGACGACAGGCAAAGGCTCAGGAGGACTGGCAGAGATTATGGTTTNGNCTTTGGATGCTNCANGCGGNCATTGTGAGATGTCGGTGGGTGCAGCCATGGCAGTGGCGAGCATGCAGGGCTGGNCTGAGANGACACTTGCATGTGAGAGTCGTACGGCGGCCGTGCTGCCGTGGCGCTCGCTGGNCGGCGCCGGCGGGNACANTGGGGCAGCGCCATCGCGCCANTCCGGCATATGCATGCCATTNGTGAGGACTCTGCTGCTCTAATCGCACGCCCCGCAAGCCCGAGAAGCGCCCACGACCTCGAGCGCAGCAGCGGCAGGCATGGCGAAACGCAAGGCAGAGCAGGCAGAGGGCAGCAGGAAGCAGCAGAAGCAGCAGGGCGGCGGCAAAGCGCGGCAGCAGGGCGATGCGGCGCAGGCCGCCCCGCCGGCAGCAGCAGTAGTGGCGGCGCAGCCAGCGGCAGTGCGGAATAAGGAGAAGGTGCTGCTGCTCAGCAGTAGAGGCATCACCTACCGGTGAGCGAGCAGGGAGGCGGGCGGCGGCGCGAGCGGTGGCGGCGGCGGTGCAGGCACTCCGCCTTTGTTTGCCCGCTGCCTGCTTATGGCGTGCAGTTGTATGGCACTAGCAGCAGCACCAGACTGGCAGCGTTGGAAGATCAACAGACCTCTCACCGCTGCCGCCGCTGCAACCTCGTGTTCCTTGCCTCCTCTGCCCAGGTTCCGCCACCTCATGCTGGACGTGACGCAGCTGCTGCCGCACAGCAAGAAGGTGCGTCTCTTGGCGCTGCTGGTTGACGCGGGGTGCAGGTTGAGCTGGCAGACACCGCTGATGGCCTTGCTTGCTGCTCACTCCATTGCCGTGCCCGACTCGCCCCGGCTCGCCAGCAGCACATGCTTTTCGACTGCGCCTGCCCTGATCGCAATCCCTCCATTCTATTATTTCGCAGGACGCCAAGCTGGACACCAAGTCGGAGCGGGGCGTGATCAACGAGGTGGCCGACCTCAAGGTGGGCAATGCTTTTTCAAAGCTTGTTTGCAGTGGCACGTGTGTAGCTGCATGGTCCGGAGTCCGCCCAAGCCTGCATCGCTGCACATCTCCCCCATGCTTTGCTGGTTTGGGCACCGCTGCGGTATGTTGGCATGATGTGGAANGGGCTGCAGCAAGCGTGCTGCGCTTCATGGCGTGCCGGCAGAGGCTGCCCGCAGCTTCTCTCCGTTGCCCCCTCTCTAATTTCCCTACAAGGCTGCTCCAGAGTGCTGTACTTTGAGGCGCGCAAGCACACGGGGTCGGTCCCACAAATCCACAAAACTGCTGTTCATCAGGGTCTGTTATTTTTNCTTTCGTATACCTGCCCGCAGGGCTGCTCCAGCGTGCTGTACTTTGAGGCGCGCAAGCACAAGGACCTGTACCTGTGGGCCGCCAAGTCGCCCGCCGGCCCCTCCGTCAAGTTCCACGTCACAAACGGTGCGGGGGGCGCTGCTTATGGAATACAAACGATGTCTTGTTTGGGAGGCCGTGCAGCCCGGCAGCCCACCTGTCAAGCGCCACATCACAGACGGTGCGAAGGGCGCTGCGAAGCCACTTTTCACCTGGCCTCAGTTCTTCGACTTATCAAATATCAACGACTCAAATCGCAACACATGCCCCCCTGCAGTGCACACGCTCGAGGAGCTGAAGCTGAGCGGCAACCACCTCAAGGGCTCCCGCCCCGTCCTCTCCTTCGACAAGTGAGCGGCTGCTGCTGCCGCTGCGGCCTGCTGTTGACACCCTGCGTATGTTTGCCTGTCCACGTGTGCTGGCATGGTTGCCCACCCAGGCTGGCTGTGCTTGGCCAGTCGGCGTGCCACTGCTTTCCCAAGCTGCTTTCATGCCAAAGCAACACAGTTGAACAATTACGATTTGCCTTTTGTGTGCGTGCAGGAACTTTGACGAGGAGCCGCACCTGCAGCTGCTCAAGGAGATGCTGACGCAGGTGCGTGGCTTGATGCCTTCGTGTTAAGAGGCAACCTTGCACAAAACTCAGATTTGCGGCTCACGGAATGGGCCAGCCAGCTGCGGAAGGGGGCGCGGATGCGCCCCTGCGGGACTGTGTGCCTTTTCGTGCCTCCCTGCTGCGCTGTTTCAGCCTCACAGCCGCCATGGCATCACCCAGTTTCCATGCTTCTGCCCACAGAACCTCCCCTCCCCTGCCTCGCCCGCGGGTGTTTGCCACGCCCGGGCAGCAACTCATGCCCTGCCAACCGTCTGCAAGCTCACCTCATGCGTCTTGCTATGCGTCCGCACCCCCAAAGCAGGTGTTTGCCACGCCCAAGCGGCACCCCAAATCCAAGCCCTTCTTCGACCACGTGCTGTCCTTCTCCGTGGCAGACGGCCGCATCTGGCTGCGCAACTACCAGGTGGGTAGCAGTGGCTGGTGTGGAGGCCAGCTAATAAGAAGTCCCGCACTTCGTAGTTCTTCACTGCTGCATGGAGTCACTGGCTGTGGCCGACGGCTGTGCTTGACATGGATGGAACATACCAACCTACTAGGTTGAGGGTACATACCTGCCCTCCAGGTGCTGACTGTTCCACACGGCAGGTTGGTAATCAGCAGCTCTTGTGCACATTCATCTGATGCAGCCAATGCTCCTGTCGATGTCACCGCAGGTGCTGCCAGACCCGGACAAGAAGAAGGGACGATGGAGATGTTGAGAAGCGCGTTCAAGTTCTTATTCCCAGCGCTGTCCTGCTCCTTTCCTGCCGCAGGTGCTGCCCGACCCCGACAAGAAGAAGGCGGGGCGCGATGCCGTCACGCTGGTGGAGGTGCGCGCTGTGCACTGCTTTGGCCGTTGTTTGCAAGAGATGTGCAAAGCACCTTRCTGGCATGCGCCTGCCGCTGGTTGTGACGCGGTGGAGGTGCGCAGCTTAAGTTTTGCTCGGCTTGGGTGCCCTGCTTCCTTTGCTCTCTGCAGCATGCACCCGCTCCTGCTGCTGGCTGTCCAGCACCAGAYGCTGTGGCTCAGTGGTGTGGSCACTAGCCGTTGCGCAAACTCATTGCCGCGKGTGCGTTGAAAGCTGCGTGCTGTGGAAACTCAGTCARCCCCGCNCCTGCCCCTGCCCCGCCCCTGCCCCCTTGCTTCACAGGMNGGGCCCCCGCGCGTGCCTGCAGCCCATCAAGATGTTTGCCGGCAGCTTTGGCGGCCCCGTCATCTACGAAAATGCAGCCTACGTGTCACCCAACACGGTGAGAGCGGTTGCACTGATTGAAAGAGGCTGCTGGCGGCCCTGTTGTCTGTACGTCCCAGGCCACCCAATCGGGTCCACCTGCCCACCAGGCTGCTGCATTTCCCATTCTCCGTGTGCCTCCCAACCAAGTGCTTCCGCCTGAATCTCCCTGTGGCTTCCAGTGCAAATAACCAGCCTCTCCCACCCCGCCCGCAGATCCGCTCCATGCTCAAGCGGCGGCAGCAGGGCAAGTACGCCAGCAAGGTGGCCAGCCGGGAGGGGCGCAAGCAGCACGTGGCCGCAAACCCGCTGCCGCACGACGAGCTGGCGGACGTGTTCAAGTAGTGCTGCACAATGCCAGCCTAGCAGACGTTCACCAATGACGAAGGGCACTGCTGGCGAAGCGCTGATGAGGGCCCTGTGCTGCTGGCTGCCGGTAGTGTGCAGCGGTGATGCTCAGCCTGGCGGCTATGGCCGTGCAAGTTGGCGCCCGNCGNCAAAGACACCACNATTGTGCGNCGATCCATGTAAATTACTTGACCTTAGCATNGTGAGAGCAGATNGGCTNGCAGCTGTCCCNTGTGCCGCGGGGAGTGCATAGACAGGTCGNCCAGCTGTCTATGTTCAACGTCTTGCAGGGGGCTCAGTGCATTCCGGCTATTGTTGCACATCCAGCAGCGGCGCAGGGCGNCCGCTGGGCTGTTGGCGGCGAGGAAGATGGCATACGACTGTTATGAAAGGGCCTGCTTAAGGTCCCACCAGCCCAACAAAAACGCCGCACCGGCTGCCAACACGTTGCCCGGCAAGTGACTTAGTCGTCCTGTCNTACCAGCCTCTCCAGCACCCTGCAGCGCCCGTACGGAGCATCCCTCACCCCCCGTCTTATGTGCTCCGTTAGCTCAGTCGGTTAGAGCATCCGTCTTATGAGTTTTTTTTNGCGTTTTTNGGCCTTCCTCAGCACTCCCCAAGGGCCGGGGATGCCAGGGGAATGCTTGGGCGAGCTTGGGGGTGCCTCGCGGTGTGGCACCGGCTGCGCCCCGCCGGCATGGGCTCGGGTGGCCCGCGGCGATCAGGCTGCCCGGCTGACAAGTGCTGCGGCAGCGTTGCAGCGGATGTTGGGAGCGTCTGATGCAGGGCTGCCTGCTGTCCAGGAGCCTTTGGCTGGCGCCCCACCGCCGTTCCAGACCAGCATGCATGCTGACCGCAGCTGCCGTGCGCGCCCACGGCCTGCTTGCTGCGGGCTGTGCACTGGCGCAGAGAGGTGCCATGCACGCCAGAGCACGGTTCGGGATGCACGGTGCAAAGGGCACATGACACACAGGGAGGGAAGGCAGTGCGGCCGCACCCTGCGCAGCGCAGCGGGCAGCGGCAAGCAGCCCCCAACTGAGCAGCGCACCCGAGAGGCCCCAGGCAGTACCCACAGCGGATCTGCGCATGCAGCCAGCAGAGGCGAGGAGGCAGGGCAAGGCATTGTGGCAGCGGTGGGCAGCATCATAGCCGAAATGCCCGCTTTTGACAGAGGGCGGCAGCGGTGGCGCTGGCGACGCTGGAGGACAGGCGATCGGCCGTGCAGAGGGCATTGGCAGCTGGTCAGCAGCGTCTGGGCAGGGCCAGGAGCGGCACCACGGCCTGCGGGCCGCTGGCCGCAAAGGCAGCGGCGCCCAGAAGCCGCCTCGCAGGGCGCCGATCAACCGCAACGCATCTGCGGGCGAATGTATCCCATTTGCTGAGAGCCGACAAGAGCAAAGAGCGGCCAAGAGAGCTGCTCCCCGCGTGGCGGCGGTGCCGCGGCATGCCGACAGCCGGCACATCAGGGCTGCAACCTGGCTGTCACCAGMCCAGTGTGTGCGTGCCGCATTGGCAGCACACCATTGACCTCACTATTAACTCTTTAATGGTGGGCCCGATGATGCGGGCGGGACCTATGGCAGCGGCGGAGTCCCAAGCGCAGCATGGCGGCCGGGCGGCATTGGCGGCGGCGGGCGCTTGTCGGTTGCGGCCCCTCCGCCGCTGCAAGCTCATGACTGGTCTGGCCTAAGCACCACCTGGGCAGCTTATACTGCTCATCTGGAAGGCCTGCATGCGCTTAGTGACTACAGAATTGCAACAGCCCCGAGCGCAGCATGGCAACCGGGCGGCATTGGCGGCGGCGGCGGCGGGCGCTCGGTGGGCACGGCAGTCATGCAGCCAGAACTTGGCAAGAATTTGTGGAGGACAAAAGCAGTGCATCAAATGTAGCACTCGCGCTCCCGATGCCACACCACGCACGGCAGGCAGTTCATGGCGGCGGCTCCCTCTCACCGGCTCCCCTGCCCCATGCATGTGGTTCATTGCCCTTGAAATGTGGTACTGTGTCAGATTCAATCGCAAAGGCGGCGCCATGCGGACCAGGCAGCGAGGTCGCCGCCCCCACGCACCCGGGCCGAAGCTGCCCGCGTCGGGCGGGCATGGAGCCACTCGTAGTGGGTTCAGAGCGCATGAATTGCGGCGTGTGTGTCCTCAGCTGGCCGCCGATCGTCGCACCGGCCGCCGATCGTCGCACCCGAGTACCACACGCCGCCAGGGGTCCGGCGGGCCACCATGGCGCACAGTGAGACTGTCGGGACGTCTCGGTGGCAGCCAGGATGCGCCAAGCGAGTGGCGTCAATTGCCTTCTTGCCTGCCGCCGCAGCCGCCGTTGCCCACCGCCTCTCCTGCCGCTGGCGCAGGCGCAGCTGCAGAGCGTGCAATGAAACTGCTGATACATAGTGCTTTGGAGCTTAATATGAACGTTGAGGCAATCGCTGATGCACTGGCACAGCCTGATCTGCTGAGCCGCATCCTGTCGGATTGTGACGCCGCCGATTGCACAGCAGCGGTCGTTTACACAGCCGGCGGCAGCAGCAGCAACATTGCTGCGCTTAGCCCTGGCCCAGGAGCCAGCGCGACAGGGGCAGGAAATGCCAGCCGCCCAGCAGGTGGCCATGCAACCAAGCGGCCCAACCCCATGCTGCCCCTGGGCGGTGTGGCGGCGGCAGCACAGCGCTTAGGCAGCTCCAGCCTGCACCAGCTGGTACAGGCAGTGGACTCACCGGCCGACCAGATACCCAACAGTCTGAACTGGGCATGCGCCCTGTCCGCCATGCAGCACTCGATGCTGCTTGAAAAGGGGGCGCGCTTGGTGATTCCCTGGTCGGCCAAGAAGGTGAGCAGGCAGCGCGGTATGGCTTATTCAAAAAGGTTGATGCTTCATGAAAAGCAATATGGGTCGGCATTTGGAGCGCTGGCCTGGCTGCTTGCCCCAGCCCCTAACCTGGCCGGCCCTCCAACTGCTTCTCCTCCAGGCGGCTGAGGGTGCGCTCGGAGTGGCGGCCAAGCTTACCAGCGCATGCAAACTGCTGCTGGCTTGCCACCATGCGGGTGGCCGCCGCGTGGTGCTGGCCAACGAGTTTGTCAATCGTTGCATGGGCAGTGACGGCTCGCAGCTACCGCTGCATGGCTACCACCGCGACAGCTTGAAGGGGCTCATGTTGCTGGCTGGGCTTCCCGGCTCATCATGAATGTGCCGCTTGACCCAGAGGCGCGGTCGGGGCTGGCGCTCAGCACAGGCCTCGGTGCATCTGCACTTGAGGCGGCCTTGGGCTATGACGGCAAGGCGCTGCTGGTGGCCGCACCGCTGCTGCGAGGGGAGGGTGGCATGTGGCATGCCAACCTCAGCGTGCCAGCAGCCCTCAGCGTGCTAGCAGCAGGGCAGGAGGGCTGCCGCACCCTGTCCAGCATCTTCAATGTGGCGCCCCCCGACTGCTTGCAAGCAACGCGCCTAGCCAACATTGGGTCTCCAGAGGTGAGGGGGGTGGCAAGCATTACTTAGTATGCATGCGGGCAGCTGCGCTGTTGGCAGGCAAAAGCATTTGCACAGTCTGCGCACGCAATGGGTGACCTTGCACGTGACCTGGCCTGTGAACCTGCCTACCTTGCTCCGTCACGCCCGGCCTTCCAACTGCAGGCATTGGTGGCGGCGCTGATTGAGCTGACCTGGCGTTTCGACCTGTCACTGTGCTGCCCTGCGCGTGCCTTGACGCCCACTGGCACGGCCACCAGCTTCTGGGACGAGGGGCAGGCAGGTGCGCAGGGATGGGTGCAACGCTGCGGGCTATGGGATTGGGGAAGGAATAGCATTTTGTGTGCATGTTCCAGCATGTGACCCCGGCAGCTGATGTGGAACTATGTGTAGATGCATCGAAACAAAGAGTGAATTGGCCACCCTTTGCAGCGAACATCCTAGTGATGCTGCGTGATCGCGATGGCGAGCCGCTGCTGGACGAGAATGGCGACCCGCTGTACCGTCGTGCTTGCGAGGCGGCAGGGCTGGCCTCAGGTGCGCTCTGCATCGGTATCGGGACGCACATGTATTGCTTGTGCGTGCATAAGCACCTATGTTAACACATGCGTTGTTGCATGGTGCACAAACGCAGCTGCAGGACACGTAAGTGCCACTAGCGCCTCCCTCTTGGCCCTGAGTTGTGCAGCGGCCTCGCGCGAGCTCCTGCGGCAGGCGCTGCTCGGCACCCTGCTGGCGGAGTTGCGTGCCTCGGGCAAGCCACTGCCCATCATGCCCACCCTCCGCAACATGACATTCGTGAAGGCAAGTCTCGCAGTCCATTGATTTCCTTGGCATCTGATTGCTCAGCATGGCTAATCTGCAAGCATGGATGGGCAGCCAGCAACCTGTTGGGTAAACTGCCTGCTTGTGGCGCACTCTACACAACACTCAATGTCGGCAGAGGTCCCCGCATTGATAGTTGCTCTTCTCCGACATACCAAGTGTAGTTGTACAGCTGCCTGATCTTTCTGCTGCTGAAACACCCACTGGTGCAGCTGGTGTCTCTGTTCCCTGGCTGGGAGGCGTGGGAGCAGGCGCAGGGTGGTGGCGGCCACGCCAGCAACTGCATGTGGCGGTCACCAGCAGTGCAGGGCCGCAGCGTGAACAGCTGCAACCAGCTGTGGTTCAGGCAGTTGTGGCTGTGGTGCTTCCTGCATGATGCGTGGGGCATGCTGCAGTGCTCGACTTCACTGCTCGCCGCCGCCCAGCAGCTGGACGCGTTCTGCTGCCTGATGGGCATCACGCCAGCTGCGCTGTACGAGGCGTTCTACGTGCCTTCCCTGTCCAGCACACAGGCCTCGCGCAAGAGTGAGTGAGCTGTAATTGGGGCTTGGCTTGCTGAAGAGGCTGTGGATTGACTGGGACGGTTGGTTGGCTAATAAGGCGAATGCACGATGGTTGTGCAACAACTTTGAATGCGCTATCAAAGCAGCAGCTGCTCGTCATGCTCTTCGCCCCATGCCACTTGATGCGCAGAGAAGTTTGCCAAGATCATGGCGGAGCGCCGGCGGCGCAGCGAGGCCTGCCCCAGAAACCCGCTGAACCAGGACAACTGGCCGTCCTCGCTGGCCTACAACCGCTTCAAACAGCTTATGCGGCTGCGCAAGGCCGAGAGTCCCTGCCCCGCCCTCAGCGGCCAGCAGCCTGAAGCAGCTGTGCGGTTTGAGTGGCGCCGCCGCCTTGCAGCTCAGGTGCTTGCAGAGCAGTTTTGCAGCGATGTGTGCGTGCTGCCCGCCTGGACAGGGGAGTGGGTGGAGGTGCCAGCCAGCCAGGTGCCATGCGGCCGTGCATGGGCGTACGCGCCCATGCCGCTGCTGGCAGCCGGGGACAGCGAGGATGATGAGGCGGATGAGGCGGCTGCTGCCGCGGCCCATGAGCAGGCGGTTGCTGAGGCTGCTGCCGTTGCAGCTGAGGAGGAGGAGGCGGCGGAGGCCGCTATGGGGGAGTAGAAGGGCAGCACTGGCAGGCAGCGTGGTCAGCGTTTCATTCAGTTCAGTGCATTTTAGGTTGACTGGTGTTGCTGCTGAGATCTGCATTGCTGCTGCTGATTGTGGCACCAGTCTGGCACAAGGCTGAGTAAAGCTGGGTGCGAAGTGGGAAGAGAGCTGGCCAGCTGAAAGAAAGAAAGAAAGACTATGCCCTTGGGCGTGGGGTTGAGAGAGCTGGCCGGGTATAAACCTTGAAGGGAGCCCTTGAAGGGCACCGGCCGGCTACCACATCCGGAAACTGGAGGGGCGTTTTATCAATGTTGGGAGGCACTGGGGCAGCAACAACATGGGGCCAATGCGTGTGAACAACACCCATGCAGCCCAACACCCGACCAATGGTGCATTGGATCACTGCATAYCTACGTTGGCATTGATCCAACAGCGTATGGCTCTGTTTCAACAGCTGGCAAAATCATGCACGTGGCTTTTCCGGAGGTTTGATAAGTGCTGAACAGCACTGTTGGGGCCAAGTGGCCGGTTGAACTCCCTTGCGCCAAAGCTGGGCCTGGTGCGGCGTGGTTGGCCACTGCAAGTAGCTGATAGCTGTGGCCCTGCGGTGAGCAGGGTGAGAGGGCAAAAGACGAGCACTTGGCGCACCAAGTGCATGGCGCCGCCTTGCCGCTGCCACGCGAGCTGACCACCGCCTGCCCACCAATGTCAAGCAATTGGGCCCACCTGGGTGACCTGCTGAAGGGCACCTGGGTGACCTGCTGAAGGCCGTCCAGCCAGGCGGACCGGCTGCCTGGTCAAAGCAGCCAGCCGTCATGGGCAGGTGCCGGCAACCATTGGTGGCGGCAGGCGGCGGCGGCGGAGGGCGGCGACAGACGGCTGGCAGGCAGGCAAGCGGGCTGGCGATCGGCGTTTGCTGACGCACCCAACAGCTGATGCAGGGCCTGGGCAGCACAGGCGGGCCGCAAACGGACCTGCACACCGTTGGCCGCTCGGGCAGCTGCGCCGCGAAGCCGCCGATCAGGGCGAGGCTTGCTGCAACGCCACTTGCAACCCATCTTAAATCGCTTGAGGGCCGGCACGGGCGAAGCAGGCTGCCTGCCGCTCCGCCCGACCGGGCCGCGCGCTTGATCGCTGGCCATCAGCCGGCTGCCAAGGCGCAATACGTTCGCAGACGGAAGATAGTGCTAGAGCGAGTGAGAGAGTGAGGTAGAGGAGGGACTGGTACACTTCAGGCGACAGACAGCCAGCGCAGCCCGGCACAGCATGCCGCCGCATGCAGCGGCATCACGGCATTGCCGATGCAACAGTCTCTGGCAAATGCCCAGCCTCGGGTGCGTGCACGCTCTAGTATCGGCTTAGGGTGGCAAGGAGGCTTGGAAATGGCGGCCTGGGGCCTGCTCGCCCCGCTCCATTGGCACAATGCCTCAGCATTGGCCCAGCGTTCCGTGCCATTCTCTCAACCTCAACGCACTGCCACGTTGGCTGAATGTGTGTGGGTATATGTTGAGGTAGTAGCTACGGTGGATCATAGTTGAACCAACTATGGTGATTTTCGAGGGGCAGTGCCCATGCTGTCCAACGTTGCAGTAATGGGGTGCACACGGCGGCGCCGGTGGGCAGTGGACTCACCAGCATGCCTGACCAGGCACAGAAGCGGGAGATCTTGTCAGCCAGCGACTGCAGGTTCCGCATGGATCCAGTCAGGGCGGCCAGATCGTCAGCATAGCCGTTGCTGGCACATGCATATTTTGCGCGCATGTCTGGTTCGCAAGCAGCCGTGCTGGTACCCTCTGCCTCCGTTCTGCAGCCAGCGCAGCAGTGGGTCGATGAACAGCAGGAACAGGAATGGGGAGCGGATGTGTCTGTGCTGCGTTTCACAGAGATGGGGGCAGGTGTTTGGCACCCGGCTTGTATCAGTGTGGTTGCGCCCTCGTACAGGCCCTGCACCACCCGCACTGCTGGATTTGCCCGCTGAAACAAATACAAACAAAACAAAAGGAAAATAGAGCCATAAGACGGATGGATCTACCAACTGTCCTAACGGAGCTTCATGTGCTCCGTACGGGGCTCGAACCCGTGACCTTCCGCTCGCTCTAATTTGCCTCGGTGGCCGTTTATCCGGAGGCCGGGCAGACTTTCCTCCCGGTATGGAATTTTCTGGGGAGGGCATTCCTGCCAGATTGTGTCTCCTCGTCTCCTGTGCGCATTTTCTTCTGCGATGGCAGCCCCACGCGCCCTGCTGGCCCGTGGTAGACTTGACTGACTGAGTTACTCCCCCTGGCTGATCCCCGGCTCCATTGCACCCGATNNCCCTCTYCTTGCAGGCCCGCGGTGGAGCTGGGCGGCGTTCGCGCGGCGCCGGGGCTCCCCGGGCAGGGCCGCCGCCGTCGCCGCCCGCCCCCGCGGCGCCGGTGTTTCCCCTTCCCCACCAGGCTCTCTGCCTGCACCCCTCTTTGCACCCTCGCCTGCCCTGGGCACACCCCCTCCTTTCCTGGGCCTTTTGGCCTTGCTTTGCACCCCTCTGCCAGGGCCTCGGCCCTGTCTGCTACCCACCRGCTCCCTGCCAGGCTCGRTGCTTTGCACCCCCGCCTGCCTCGGTARGCACCCTCCCTTCCTGGGCCCTGGCCCAGTCGCACAACCCCCCACCTGGGCCCTTGGCCCTGTRTGCTTTGACCCCGCTCYSTGCCGCACTGCGGCYCACCKTGCTCCTTCCCCYCACCGACCCTGCACCTTGGCCCTCGTYTTGCTGCCGTCCGTCGCCTGSCGTGCRCCGCCCGCCCGCCTCATGGGGCGCTCCATGCAGCTCACATCCCCCTGGCAGGCTGGCTGAGCYCTTAGGCTGGTCAGCWGCTGCCCGTTGGCCTCCRTGCTCTCGGTTTTNGCTCCCTTTGCTTCCACAACCCGCTTGCAGCAA
>JADXDR010000219.1:38123-62616 GCA_025026875.1 Chlorella ohadii
GCGCATTTTCTTTCAAAAATCCATTTCGCCGCGGTGGCGCAGATTGAAACCACGGCGGCCTGGCTGAGGCCTCAATACAAGTCAGAGAAGCAAAGCAGAGCAACGCAGGCCTGAAATAGTCGGCAGCTGGAACCAGCACGCTCGTCGGCATGGCGGCGCCCTACCGCCCGCCCGGTGCGCGCGGCTGCCCGTCAMCAGCRGSCTGGGCAGCCGCCGCCGCTCACGCCGACAGCACCTCCTGCAGCCGCTGCTGCTGCTTGGGCTTGAGGGACGCCACAAAGCCCTGGAACACCTCGGCGGGCAGCGCGGCCTGCAGGGAAGCAGAAGCAAGAGGTGGATTGCGTGCTTGGCAAGAATCACAGCAAAACACGTGCAGCAGGAAAGCAACACAAGCTTCGTGCCGCTCCTCCTGCCACCGCACCTGTCCAGCCCAACATGCCAAAGGCACAAGCACAAATCATGCACACACCTGCATCTGCTTGAGCAGGGCCGCCATCTGCTTGGACACGTCGGCGTCCACCAGCTTGTCGCCCTTGGCCAGCACCTGCAGCCAAGAGTTNGNCAGGNNAAAAAGCAGCCACACGTGAAGCACGCTCGCCTGACACTTGCCSCAACAGCAACGACCCCACGTGCCCCTTCCGGCAGCACGGMGCAGCGCGCGCCCAGCCGAACACCGGNCCCAGCTGCTGCTGAGCGAGCCGGCAAAGCCCTGCAGGGGCCGGATGCTGTCATGGCAAGGAACTGGCCTCCCTCCCTCCCCTCCCTCCCCGCACCTTGACAAACACCTCCACGATTTTGGGCAGGTTGGCGTTGTTGTCGCCCAGGATGCTGCGGGCNGGGGANGGGRGGRGGCRGANTTSGGGGTTTGTTNNNGNAGTGTGCCTTGCCTTTGTGGTTCGACATCGGCAGGCGGGCAAGGCGGGCCTCGCCATGCGGTGCCACCTTGGCCAGGCAGCGCTGCACATCCAAAGGAGGTACACTCAGCCAATACAGCGCAATCAGGAGCTCACCGCGGGTCGGAGCGTTGGATGAAGCCCAGCAGCTGCTTGTGCACCACGCGCGCCTCCACGCCGTCCGCCTTGAGCGGCAGCTGCGCAGATTGGAGGCAGGCAGGCGGGCCGCAGTTGAGCAGCAGCAGAGTGGACAGCACAGCCTGCAAAGCATGCACACACCATGTTCGCCTCCGTGGCAGCAGCAGCCGTTGAGCAGTAGCTGCGCAAGTGAGAGCACGAGTGAGAGCACGACCAGGCACGCATCCACAACCGAAGTTCCCCCGGGCAGACACAGTGCGCAGCTGCGGCTATTTCGCGAAATACAGGCAGAAGCGACAGCAGCAACATGTGCCCACCTGCGCCACAAAGAGGCTGCCGGAGGCCTAGAGGGAACAACACCAAATGCACAAGTCTATCCAGGCCAATCAAGCAGCCCACCTGCGCCACAAACAGGCTGCCGGCACCGGCGTCGATCGCGCCCGGCTGGTGCTCCAGAATCTTGCCCAGGGCTGCAGGCAGGAACAAAGAAACAGAACAATTAGAACAGGTGCGATGCTAGGTGTGACGGATTTGTTGGTGCTCCAGAATCTTGCCCAGGGCTGCAGGCAGGGACTATGAAAATTGGGAAGCTAGTGAGGCTGCGAGGCTGCAAGCTATCAGAGGCGAGCGCATGATGCCCAGCGCTGCAGAGGATGATCATGGACCAGACGAGCGACTGCCTTCCTCACCCGCCACCCGCCCCTGCATGTGGCCGGCAGAGCACGCTGGGTCTCCCCTTGCAACAATAACACACTGCTGAACCCACCCGACACCGCGTTGTCGAAGCACAGCTCGTTGTCATCACTGCGGGCATCCGGCGCCTGAATGAGTGCAAGCACCGCCTGCACTGCCGCTGCGGCGTGGGGCGCAAAGCCCTCGCTCCTGCGGCGAGAGCGCAGCAGTAGGAGTGGGTCAGAGCATGGAGAAAGTGAAGAGGTGCGAGTCTGGCCGGGGCGCATGGAAAGCACAGCATTTGCACACACGTGCGCACAAGCATCGGGGCACAAGGAGGAAAAATGACGCCGGGCTGGCCAGGGCACATACGGCACACATTTAATGTAAAATGGCTCAGCAGCTCACCGGTGCTGCGCCGCGCAGCCCAGGCCGTACACGGAGCACTGGCGCACGTTTGTGTCGCGGTCCGCGCAGCCCTGCAGCAGCAGCGGCAGCACCTGCGGGCAGAGTGGGAAGACAAGGGCAGCACGGCATGGTGATGCAGACAGCAGGGCTCGGCGTGTACCGTGGTGCAGCCCTGCAGCCGGCAGCACAGCGCACTGCACAAAACTAGTCGAGATTCATGCGACTGGTTTGCCGAGGTCCTGTCCTACAAGGCATAAATACGCTCACCTGCGGCGCGTACTTGGCGCCTCCCGCCGGCGAGTGCTCCAGCACGTCGTCCATCACACAGATGGCCACCCGCCGCTCCTCTGCACCAAAACACATCCAGGCAGAGAATTGAATACTTAGGCAGANGGGGGAATACAACAAAGGGAAGGGCAGGCAGCCAGCGGCTGTCCATCACGCAGATGGCCACGTGCCGCTCCTCTGCAGCACAAATGGGGTACGAAGTTGACAACACAAATCAATGGAAAGGCTCCGAAACAAAGCGCCCATCACGCAGATGGCCACCCGCCGCTCCTCTGCAGGAAGGCCGGGAAATGCCTCAATTACATGCACATTGCACCCTAAACTACACCCAGGTTGCTAGCACCAGTAGGCAGCCGACGCGGCCGCACGTGCAAGCGGCAGCCAGCCATGCGTCGCAGCTATGCGCAGTGAATCATGGCCGCATCGGGGACGCGCCCCTCCCCCAGCAGGTTGGAGGCGTTGTGGTAGCTTAGAAGCCCCTCAAACGAACAGGCAAAGGGTCACACAAACCCACCCGGGAAGCGCCCCTTCTCCAGCAGCTTGGACACGGCGGGCATGAGGCCCTCCACCAGCGGCAGCGCGGCATCCTGTGCAAGGGAGAGGGGCAAAGCCGAGCGACAGTTGTGATCAACCAGCTGCAGCGCGCCATGCTGTGTGGGGGGCACAAAGTGCCATGACTGTGATGAGCCAGTGCGCGTGCGCAGCTGTCCGACATGCCATGGAAGCATGCAAACAAGGCAGACACACACACGCAGCAGGCCCGTCTCACCCCGTAGAGCCGTAGCGCCGTGGTGATGCAGGAGCCCAGGGCGTCCAGCAGCTCTGTCTCTGTAAAGAATGGAACGCAGTGCGGAAACACAGTGGGGTGCCAAACCGGCTGGTCAGGTGATGCAGGAGCCCAGCGCANTCCAGCAGCTCCGTCTCTGCAATAGACAGGGGAACAAAGGGTTGTGGCAGTGCRACGTTGCCCGGCAACCACAGCCAATGGGTGAACTGGAGATCAGGCCTGCACACAGGTGTAGCAGCAGCAGCAGCAGCAACAGCAGCGGCAGCAGCAACAGCAGCAGCAGCAGCGAAGCAGTGGCGCACCCGACTCGTGCTCCTCCTCTATCTGCTCCTGCTCCTCCGCGTCAAAGTCCTGGGGGCCAAAGGATCCACGCAGCCAAAGATTGGTTGCGATGTGCGAAAATACAGCTGTGGCAGGGGCTAGTGAGATCGGACTAGAATGCCATGCAGAGCAGCGGCAGGCAGCGCATGAGAGTTGGCACACTACTAGCCTCCCGTGAGCGCTTCCATGGCATGCTACCAACATGCGGCGGCGCCTCGGCCGTGTGATGGACACAGCACTTGCCCTCTATTGCCCCAGACCCTCTACTGTCCCAACCCCTCACCTCTGACTGCATGCGCTGCATGCGCTCCGCGCGCCGCTCCTCGTACTCTTCGAGCACGCCCGCAAACTTGGCAAACAGCGCGGCCAGCTGCGGCAGAACCCGGGCAGGAATCAGGGCGGAAGTGGTGGGTGGTTGCAGGCGGCAGGGTGCAAGAGTGATGTGCCAAACATGGCACGAGACAGGCAGACACACCACTGGACTTGGCAAACAAGCACAGACAGCTCGGCGGCCATTTGTGCAACGTGCAGTTGGTGAACAGACTACCGCCCACCTGCTCCACCGCCAGCATCTTGGGGCCGTCCACAATGTCGATGATCTCATCGGCTGCGGGGCAGGAATGGAAGCATGGCATGGTTGGGCGGGCCACAGCAGCATGCATGCCGGGTGGAATGCAACTGGGTGGGTGGACAGCGCTGGGCGCATGCCAGGCAAGCAGTCAACCGCGCTCAGCGCATGCACCTCCACATACTCAGCCGTGCGCATCGCTGTTGCACAACCCGGGGCCACTTTTGGCAGGCAGGCACTCACCCGCCTCCAGCAGGTTCACCAGGATCTCCATGTCCGGCTCCTGCAGGGGGAATGAAGAATGAAAACGAGGGTACATACAACAGGCAAGAAGCCGGCCTGCGCCGCAAATGCGCCTGGGCCTGCGGCAGGCACGGCAGCGTGTCCACAGCTGCGGCCACTGCCCGGGCGCTGTCGCGTCTTGAACGCCATGCAGCGTGCACCCAATCGGCGCTCACCTTGGGAATCGCGTCCAGCAGCGGCCCCCACACAAAGCCCAGCATGTTGCGCACGTACGCCTCATCGGGCCCCATGCCCTTCTGCGCCGCCAGGCTCGCGCTGCGCAGCATCTCGGGCAGCGCCTGCGCATGGGCAAGGAGGGAGCGTTGTGCGTCGGGCAAGGAGGGTGGGCGAATAATGTAAGGCAATCACTCAGGCTTTACCCAGCTGCTCATTTGTGCTGCAGATAGCCCACGCTGTGTGACTGCACAGACACCTGTGTTCGCTTCCAACCACCAGCAGCGCACCTGGGCTGCCGAGGCGTGCACGTCCTCGTTGAATCAGAAATATTACCAAAGCAGAAAGGAAACCAGCACCGCACCTGCGCCGCCGAGGCGCGCACGTCCTCGTTGAAGTAGAACTTGAGCAGGGGGACCATGATCTGGGTGACCTGCAGTGTGGGCAATGAGAAGAGGGAAAGGCAGTTGGGGGAAATTTGCAGTTGAGATGGATGGCAGGGGAACCTTGAGCAGGGGGACCATGATCTGCGTGACCTGCGGGAAATGAGCAATCGGGAGTACAGGTGCAGAGAAGGGGAGCTCGAGGCAGGCTGGAGCCAGATGACTTCTGACAAGGGGAGCAGCGGTGGAGCCATGCCGCGCTGGATCAAAACGCAGTTGCTTCAAAAAGCTCAAGGGCAGCGTGAGCAGGCGCACCACCTGCTCCACGTACGGGTGGGCGCTCTCCCAGAGCTGGTGCACAAGTACAGTTAAATCAATGCTACGCCCAGCTAGCAGCCCCTACCTGCTCCACATAGGGGTAGAAGCCCTCCTTCAGCTCGTCGGCGTAGCAGCAGATCATGTTGCAGGCTGCGGGGGGGGAGAGGTGAGCAGGCGGGTCAGGAGTCAATGCTACGGGGGCTACAGGTGCGATGAGCCGGCCGCTGCATACAATGTGCGCTTGTAAACGCAGGGAAACCCATGCCCATTCCATCCCAACCCATGCTTGAGCATCAAACGGCGCGGCAAAGCAAAGCGCGGGTGCCTCAACGATAGATTCTTCAACTTGAAACAAACCAAAATGCAGCCAAGCGCACCCGTGGCCTTCTCGTCCAGCACCGAGGTGTGCAGGCTGACGCGCTTGCCGCCCACGATGAACGTCTCCGTCTGCGGGTAAGGGTGACAGATAGCACCAGATAACCAATGCAATAAGACTGGAAATCGTGTAGAGCAAGTGCCGCCCACGATGAACGTCTCTGTCTGCAGGTGTGCAGGCACAGGGGAGGCAGGCAGGGGAGCGGAAACCGGTGCTGGTGACTGCACGGAACATGGAGCTCTGCTCAAACGAGGCAAGCGATGCAACCGCCGCAGCAAGCTGCATGACATATACAAGGAACACCCAATGCACACCAAAATGCGCTGCCCTCACCTCGCCATCATCGTCCTCCTCCTCCTCTCCATCCAGGTTGTCGCTGCAGCGAGGTAATCAGAACACAACACATAAGCAGAGTCAAGGCCGGAGGGCATCGCGGGTTTGTGGCGCGCAGGCGGCAGCCAGTCTGGCCCTGCATGCCGTGGCAGGGTCCCATGCCTTCCCCGCTGGTCATGGTGCACTGTTGTGCATGATGTCAACCGCTTGCTTCTCGTGATCCCCCTCTTGCTCACCTCACAACCACATCCGGCTTGAGCAGCGCGGTCGCTAGCAGGATTGCCAACAACACGGATGAGCACTTGAGTGTATGTAATCCCTGCCTCACCTCACAACCACGTCCGGCTTGAGCTGCGCGGCGGCCAGCAGCGGCGGCATGACGAGCGGCATGTAAGGCAGGAAGTCCTGGCCCAGGGTCTTGCAAATGCGAGCGCCGGCCTGGAAAGGGAGGAGGGATAGGGAGGATGTGATTCCTCACAGCATTGGAATGTGGGACAGCTAAGATGGGCACCAAAGCTTGCCACCCTCAAACCAGCATTTTGGCATTGCAGCAGCTTTTATCCCCACCCACCTGCAGCATGTACGAGGAGAGCGGGTCGACGTTGTCGATGCCCGCCCACTGACTCCCACCACACCCAATCAGAACTAAGCCTATCGATTATCAAATAACTGGACCCACCTGCAGCATGTAGGACGACAGCGGGTCGTCGTTGTCGATGCCCGCCGCCTGCACCTGCTGCATGTACTGCATCACGCCCTTGGCGTCGTTGCTGTGAGGGAGAGGAGTGGACAGCAGGGGCAGTTAGAGTCAGCAAGAAGAAGGAGGCCAGGCCTGAGCCTGCTGCATGTACTGCATCACGCCCTTGGCGTCGTTGCTGCAGAAGCGGAAGATGGGGCGCAAAACTTAGGGTTGATGAGAGAGAGTGGGTGAGCATGCAGCTGCAGACTGTGGCATCACGCCATCGGCACCGCTGCTGCAATGGAGTAGGGCGATGGACGGCAGGGGCGGCAAAGCCAGCCACATGTGACGCCATGATATCCGCGTGCTGCATCGGGGCACGGTTGCCACACAGCAAAAGAAGCCAGAAGCTGTGCATTGACCGTGCAGGCTGCTGCTAAACCTCCGGGCAAAGCATTCACACTGTGACGCTCACCCGAAGCGCTCCTTGCCCACGGCCAGGCCCACCAGGCTGACGCACTCCAGCGCCTTGGCACGCAGCAGCTGCATCTCCTTGCCTGCGCAAATAAATCATTGGAAGAGGGGAATTTAAGAGGTACTTTTTGCGGGGTTGAGCAACAGCAGCTGCATCTCCTTGCCTGCGGGGAGACAGGATGGGTRGGGGGTGGTGAGAGGGGGTAAGTAAGTGGGGGCGGGAGTGGGGGTTGGTGAGTGGTTGGCGCCCATGGAGCAGGTGCAGCTCCTTACCAAATCCAGACCGCAGGCAACCATGGCACAAACACGCCACTTGTAAGCGCACCCGAGGCGTGGGTGAGGACGCAGGCCGCGACCCGCGTGCACCATAATGCAGGCTGTTGAACAAATGCAGCGCACTTGCAAGCACGGCACACGCACACACGCGCGCACCCGAGGCATGGGTGAGGATAGCGTTAAGGCAACGCATCGGTCAGCATACCAATGACGCAGCACACCCACTGCTGTCCTTAGCGCACCCGAGGCGTGGGTGAGGATGGAGGTCATGAGCGGCATGCACGAGTCGTAGTACTTGATGAAGTACTCCTAATGGGTAGGATGAGGGAGGAAAGGGGTGGCTAGGCTTAGTTTGATGGGTTTGGATGAAAGCAGGCGTGGCCAATTGTGTGGTGCGGCATGGCGTGGGTTAAACTGGCGGCTTTACCGTAGGCAGGCGCCACCCAGACATGCATGCCCTGCTGCTGCTGTGTTGATGTTACAATCAGCATGCGTGCCCTGCCGTGCAGGCAGGCGCGACCGCAGCGTGCACAGCGCACCTCAGCGGTGTCAGCCACGGCGGCGATGGCGGTGAGCGCCGCTTCCTGCAAAAACAAGCACGGGGGCAAGACATGTCGGGCAGTCTGGGGTTTCACTTGTGCTACCTTGTCAGGTTGTGCAGAGCTGCCGCTGCCCCATTTGCATTGCATTACCCAGACCTTCAGCCCTGCAGCGCACTCTCAACACACTCAGCAGCTGCCAAGCACCGCCCGCACCTGCACGTTGCGGCGGCCGCGCTGCAGCAGGGCCAGCAGCTTGCCGATCAGGGCGTCCAGGTAGGGAGCGATCGTGTCCTGGTCAGACGCCTCTGCAAAGGCAAGAAAATTAACAAGAGGTGCTGTCAGTTGAGTGCAGGGCCGGCAGCTTTGATATAAAAAGGGGCGGCCAGGTAGGGTGCAACAGTGTCCTGGTCAGGCGCCTCTGCACATGACGTGGAGAGTGAAGACAAGGACTGCACGTCGGCTGTGGCAGTGCACTCAGCATGCATGGCAGCATGTGCAAAGCAAAGCAAAGCACAGCACAGCGCACCCGCAAAGTTGACCACGGCGGCGCAGGCGTGCGCCTGGACGCGCGGGTTGGCAAAGTCGTCCATCAGGCCCATGACTGCCGGCAGGATCTTGGCGTGCTGCTCCTCCTGCAGATCGCAGTAAAATGGCATTGAGCGGCCGAAGAGGGTTTGATGAACAGAATCCCACCAGGCAATGGCTTATGTGTTCCCGCACTGCCGCAACCCTGCTCGAGTGCACTGCACCCTCACAGCACCCGCCCTGCTGCCCCTCTCGCACTCGCCTGCAGGTCGGCGCCTACAGACTGGGTAACAAAACACGCAGCAGCGAACACACGTCAACCAAAAACACCTGCCTGCAGGTCGGGTCCGAGGTCCGTGCTCAGCTGGCCCAGCGCCTGGCAAGACGCCCAGCGAACCTTGGGGTGCGCATCCGCCACACCCTGCAGCAGAGTTGAAGGGGTTGAAGCAGCGCAGAGCGGTCAGCAAGGGGGGCTGTGGCCAGCAGCAAGTAGTGGCGGTGCAATAAAAGAGATGCAAATGACCCAGCCAGCTGTCCGGCAAGAGCAGCCATCCCCTGTCAAAGCGCAGCAGGGCGCGCAGCGCTTGCCTGCAGGCACAGCGTGGTCAGCGCGTCGGTCTGCTTGAGGAAGACCTTGACGCAGCCCTCGGCGATCTGTGAGCAGGAGCGACAGGGTGGAGAGAAGTGAGTGGATGGATGGGCAGCAGGCAGGATGAACAAGAGTGGGCAGAGTGAACAAGAGTGGATAGCCCGCCGCCACACAGGCTGCATGCCAGTACAGCACGCCCAACCTGCCGTATACTCAACAAGCCCCGCACCTGGGCGATGGTGATGAGCGCGGCGTGCCGCTTCTTCCAGTCCCCATCCGCCATCAGCACCTGCGGAGCAAGGGGGGCAGCAGTACCCAAGTTGAGGCTCAGGGTGCGGCGACTCATGAACCCATCCGGCCAGCTAGCTGCCTGCCTGTCCGGCTACCCCGACTTGCCCTCTGTGGCACCAGGTACCCCTGCCACCCCCCAGCCAGACGCACCGGCAGCAGCGCGCCGGCGGCCGCCGCCACGGTGTTGGCCCCCAGCGAGAGCGCGATGCGGTCCAGGCACTCCTGGCCAAAGTCAAACAGTTCGCCCTCGCCTACAGACGACAAGCAAAAGGGCGCGAGGAATAAGTTGTTGTTCAGCATGCTCAAATGTTCGGCACATGGTCTGGGCACTCCTGCTCGCAACCAACAGCAGCCTGCCCCACCTTCATGCTCGTGCTTCTCGTCCTCGGCGGCGTGCCACTGCTGGTCGTCCTCGACATCCAGCAGGAACATGACCAGGCACTTGAACAGGCGGTCGGCAAACTGCAGCAGAAACAATAGAGTTTGGAAGCATTTTCAGCGGGGAGACGCGTAAACATAAAATGACCACCGCCACTTGAACAGGCGGTCGGCAAACTGCGGACAATGAACAGGTCATGCAGGGAAGGCAGCAGATGACATGCTCGGGTTGCGACCAGGCATGTGTGAACGGGCGGCCGGCAAACTGCACGGGCAGGGAAGAGGGCACCCTTCCAAGCAATGGGCAATCCACTGCAGCAACAACATGTGCGGCTGCTTCTGCTGCTTCCCCTAGGGCAACTCCAGCACCCGCAGTTTCTACTCCTGAGGTACCCACCTGCGGCAGCTTGCGCATCATGCCGGGCGCCTTTCTGCGGTGCATGCACGCCCAACATCTCAAACAAACCAACATACCGAACTGGAAAAAACACGAACTGGAAAAACATGGTCTACCTGCGGCAGCTTGCGCATCATGCCAGGCGCCTTTTCGCGCGCCTCGCACAGCGTGACCAGGAACTCAGCGGCCAGGCAGCGCACCCCCTCCTCCAGCTGGTCAGATTCCGCAATCTGTAGTGTGCAGCAATAATGGAATGGAGGAGCTAGTCAGGTTGAGGTGGGAAGCGTGAAGGCAGGCAGGCATCGCACGCCCTCCAGCTGGTCCGACTCGGCAACCTGCATTGGACAAAGGCGGCCAGCGAGCCATGCTGTTTAAGTGACGACGACCCAAGCGCACCTGCAGCATGGCCCCCCACCACCTCAGCTGGCTGCAAACACAACAGCAAGCCCCGAACGTGCAGCAATGGCAAACAATGAATCACTGCAACAATGGAAAGCGCTTCGGCCCCGTACCTGGAGCATGGCCCCCACCACCTCGGGCAGCTGCTTGCGCAGGAAGCGCGGGTGCGCCTCCGCAATCTCGATGAACATCTCAATTGCCTCCTGCAAACATTGAATGAACAGGCGGAATGTGTGGGCTAGCTGCAGGTGGGCGCCAGCGCAGGTTGGCTGGCAGCGACACATGTCCTCGAAGAAGCAATGCCATGCTATCCAAAAGGCGGCATCACAGGCTCTCCGCTTGCACCAGAACATCTACAAGACCGTAGCACAGACTGTGTGGCGCGTCTAAGCTCCCCACCTGCGCCGCCGTCTCGTCACCCTCATTCAGCGCGCGGCCAATGCAGGCCAGCAGGGCGGGCAGGATAGCCTGCGGGGCGGCGGGAGTTGGGAGGGAGAGCAGCAGTGGGCATGCAACGCCTCGAATGGCGGGAGCTGGGAGCAGCAGCACTTGGGACAGGCGGCGGGCGGAAATGGCAGCAGGCCGGGTGTTCCTCCGAGCAAAACACCCCCATTAACATTCCACAGAACCTGTCCTTCCAACTAGCAATCGCCGCACCTGGAACTTGTCGCGCTCCTCCGCGCTCTCCAGCTCCGAAATGAACACGCAGGTGGCCTTCATGGCCGCCAGCCGCACATCGCTCACGTTGTGCCCCAGGCATTGCTGTGGTGGAAAGCAAATGGAAGCAAGTTGGGGCGGGACCAGGATGTGGAATGTGCATTTCAGAGCAACCCAAAACCACACCCACAAACAAGACGCTGCCAGAGCCAGAGCACCTTGCAACCAGCATTGCAGCTACAGAGCTGCAGCAGGCCGTGCAGCGTGCCCATGTGCTGCGACGGCACGCCCATCCCACTGCCTAGCAACCAAATCAAACCCCACAGGACAATCAAGCTCACCTGCAGCAGGCCGTGCAGCGTGCCCATGTGCTGCGCCGGCCACCCACAAACGCACATGCTAAAATGCAGCAACAAATAGCCGAATGACCCTCACCTGCAGCAGGCCGTGCAGGGTGCCCATGTACTGTGTGAGTACGCCCATCACGTACCGCGCCAGCGCCGCAAAGATGAGCAGCGCGCTCTCCATCAGCCGCGGCTCGCCTGCGGAAGTGTAAGTGATGTAAGTGCAAGAAAGCAGAGAGGGCAAAGGACGCTTTACAAATGCAGACGCCTCGGCAAACTCGGCCACGGCAAGTCGCCCCACCAGCAGCTCCTAAAGCCAGCACAATGCAACTCAAAATGCATTTGCCAGTCAAACCACAATGCTGCAGCGCACCCGACTGCACGCATTGGAAGATGAAGGGCAGCAGCTCCGGCCAGCCCTGGTCCTCGATGATCCCCGCAGCCAGCTCCGACACGCAGTCACAGACCTGTGCAGACAGAATAGAGCAAACACCCAGTAAAATAAGCATCCAAAGCAAATGTGTACAGCGTAGGATGCCCGCAGCCAGCTCTGACGCGCAGTCGCAGACATGCAAAGGGGTGATTAGCGCCCAGCGACATCAGCAACCGAAGCAACATGCACAGTGAAGGACCCCCCGCTGCTGCTCCTCCTTGATGCAGCTGCTCTGATTACCACTAGCAAACAAGCCTGCACAAACCCACCCACCTTCTTGGTCACCCCCCGCTGCTGCTCCTCCTTGATGCACGCCAGCATCTCGCTCTTCACCGCCTGCTTCGCCGGAGCGCTCATGCCAGGCCAGATGGAAGCGTCGTCGCGCGTCAGCACCTGCACAAGACACGGATGCAAACAACTCAAATGCACTGGCACCCAGCATCCAAGGGTGATGTGCACAGAAGGACAGCTGAGGGGCGTAGCACGCGCACAGCCAACATGCCTGCACTGCACAGCGACCGGGCAGCAACCGATCGCCGCCCCTGCTGCATGTGCTCTTCCCACTTGCAGCTCTACCCACACTTTCACCAAAGTGCAACTTGCGGAGCAGCACAGCACACAGCGCGCGCGCCTCCAGGCTGGATGATGGACAACAAAAACGTGCATCAACACAACTGAACAAGGCTCACCTTGCGGAGCAGCACAGCGCACAGCGCGCGCGCCTCCAGGCTGGGCGACGTGCGCAGCGTGCGAACCAGCTGCTGAGCGCACGCATCCGGGTGCTGCTTCAGCTCCGCAAACACAGCCTCGGCCTGATGAGGGGGAAGGCAGCAGAAAGGTGTGCAGGCAGCAGGTGCAGCACCAACCACAGCGGTCGGTTGCGGGACGGCTTGAGGCCGCAGGCCCCACGGCAGTGCCTGGCACTCAGCTGGTGCAGCGACTTAAGACACAGGTGCGGTGTGCACAGCTCAGAAGAAGCTCAAGCCAACGCCACCCCCGTCAAGCTGCAGCGCTGGGCACACGCACACCAGCAGCGCCCACCCGCCGGCGGCAGCCGCCGCCGCCGCCATGGCTGCACGGCGGCGCATGTCCGCACCCCCAACGCACCTGCGACCGCTGTTCGTTCTGCGAGCTCATCAGCATGGCGCACAGCTGCTCAAAGGCAGCGGCATCGCCGGCGACGATGGCCTGCAGGGCGGCCATTGTTTCGCGCGCTCCCGCTTTGCACAAGGGCTGTGCAGTGGGCGATGGGTCGCCTCCAATCGCCGGCGGCGCTGCAGCAGTGCGCCGAGCAGAGCTGCTGCCCGGGAGGCTTCAAACGCTGCGTGCTGGACGGCCTGTCGCGCCCAAACGCCAGTGCAGTGCGCGTCGGTGTGCGGGCGCTCGGGACTCGCCACGCTCCAGCCGCCGTGCTGCCGCCACGACAGCCGTGCTGCGCCCAAACGGGGCTTTGTGGCTGCCTGTTTTGCGCGCTGCAATTCTCGTGTGCCTCTGATCGTGCTCCCACAGCCCTGCAAGCGTGCGAGCGCCGGTATGGCAGCGGGAGGCAGGAGGCCAGAGGGGCAGGCCTGCAGCGCCTTGGGCGTGACCTCAAGCGACGCAGAGCGCGATGCAGCAGCAGCAGACACTGTCGAACGTGCAGCCATAGGGCCCCCGCCGCCGCCGCCGCCGCCGCCCGAGCTGCCGCCAGCCTTCTCGCACCGAGTGCCCCACTTCCAGCAGGTCCACAACTGGTGAGTGTTGGGAATGAGGGTATTGAATGGAGCTATGATTCCAAGCAAGTGGCCCGCGACGCTGCTGCCTGCCTGCCGCGAGCAGTGCAGCACCGCGGCCGCCCTGCCCCAACTCTTGCCGTCACGAGCACCGACCCCCACTGCGCAGCAGGCTGGTTATTCTGCTGCTTCCTGTGACACATTCGGTCCTCTTCCTCCCAGGGACTGCGGCCTGGCGTGCGTACTGATGATCCTGCGCTCCCTGGGCATGCGGCAGCACAACATGGCCACGCTGCAGCGGGTGCGGCAAGGGGCAAGGCAGTGGGAGAGGCACCTCAAATGGTGGCGGGCTGTATCCAGCAGCTGATGTTAATTTGTGCAGCAGCTGGATGCACTGCGTCGACACGGCTGCGGCAGCCGCCACCGTGCTTGAGAATGGCACTGCCTTTTTGAAGAGCTGTTCTCTTGCCCATTGGCACCGCTCCCCTTCCACACCCTTCCCTCTGCAGCTGTGCTCCACGCAAAGCATCTGGACAATCGACCTTGCGCACCTGCTGGCGGCCTGCGGCGCATGCGTGCAGATGCTGACAGTCACAATAGGGGCCAACCAGGTGGGCTGGTGAGGTGCCCCGCTGTCGGGGTGCCAGGTCGGGGGGACAAAGGGCCCGCTTTCGGGGTGCTCGCAGCAGAGCAGCCTCGCTCTGCGCCTGCCAGCTAGCGAAGGCGGCTGCCCTTGGCTGCTACCAGCCACTATCCACCTGGAATGCTATCTGCCACTCAACCCAGCAACCCCCATGCCCAGCCGCGTGCCATGCTGGCCCACCCACCCGGCAGGCCTACAGCGGCGAGCGCTTTTATGCGGAGCACATGCCGAGCGACAGCAGCCGCGTGGAGTCGCTGTTCCGGGTGCGCTGCTGCCACTCTACTTGCGGTGTGCCTGGATTGATTGATGCGGTTGCAGCCCATGGCGGCGTGCCTCCCCCTCACCAACTGGCCAAGGCTGTCCTCGTTCCACTAAACTCCGCCCGCCCACCTGCCCACCCGCTGCCCCGCAGGCCGCACCCGCGTCCGGCATCCCCGTGCACCAGCGCTCGCTGCCGCTGGCCGACCTAAAGGCGCTGGTGCTGGGCGGCAGCTGCCTGCCGCTGGTGCTGGTTGACAAGATCACACTGGGCAGCGCGACCGCAGCGCAGCACAGCAGCTGGGAGGCGGGGCAGTGCGCTGGAGCGGGCGTGGGCAGGAGCAGTGGCGACGCGGCGCACGGCGTAGCTGGCCCCGCCAGCAGTGGCGGCGGTGCAGCGGCAGCAGTGGCAGCAGGGCAGGATGAGGTGGCACCAGCAGGAGCAGCAATCCCTGCAGCAGCATTGGCAGCAATCCCTGCAGCAGGATTAGCAGCAATCCCTGCAGCAGCATTGGAACCAGGGGAAGCAGCACCCCAGCCGCGGCAGGAAGCAGGGCAGGCAGCGAGCGCCAGCCCACAGCGGTGCGGCGTGCCCATGCCACCAGCCGCCCGCATCACCAGCCCAGGCCAGCATGCTGCGGCAGCGGCAGCGGCAGGGCCAGGGCCAGCAGCAGCGGACGAGGCAGCGGCAGGGCCAGGGCCAGCAGCAGCGGACGAGGCACTGCCGCAGCAGGATGCCGCCCTGTTCCATTCCTCAGCAGCTGAGAGCTGCCCGGGGTCGCCGATTGGCTACCTGGGGCACTACGTTGTGCTGGTGGGATACGATGCACGGAGCGACGAGTTTGAGTACCGAGACCCCGCAAGCGAGAGGTGGGTGTGGGATGCAGTGAGTTGGTGGATCGTAGGTTGCACTAGCACCCTGCTGCACATTATACGCTGGGCTGTCAGTCGACCTGCAAGCGCACCCAGCACCCCTGGCTGCCTGCTCCACCCAGCAAACGTCTGCCCTCGGCCTACTGTCCCCTGGCTGTCCCGCAGGGCACGCCTGTGGGTGCCAGCTCAGCGCCTGGAGGCGGCTCGCAAGTGCTTTGGCACCGATGAAGACCTGCTGCTTGTCGAGGTGCCCAGCGGAAGCGCCTGCTGCAGCAGCGCAACCAGCGGCAGCTCGGAAGGCGGCGCAGCGGCAGAAGCAGCGGCCGGCGCCGCCGGCGGCACTGCAACTGCGGGAGCGGCAGGGGGCGGGAGGCAGGGGCCACCAGAGGCGCCCCAGCAGCAGCAGCAGCAGCAGCAGCCAGGCGACTGGGGTACGGCAGGTGCCAGCCCTCGCATGGTGTATGGATGAGCTGCCTGGACTGCACACCCCTGCCTGCAACCAAAACCCCAGCGTCGTGGCCGCGTTTTGGCGGCAGTAGTGTGGGGGGGCCGGCGGCAACGGTGTGGGCCAGCGAGGGGGAGCCGCCCCTGCCTGCCTTTTGGCGAGCTTACAAACCAGTCTTGGGGCTCCCTGCTGCGTTTTGTGGGTGCAAACCGTTCGCTAATCCAGGATTGGCCTGGTCTGTGTTGAACAGGGCTGCGGGACCGCCTGCAGCTCAGCCTTTAGCCAAGTCACCTGGAGTACGCCTCAACACCAGCACGCTTCCTCCTCGGTCCCAGGTACACAGAACCCCACGATGGCGCCTTGAGCGGCGCCTGCACCGGCGTGGGAGCGGATATCGGAGGCACCGGCGTCTCCGCCGTCTACAAGCTGCCTATCGCCCCACCGGCACGCTTTGATAGGCTTGCAGAACCGAAAGCAGAGGACGGCGGGGACCTGCGACGCCCGCACGCTTGCCGAGGTCGGCCAGCCCTCGCCTGGTGAGGCCGTACGCCCGATGAGCTCGCCCGTGTGTTTGTAGGGTGTGAGCAGGGCATGTTGCCCGCAGCGCAGCCCCCAGCCCGGGCGCCTCCGCCGGCGGTGCGGCGGGCGCACTGCTGCGCCCCGACGCCGCCCGATGTATGCTGCCGGGGTGCAGGCTCTCAGCCACTCCTTCTCTGCCCAACCTCCTGACTTGATCCGCCTTCCGCAGGAGGCGGACGGATGACGCCCGACCAAGCCCTGCCCAGCAGCTCACTGAGCAGCCCGGCGGCCGGCGCCAGCGCAGGCGCAAGCGGCGACAGCCGCGCTCCTGCTCGGCCTGCTGGCCCGCCGCGGGCCTGTCGGGTGCCCGGCTGCCCAGCCCAGCTCACACACGGCTTCCACTGGAGTGAGTCAGCAAGTGTGTGAGGCTTGGTGGAGGTGTTGATGGGCAGTGGCTGGTGCATTGCACACGGCAAGGGCGGCCGAACCTGATATCTGCTTCGTTCCCCCGCCGTTACCTGCCACAGAATACAGAGTGTGTAGAGCCCACGCGCAAGTGCCGTCCTTGGTGCTGGACGGGGTGACACAACGCTTCTGCCAGCAGGTGAACGCCTTATTGCTAGTTGGGCCGGGGTCAAGTGGACGCAACTGCCCACCATCATGTGCCCACCTGTGGTGCCAGCTGCATGTACCAAGAAAAGCGCTGCCTCAAAGGGGACGGCCAGCCTGCTCCATGCTTCCCTGAGTAACCTGCTCACGCCCCTGCTTCCAATGCACCTTGCAATGTGCAGTGCTCCAAGTTCCACTTGCTGGATGAATTCGACGAAGAGCGGCACAGCTGCCGCGCCAGCCTGGGCCGGCACCAGGAGCGGCGGCGCCTCAAGCGGCAGCTGTCGGATGACGAGCAGCAGCAGGCAGGCAAGCGCAAGCGCGGATCTGAGGGGGGGCAGCAGGTGCGCAAGCGCTCGCAGCCAGCCGGCAGCCAGCCGCCAAACGGCAAGCTGCAGCGGGCACGCAGCGGGGCTGCCGCGGCCAGCCAGCGCACCACAGCGGCACAGCCAGCAAAGGCAACCCGCCAGGGTGAGCCAGGGAAGCAGCGGCCGCGCAAGCCACGCGCAGCGCCCAAGCCTCCCCGGGCGACGCAGGGGCAGCAGCGGGCACAGCAGCAGCAAGCGCAGCAGCAGCAGCAGGCGCAGCGGCCAGCACAGCAGGGCGCGCACAAGGCAGGCCTGCCCAGATCGCCACCCTCAACAGCTGCAGTGCAGCAGTGGCAGAGCAACCCGCCCCAGCTTCAGGCCACTGCGCCCCAACGACCGCAGCAGCAGGAGTGTGGCAGCTTGGGCAGCGCGGCCCCCAGGCAGGCAGCATTGGGCAGCGAGTTTGCAGCTCTTCTCCAACCTCCCGGTTGGCCTGCAGCCCAGCCGCAGCCAACATTCGCAGAAGCATGCACCACGCAGTGGCAGTCGCCAGGCCGTGGGGTCCAGCAGATGGCAGCCATTCCTGCGGCGCCGCCACCTCGCCCGGGCAGCGTGCTGCCTGGGGCACCGTTTGCAGTGCCTGCAGCAGGCGCGTTTGGGCTAGCCGGCGGCCACGGGTGCAGCCTTGAAATTTCGGGCAGCTTGGAGGCAGAGATTGAGGCGCTGCTGCGGTTTGAGGAGCCTCTCTTGCCAGACCAGTTCAGCGCTCCGCTGGGCAGCAGCAGCAGCAGCTGGCTGGGCGGCGCCTTGGCTGTGCAGCCCCTGCAGCCCGGGCCCGGCCTCGCGCCACTTGCAGCGCAGCGGGCACAGCAGATGCTGCAGCAAGCGCCGCCCCTCCCGCACATTCCGCCGGGTCTCGGCAGCCCGCCGGCAGGCTTTTGGCCAGTCATGCATGCGCCGCCCGCAGAGCAGCAGCAGCAGCAGCAGCTGGGGTTTTCAGCCGCCGCAAGCTGGACAACCGCAGCATTGGGCGGCATGCCTCGCAGCAGCAGCACGCTTCACAGCATTGCTGCTGGAGCTCCCATGGGAGGCGCCACAGCTGTGGCTGGCCATCCTGCGACAGGGCACGCTCCGCCTGCTGCGCCAGCTGCGCCAGCTGCGCCAGGCGCCACCAGTAGCCTGGCCGGTGGCGCGGCCAGTCAGGCAGCGGCACCCAGCACAGCAGCACCGACCCCCCCACCAGCAGAGGCCAGTAGTGCTGCGCAGCTGCCTGTGTGCTTCTCAGGCCGACTGGTCACCACCGGTAGCGGCGTGCAGCCGTCAAACACCGCATGGTGGCAGGCGCACTGACCAAACCAGAGCGAGCCTCAACAGCTACCCTATTTCTACTCCAACTATGTTCATCAACAACGTCGCTTGTCTGTAGCCCCTTGTTCCGTCGCTCGGCCTTCCTGCCAACCTTGGTTGCGACTGTACCAATGCGGAGAGCCGTGCCGCCGCCTGTTCATTCTGTGTCTGCCGACCCCCAGTTGTTCATGACCTGTACGTACTTTTCCATTGCCTCCTCAGTGAGCGTCCACTGCCAACCAAACGCCCGCCTCAAACCCACCTGCTTGTCTCAATTCCACCTACATTCTTCTTTGATTTTGCGACTGCCCCTCAGAGAGGCTGCCCGCTGTTGACTTGAGTTGAACCCGAATGTCTCATGCAGCCACTTGTCCGGGTTCATGGCTGCTAGCACACTGAACGTTCACACCTTGCCTGTGCCTTGACGCGCCGTCCTTAGTGCGCCTTCCCCTCTCACTTTTGAGAAGTGTGCCACCACTTTCTTCCAAGTTGTGTGGCCCCAGGCTAGCCCGGCTGCCTGCCACACGTCTCACCATCTCTTCTCTCAATAGATCCATGCCCCAACCACATCGGCACAAATGTTGCAGTAACCCGTGAACACATTAATACGGCATACAATCATTGAGTAGCAGAGGCGCAGCACGGGGCGCAATCACAGGTACATTGCACTGGTTGAAAGGCGTACAGTTCTGCCTACCAGCCGGCTTACCTGCCGAAATACAGCCGGGCGGCCAACGCCGTAGCCGCCGGCACAGCAAAGTTGTCTGCATCGCCCAGTGGCAGCGACTCCACTGCCGCTCCTATGCCGCTGCACAGCCCCACCCCTGCCGCCAAGCGCCATCCGCTGAGTGCCGCTGCCGCTGGGCCGCCCGCCGCAAGCGCTGCATCAAACATGCCGCAGGCGCGGAAATGCAGCAGCAGCGGCAGCGCTGTGGCTGACCCACCGGCCCAGCAGGCTAAGCTGCCTGCCCATGTCTTGGATGGGTTGTGCGGCAGGCGTGGCGTGCGGCTGCCGGCTGACCGCCCCACCACCTCTGCACAACAAAGGGACATATGGCAGGCAGGAGATGTGGATCGGTAGCAAGGGCACCAAGCAAGTAATGACTGCCCTCGGAGGGTCAGTGGCCACTAAACACAGAGACCTCCCAGCCGCAACAATACAATGCCAAGCCTGCTGCGCTTGGAGGACTCCCACCGGCACACCCCATTACCGCTTTCCGCAGCAGCATAAATGGCCCACCTGCCAGGCCGTCGCCGCCGCACAGCATGGCCAGCGCAAGCACGCCGGCCGGGCTGCCGCGCCACAGAGCCAGCGTGACCGCCACGTGGGCAATGGCATAATACAGCGGCCCTCTCAGCAGCTCCTCTCGCCGCCCCGTACGCTGCAGCGATGAATGGCGAGAGGGGCGGCAGGGTAAGATTGAGCAGAGACGAGGAGTGGATGCACACGGGTGGCGTGCGGTCATGTCATGTCGTGCAATAGGCAGGCAATACATGGGCAAATGGGCAGCAGCACCAAGGCGGACATAGCCCAGCGGCACCAGAAGAGCTCTTCCCTCAGCAGCCCCCTGCCAGCCGCCAGCCCACGCACACTGACGCCTGCCACGAGCGCCTCGCTGCGCACAGCGCCGCTGCCCACTAGCGCAAACTGGAGGCCTGCCGCCACGACAACAGAGGCAGCCAGCCAGCGGCTGGCGGGGGCCGCTGTGTACAGCGGCCAGCAGAGCAGGTAGATTGGCCCCGTGCCTGCACGACGGAGCGGCATGCGGCAGCTGGTTTCTGCTGAACTGTCCAGCCTGGAATGTCCAGCAAGATCAACAGAGATTCAGCAGCCTGCTGAGCGGTCGGAACGCCGCATTCCCGGGCTTACCGATGTGCATCAGCTTGCGCGCCAGGACGGACGGCAGCAGGCGCAGCTTGCCGACCACCCCACAGAAGCCCAGGTAGGCGATCTGCAGCGCATGGATGGAGTGTTGGTAGGGCATGGGACGACAAACCAAGCTTTCAAACGCAGCCAGGCAGGCCCAGCCTTCACATAGCCATGTTGGCTCAGCGGGCAGCAGCACCCACCGCGCCACCCACGGTCGTCAGCCATGCGCGGCCATTTGGGCTGGCGACGAATGCCAGCAGCATGCCTGGAACACATGTGTGTGGATGTGGGAGAGTGTGCCTTGACAAATGTGCTGCGGCAGCAGATGTGGCCCGCTTCCGCATAGCCTTGAGCGGCGGCGGCGGCGGCAACCGCCGCCGACTGTAGCACTCGCCAGCAAGACGGGCGGCAAGCTCTCACGCGTCTCGATATCCACCAGAGTCCAACGCTAAGCCCGAACGAGGCCCCCGCTGGACAGAGCCAGTCGCCGGCGCTCGGGGCTCTCACCTGCGCTGCCTGTTGCACCTGGGAGTCGATCGGACGTGCACTGAATCGGTCTCGAAGCTGAGCAGCTGCCCACCAGCGCGGCCAGAGCCCTTATCCCGCTTCCCGCCGCTGCAGCCACTCGCAGCGTGAAGTCCAGTCGTCGAGCATCCTGAGCCTCACTTCCTGCGTCTGCTGATCTCACATGTACAAGCAAGACAACGTGTATGGCAGGGATGCATTCTTTCTAGTGTACATTTTGCAGGCATGCCAAAAGCAAGGGTGCGCTGGCTGAACGAGGGGCATCAGTTGCCCTGCTGCTGCTGCCGCCCAGCCGGGTGCAGCACAGGGGCGGCTGCTGCACCGGGCCGTCATATCAGCGCCCCTCCAGCAGCTGCTTCTGCGAGTAGAAGAGCATGTAGGCCTGGCAGTTGCGCACCGCCTCCTCGTCCGCTGCGCGCAGGAGGGCGCAGCAAGGAGAGCAATTTTGTCAAGCACGGGGGGATCAAATTGACAGGCCAAGTCTCTGCGCGCCAGCACACTGGCGGCCGTACACCAAAGGCCTGAAGTGCAGCCATGCTCACACAGGGCGGCTGTCCGCCCTCCCGTCTGGACCACACATGCCGATTGCTGTGAACACGTGTAATTCACACAGCAGCAGCGGCGGCGGCGGCGGCGGCGGCGGCGGCAGCAGCAGCAGCGCCCCAAAAGCCAGCAACAGCTCACAKGCGGTGACCCAGGCGTCGTCACACAGGTACCACCGCCGGTCGGCCGCTCGCACGTAAGCCACGTAGTGGCCGCCCTGTGTTGAGGAGCAGGCAAGGAGGTGCATACACGCAAATCAGCTGCACATCCAGTCAAGAGAGTCAAGAGGAGATTGTCGGGCGGCAGGAAGCATGGGCACCAGTGGGCAGAGCTGTCGCCTGCCGCGCCAGCACCCAACCAGCCCCCTGCCCCGCTGCCCCACATCCCCCGCCTGCCACCCACCTGGAAGCTGCCGCGGTGGCAGACCACAGCGTACAAATCATACAGGTACTGGCCGGGATCTGGTGACACACCATTGGCCGCCTCCGCCCCACCATCCATGCTGCCTTCCGCCCCGGCCGCCTCGCTGCCGCCTGGTGGCGCGCCGCTGCGGCTGCGGGCCAAGCCGCCCTCACTCGCAGGCGACCGCTGCTGCTGCTGCTGCTGCTGCTGCTGGCGGTCTGGCTGCTGCGGCGCCAGCTGGCCTGTGGAGGCGCGCCGGGCCTTGGCGGCCAGGGCGGGCGCAGGCGGCGGCGGCGGCAGGCGGAAGCGGCTCCGCAGCACAGCTGATGCCAAGTAGGGCCGCATGTCCAGGTCGCTGCAAGGTGGGGAATGGGGGTCGGGCAAAGCAGACAGAAGGATCAGCATCGTCGATAAGCACGGCCAGTGGCCAGCGATCTGCTTGGGGGCTCACCAGTGATATTGCCCAAACACACAATCATGCAGCCGCACCGATGGAGGCGGGCACCCCATGCAAAACCACTGCCTTCCAGCTGCACCCACCTGAGTTCAATCGCATGTGTGCACCCACCCACCTGAGGGCGAGGGACAGGTGCATGACCGCACCCAAACCTCGCCAACCAGCTGCACAGGTGTGCACCCACCCACCTGAGGGGGAAGGACAGGTATGTGTCCAGCTTTTTGGCCACCGCACGCAGCCCGCCCGCGTGCTCAAACCGCTTGGCGTGGAACACCAGCAGCGGCGGCAGGTGGCGCAGGCTCAGCTGCTTCACCGCGTGCGCGCTGCTCAGGCACCTGCGCGTGGAAACACATGGCCGATCCGCATGTGGGCAGGGCCGGCGCGGCAGGTGCGCGGCAGGCAATGCAGCAGACATTCAGCGTTGCATGGCTGCATGCAGGACAATTGACAAACCATAATCAAGCTCAGGCCAAACTAACACGTGCAGCACCCACGATCGCACCAAACCACTACCCCCTCTCCCAKCCAGACCCGCACCTCTCGCACGTCCAGCGCTCCCCAGCACCCAGCTGCTCCGCATGCGTGAAGCGGTTGAGGCAGCCCAGCAGGGAGGCCCCCGGCCAGCGGTAATAACCCGCCAGCTGGGGCGGCAGGGCGGCCGCYGCCGCGCCCGCCGCCGCCGCCGCAGCATCCTGAGTGCCCGGCACGTTGGTTGCCGCGGCAAGCGCGTCCTGCTGCTGCTGCTGGGCTGATCCCAGCGGCGGAATGCCGGCTGCACCCGCAAATGGCAAGCCAGACGGGGCCACCGACGGATCTAGGGCTGAGACTGAGAGGCCAGACACATCCATCTGCATGCCGGTTGTCTCCAGGTCCGGCGAACCGCTGTCGTCCTGCCGCCCTGCCGCCTGCTGCTGCCCCGCCAGCGCCGCCTGCTGCGAATCGAGCGCCGGCCCTGGCGCCGCTCCCTGCCTGCCGCCGGCCTGTTTGGCTGCCCCCGCAGCACCCACAGGCGCCCCTCGACCGGAGCGCATGCTGGGTGGGATGGGCGGCCGCCCAGGCGCGGCTGCCGCTGGCCTGCCCGCCTGCTGCTGCTGCTGCTGCTGTTGCTGAGGTGGCGGCTTGGGCCACCAGGTGGGAGGTGCCCCTGCTGCTGCACCTCCAGCAGCAGGCCCCAGCCCCTGCCCTCCATTCATGCGGTGCCGTGGCGAGCAGAGTGTGTCCTGCGCATTGGAAGCGTGCAGGGAGGACAGTTGAACCCGCACGTGCGGTTGCCTGACTGTGCTGGAGGAGCCAAGCAAGCTTGTTCAACACGTGCGGTGCTGATCGGCAACATCAGCAACTGCAACACAACACCATTTCAGCACCTGCCCCCATGACCCCGCACCTGTGCATCGTCGGCGCCCATCCCCAGCACCGAGCCGTGCGCGCCAATGCCGCTGGCCGCCTCCAGGCCGCTCTGTATCAGCATGCCGCCGGCGGCGCCTACCGATGCGCCCAGGCTCACTGCAATGAGCGGGTGGTAAGCGGGGTGGGATTGATTAGTTGGACAGAGAACGGCAGCACAGCTTAGCTTGGGCGGGTCCCCGGCAGCTTGGAGGCTGCACAACATGCACAGCATACAATCCTTGGCTCAAGTTGGACAAACACCATGGCAGCCCTGATGCAACACAGCCTGCATGCCTCGTGCAGGCTAACACTCCACCCTCTGCTCACTTGAGTCTGAGGCACACAGGTCTGCTGCGTCGCCCTCGCTGCTGTTGTCCGCGCCACCGCCGTTCTGCTGCGCGCGCTGCTGCAGCGCCGGCGGCGGCGCGCCCTGGGGCCGAGCCACCAGCCCTGGCATGGGCTGGCTGCCCCCAGCCTCTAACATTGACTGCATGTCAGAGGCTGCAGCCAGGCCCGCCGCCCCTGCTGCCGCCGCCGCTTCTGCCGCTTTGCGAGCGAGAGCGCGCTCATGCGAAGCCTTGGCTGCACCCACAAGCTTGGCCTTGCCATCTGCCTTGCTGCCGCTGGCGCCCTTCTTGTGGCTGCGGGGCGCCGGCGCCGAGGCTGCCTTG
>JADXDR010000219.1:78891-89034 GCA_025026875.1 Chlorella ohadii
TGTGCAGGGGTTGAGTTTGCAGGGGTTGACGTTTGCGGGGATTGACTTTAGGTGGGTTCTCTTTGCGGGGGTTGAGTTTGCAGGGGTTGACTTTCAATGTCTGCAGGAGGAGGCGCTGGAGAGTCGCATCGTGACCATTTGCGCTGCGAAGGCTTTGTATTCAGAGCTAGCTGTCGGTTTTGCTTAAAAGGAACCTGCGGTTTGGTGCAGGAGGAGGCCCTGGAGAGCCGCATCGTGACCAAGGGGTACATGGAGGCGCGCATGGTGAGGCAGGGAGGCAGCAAGGGCCTGCATGCTTGCAGATGCGCGGTCCGCTTGCCTGGCAGTGAAACTGCAGTGCTTCGTGATGGTCCCATCATGCTGGGCTTGGCCGCTGCCAATCGCCTCTCACAAGACCTGAGAAGCTGCAGGGCGGCTGCGTTGAAGGGCTGCTGGCCCTTGGCCGTGCTGTACTCACAAACCCATGTGCCCTTTGCCGGCCACTGCCTGCCCGCAGGTGGTGTCCATGGCGGGTCGCTGCGCCGAGCGGCTGGTACTGGGGGAGGGCAACGTGTCCACCGCGGGTGAGCACCATTGGGTTCTTCCTGAAAGACCATCAGGTTCAATGCGCTTGTCCTCTCGTCCTCAAGGCCGTGGAACACACGAGCTGCGATGCCTGGCTGGTGTCTGTTGCCTTCTACATTCGCTGAGCAACCCGTCTCCCTGCAGGCTCCTCCGACCTGGCCACCGCCAACCGCATCGCGCGCGAAATGATCTTCCGCTGCGGCTTCAGGTGCAGTGTGTGTGCTGCGCCTGATGGGTTTGGGTTACCAGGGCCGGCCTACGCATGCACCATCTCAACCAGCGGCCACAGGCTCTCTGCTGTCCTGTGCCACAGCCTGTGTCACTGCCTCAGCCTCCACCCCTGCCCTCTCGCCCCTCTCAATTGCTGCAGCAAGCGGCTGGGCCCCGTGTCGCTGATGACCAACGAGGAGACGTACCTGAAGAGCGCGGGGTGAGCGGCAGCTGGGAGCGTTTGGTTTTTCCTGGATCGGCTTGYCTGTGTTGAAGGGTCCAAAGAGGCGCCCAAGAGGTACCGAAGAGCGCGTGGTTCGCAGGAGCCTAGGCGTGATTGTTGCCTGCTGCTGAAAGCCCCAGCATGCTGCACAACTAGAAGCGCCGGGGCCGGCGGCAGCCCGCCAGCCACCCGGGGCGCGGCATCACCTCTTTGCCCACTGACGTGTGTCGTTCTCGCTGGCCATGTGTGCAGGCGCGCCGTGGCCAACATCTCCACGGAGCTGGCAGTCATTGCGTACGAGGAGGTGGAGGAGGTGCGTGCTCATGCTTCTGCTATGTTCCGCGTCTGCTCTGCGCATGTCCCAGCTGGCGCACGGCACTGTGCACGCCATTGGCGCAACGTGGGCGACGGTTGGAAGTCAAGCGCGGCGGCTGGGTTTGTCACTGTGCCGCACGCTCCCACCTTTGTAAATTGCAGCTTGTGGAGGCGCCCGAGGCCAAGGCGTACTTCGGCCTGGCCACCAACTACAACCTGCCCGGCCTCTGACACACCCATCCCCTCACGTTCACCCTTCTCTCGTACCCACCCTCCTGTACTGCAGCTGGTTGAGGCGGCGGAGGCCAAGGCCTACTACGGCCTGGCCACCAACTACAACGCGCTGACCGCCCTGGCTAAAGAGCTGATGGAGCAGGAGAGCATGACGGGGGCGGAGGTCCGCGCCCTGCTGGAGCGGGAAGGTCAGTTTGGCGCCAATAAATTGTGGTTTGCTGGTGTTTTGGGTTGTTGTGAAGAGGTGCATGCGCCGCTGGAGCCTGGCTGCCTGCCTGCCTTCTCTCAACCTCCACCCAACCTCGGGTGTGTCTCCGTCCATCTGTATTTAGCTCCCACTATCCCTCTCTCCTGAAACCCCATGTCCCACAGGCGTGAAGCGCTTCGATGACACCGACACCGAGGGCTACGGCTGGAACAAGGACGGCGGCCTCAACTGGCCCGGCAAAGACGTGAGCGCTTGGGGGGCCCTCGGTTCAGGGCTGCTGTCGCTGCTCTGCTTGTGGTGCCTTGCCTTGCCGCCCAGTGCCGGGCTGCCTTTGCTCGGGCGCTGTGCTGCTTGCTGCTGCCCAGTGCTGTGCTGCTCCTGTGCAGCCATGTGTGTTGCTGGCGCCGGCCCGCTGTGCCGTGCGCCGGCGGGCATCCAGACCCCTTGTGGGTCTGGAGTCTGGAGTGCCCCTTTGCAGCCCTCTTGCACTCCTCACCTGCCCCTCCTCACCTGCCCCCCTCCTCTCAACCAACAGACCAAGGGCCTGCAGGACCTGAGCGAGCAGGCGGCCGAGTACTTGAAGGCGCAGCGCACCCGCGAGCTTGCAGCGGCGGGCGCGGGCGGCAACGGCGCGGGCAGCAACGGTTCCGGGCCGTCCCCGCCCTCCTGGTGGGCCCCTAACAACCCCTACACCGTGCGCACCGACATTGCTGACCTGCTGAACGAGTCCAAGGACGGCCTGTGAGGGGCTGAGAACGTGGCCTGATTGGCCGCGCGGCATTGCGGCAGCGCGCTGCTGGGCTGAGCTCAGCAGTGCGCCCAGCGTGCAAGTGCCCTGGCAGCATGCAACATGGGTGCAGCTGACGACGGAGAGCAGTGCGCCGGGCGCCGGGCGCGCTCAACCTTAACCTTCTCTCTCAGTGGACAGCCAGCGGCGGCGGCGGCGGCCTGCAGCCCTGTTCTTTGTCCGCCTTCTTCTGCCGCATTCGGTTCCCTCCCCCCAACACTTCTTCTCAACACCGCCGCTGCCACCGCCGGCCGCGCACCGCCACGCACTGTAACGCACATCAGCCAGGCCGCTGGGGCAGCAAGTGGAGCAGTGCTCCTAGTGCAGCAGTGAATGATCATCTCAACAGTAAAACATGCTGGCTGCTCTTATCTATGGCATGGAGCAGGGCACTGCGGCATTGCACATGGCAGGCGAAGCGCCGCCGCTTGCTGCACCACAGTGCGCTTGCAATGGCGATCGCGCCTTCATTACACTCCTTCACCCTCAGAAGCCATGTGGCCCTTCTCCAGCCGCCCACAGCCGCTTACACAGGAGCAGCGGGAGCGGTGCCACAGGTGAGGCCGCTTTCCCGCTGCGGCTGCACGGCAAACCTCCTGTAGAAATCGTCAACTAAATCGTGGTTGCAACCCGCCCACTCGCAGGCGCTGCGGCCTGGCGCTCGGCACACTTGAGCACTGTTTGCGCAGCAATGCCACCAACCAGTCAATCTGCAGCAGCCTTGAAACCCAGGTGGGCCCAGCAGGGCGTTCCCGCAGGGTTGGGTCTCCAGCGGCAGCGGCAGCGGCAGGCGGCGGCGGCAGGCAGCACTGCCGCAGAGCGTTGGGTTTGCCGACGGCTTCAGCATGCAGCCAGCAGATCACTAACATGTTGTAGAACATCGCTCGTTTATTTCTGCAGGTGGTGCACTGCCATGCGGAGGTGGTGTGCCCCGAGGCAGCAGCCGAGCATCAAAAGTGCTTCCAGGTGCGGCTGAGTTGCCGCAGGTTGCGGTTGACGGCCCGCCTCCCCTGCCTGCCCTGGCTTGCCTGCACTGCAGCGCTTCCTGCTGGCGGCTTCTGCACGAACAGCATGCTGCACCATGCATGCCACACACTCGACCCGCCGCTGCACTCATCCTACTGGGCTCCCTCCCCCCCTTGTACTCGCAGCGGGTGGTGAACTCTAAGGGGCGAGAGCCGTACAGCGCATGCGACAAGCAGGTGGCAGCAATGAAGAAGTGCCTGCAGCGGCACGGCCTCTTCCCATTCTCGCCCAGCAGCAGCAGCGTGGCAGGCGGCGGCAGCTTCCGTGCGCGGCGGCCAGCGGCGGCGCCAGCGGCAGCGGCGCCGGCGCCGTGAGCAGGCGCAAGCGTGCCGCTGGCGCGGCGGTGTACCCCTGTACTTTCACTGTCATTCTTGCACTTGTACTGCTGTGCAGCTGGTAAATTTGCAGCTGGTACGCCGCCGGCACCGGGCATGCAGTGCAGCATGGGTCATGTGGCCGAGAGGGCTGATGCAGGGTTGCAGCTGCGCCCCCCCGTAGCGCTACCTTCCACGCACCCGAGAGGCGGATCCAACCCTGGACAAACAGTGCTGCGGCTGGCAGCCTGGTGAGATCCTTTGTGTGCTGAGTCAGGTTTTGAGCTTGGATGTCAGGTGTTGCAGGGCCATTGGCCATTGCTTGCTGCCCTGCTCCCTTCCGGCTGGTACGAGGCGGCTGCCACCCCATGCCGCAGCCGACGGTCTGCGGGTCAGTCGCACACAGACCCGGCGATTGGGTGGTGCAGCCAGCGATGTGAATGTCACATGCAATGCACGTGCACAGCCGGGGAGTGCATGTGTGGCTGGCTGGGCAACCCTTGGCCCAGGGGTGTGGCCATTGCCCTCGCAGCGTGTGCCCCGTCGGCCAGGGCGCCGCCGCAACTGCGGGCGCCATGCGTCCTTGCACGGTGCGCTACTGAATGGTCACACGGCTGGGATGATAGAACATACCTATTATGTGGCGCTGGGCTGGCCTGGTGGGCCAAACCCCAGCCCCAGGGCTGGGCGGGGAGGCTGGTGCCGTTGGTTGAGGAACCGCCGAGTTGGCTTGGCCGCCGGCGTGCCGCCAGCAGACGGCGCTGCGCGGCCCGACACCTTGCCATCCGGCATTGGGTCTGTCCCCGCTTCTGTTTGGTGGGCCGCGCGGGCCAGTCGGCGCGTCTGCTGAAGCAAGCGGATGCGCCCTGCTGTGCCTGCTAGGCGCCGCTCGGCCAACGCTATGGACGCCGATTGCGCACTCAGCGCGCCAATCTCACCTGTCTCCTATCACCCACCAACGCGGGGCCTCTGGAGGCGTCGGGGGAGCTTCAGGGCGGGACCTCTGCACCAGCCCCTATCAGCCGCCGCTCACAGCCCCAGGCGGAGAGACCCGCACAGCGCTGGTTCGGCGCTGGAGCGGGGGTTGCAGCCGCTTGCAGGTGCGCGGGGACCCCTTCCGCCGAGATGCCGCCCATGCTGTTGGCTCGGCCACCCGTCTGGGGGGAAACCTGGTGCCCCTGCGGCGGCCCCAGACCCTCTCTGGCAGCGTGCAGAGGCTGGGCAGGCCTCCCGGGGCCGCCGAACGGGGTATCTGGGGGTGGGAGTGGCAGTGGCAGATGCGCGTTGCCAACCTCTCCTCCCCACGACCCTCCCCGCCCAGATCGCGCCCGCGCGGCAGCTTCGGCGGTGACCCTCAGCCATGAACCAGCCGCCCATGGTGGCGGTGGACGCGCCGCCGGCCATCCCCATTGAGTGGTGCCGCGGCGAGTACCGCCCGCAGTTCTTGCAGGCAAGTGGGCGCAGCTTGGCAGCTCGATCACAGCTGCCCAGAGCCTTGGAGGATGGCTGTGGCCAATTGGCAGTGCTGCATAGCCCCTGCCTGGCCTGCCAGCGCACTAGGGCCAGGGTACGGGAAGCGCCGCGAACCGGAGAATGCGCTCGCATGCGCCGCCGCGCCCAACCCCGCCCAACCCCCTGTTTCTACCTGCAGGGTGCTCTGCTGCACGAGCAGTTTGATGCAGTAGCGGCCGCCCGCCCCGACGCCGTGTGCCTAGTGGACGATGCAACTGGCGTGTCGCTCACATACCGGGAGGTGGCGGAGGCCGTCGACACGCTGGCAGCCGCGCTGTCTAAGCTGGGCGTCACCCGCGACATTGGTGAGCGCACCGATCTGTTTGTGTGCAGGCTGATTGCAGCAGGCCTCAGGTCAGGTGCAACAGCGGTCTGGTGTGCGCAAGTGGGAGAGATCCGGCCAGCGCTCAAGGTGCACACAGCGTGAGGCCAGCGGGCCCCCGGTGCCGGTTTTGCCAGCACTGCACTGCTGCTGCCGCCTGCTGATTTGAGGCACTGACCCTCCCGCCTGCCTGCAGCCGTGGGCATCCTGGTGGACCGCTCGCCGGCGGTGGTGATTGGCATGTTTGGCGTGCTCAAGGTGCGCTCTTCATCAGGCTCTCTCCGTCTGAGGCTGGGCTGAGCGCGGGGGGTGCAGGCGCGAGCCCGATGCCACCTGTCCTGCTGGTGCTGCTTGCTGCGTGCCATGCAACTGCGCCCACCCCCTCTATTCCTTGGCATCTCTGCAGTGCCTGCTATGCATGGCCCCCGCTGCCTGCTAAAGGCGTCGGCCCGCGCACATCCGCCCACCCTCCCCCTGCTCCTAACCCCACACCCTGTCCCCTGCAGTCTGGCGGCGCCTACGTGCCCCTGGACCCCTCGTACCAGTCGGACCGCCTGTCTGGCTACCTGGCGGATGCGGCCACCCCCGTGCTGATCACCCAGTCAGCCCTAGCCACCAAGGCGCGCGACCTGGCAGCTGCCGCCGCCGCGGAGACGGGCCGCGCGCCGCCCACCATCATCCTGATGGAGGACATCATGGCCAGCGCGGCCAAGGGCGGCAGCAAGAAGCCGGCGGCGCCCGCCATCCAGCTCAGCGACCGCGACCTCGCCTACTGCATGTTCACCTCGGGCTCCACGGTGGGTGGAATGTAGGTTGCTTCTGTGTGGTGTGTGAGTGCAGTGCAGGCTGCTAGCGGCAGCAGCCGAGGGCGCAGCTGGCGCAGACTGGGGCGTTTGGCGTCAAGCGCGCTCAGCCGCGTTGGCGCATGCCAGGCATCGCACCCGCAGCTCTCCACTTTACCTCACCAGCCCTGCGCCCCGTCTCACCAGCAGATTTTGCTGTTGCTTTTTTTTATTCTCTGCAGGGCCGGCCCAAGGGCGTGGAGATCAGCCACGGCGGCCTGCGCGACCTGATTGCCTTCTTTGTGGAGAAGATGGACCTGGGTGCGTTGANTTAAGCGCTGTTGTGCTCTCAGTGCTGGGCCTGATGGCACTGCTGTTGCCAAGTCCGCGGCTTCGCCACTTCAATGGCTGGTTCTTCCCCTCACCTGTCACCCTGCCCTCCCCCGCCTGCAGGACCCGACGACGTGTTCTGCCTGAATACCACGGTCTGCTTCGACCCCTATGTGCTCTACCTCTATGGCTGCCTGGTGGTGGGCGGCTGCCTCGTCATCCCCAAACCCGAGGGCCATGTCGGTGAGGGCGCTGCGCCGCAGGGCGCTTGCAGGTGCTGTTTCCGGCAGTGCAGCTTGGCTTGTGCAGCTGGCTGCAGAGCGCCCACCAATGTGCCACCCTGCCCTTCCTGTCTCCCACACTCAATGCAAACCCACCTGCCCACCTCCCCCCACCCCCAGACCCCGCCTACATGGCGCACCTGTGCCGCGACCACGGCATCACCATCCTGGAGGTGGTGCCCTCGCTGGCCACCCAGTATGTGCGCGACCTGGCGCCCCTGGGCCAGGCCGGCCAGCTGCGCATCCGCCGCTTCCTCACCGGCGGAGAGGCGCTGTCCGTGGCGCTGGCCAACAGCGTGTACGACGCCCTGCCCAACTGCGAGATGGTGTGGAACACGTACGGACCCACCGAGGTCACGGTGCAGGTGCGGCAGCAGGGTGGACAGGATTTGTGGGGTTGTGGGCAGCTTGGGTTGGGTCCAAGCAGCAGGTGCGGCATGTGGTGATGTTGCAGCACTTGCTGCCACAGCCAGGCAGCTCAAGTGGCAGCAAAAGCTGGCGGCCGTCTGATCAGAACAGCCCCATGCCACCTGCTCCCCTTCCCGTGTATCACAGGTGATCACGGGCGCAATCCCGCGCGGCGCCGACCGCGTGCCCCTGGGCCGCCCCGACCACAACGTGCACTGCTACATCTCCACCTACCCCGGGGAGGACGGCGAGCCAGAGGGCGGCGAGAAGTTTGTGCCGCGGGTGCGCCGCGCCTGCTGGATTTGGGGGTGGTTTGGGGTGGGGGGCTGGGTGTGGCAGCGCAGCTGCGGTGGCGGAAGAGCAGCTTGCTCTGCTGCGGTGCTCTGCAGGCTACACCACAGAGCCAGCAGCTGGTTTACTTGACCAGTGCCTCTTGACCCCCCACCTGCCTCCTCTGCCTCCCTCCCTCCCTACCCACAGATGTGCGGCGTGGGCGAGCCCGGCGAGCTGCTGCTGAGCGGCCCCCGCCTGGGTCGCGGCTACCGCGGCCGCCCCGACCTCACGGCCGACAAGTTTGTGCCCAACCCCTTTTATGACACCACCGCCGACCTGCCGCCCGAGATCCGGCTGCACTACCANGAAGGTCTACCACACCGGTGAGCGATGCCGTGCTGTGCATGTTGTGCTGTGCTGTGGCTGTGCTGCGCAGCCTGCAGGCAGACCACAGCAGCTGCAGCCCAGCCGCTACTGGCTGCTCAGCGCCGCCCACTGCCCKKCCCCCTGCCCGCAGGTGACCTGGTGCGCTGGGGCGCCGACGGCCAGCTGGAGTTCCTGGGCCGCATCGATCGCCAGGTGGGAGCAGGAAGGGATTACTGCAATGCATGGCAGCTCTCTTGGATGCTGCTTGCAAGCTTGGCTGGCTGCTGATGTTATGCTCTGCCGTCGCCTACACTGGCTGCTGCCTCCACTGCTGGCACTCACCCTTCACCCCAACCCACCTCTTGCTCCCCGCCACAGGTCAAGGTGAACGGTGTGCGCATCGAGCTGGCGGAGATTGAGGCCGCCCTGGCAGCCACCCCCGGCGTGGCGCGCGCCGCCGCCGTGGCCTGGAAGGACCAGCGTACCGGCAACTACCGCATCGCGGGCTATGTGGTGCCGGAGCCTAGCAGGGGCGACGAGGTGGCACACGAGGCCCGCGACGTGTGCGCCCAGCGCCTCGTCCCCGCCATGGTGCCCACCGTGGTGCTGCCGCTGGAGGACATCCGCCTGGTAAGAGCGGGCGCTGGGAGTGCGATTTAGAGTTGGTCGCTACAGGACAACACACAGTGGGCTGCATGCCTGGTTGGAAGCTAAACAAGCACGCATGTACCGCCTCCAAAGCTCTGCTTTTGGGCCATGCTTGTCGCCTGCCCTCACCCGCCCCACCTCTCATCCTCCCATCCTCTCACCCTCTCCAGCTGCCCAACGGCAAGGCCGACCTCAAGTCGCTGCCCGAGCCCGACTGGAACGCCATTGCCGCCGCCCGCATCTACACCGCCCCCGCCGACGAGCTGGAGTCGGCGCTGGCCCGCATCTGGAAGGACGCGCTGGGCGCCGCGGGGGAGCAGGGCATCGGGTAAGCTGCAGCAAAGGCAGGGCACGGCAACCCACTGGTGCAAGAGGCCTCACACTGGTTGGCTTGGGTGCACCCTCCTGTCCCAACCCTGTGCTCGCCACCCCATGCCCCACCACCAACCCCCTGCAGCACCGGCGACGACTTTTTCGAGCTGGGCGGCAACTCGCTGCTGGCGGGCCGCATCAACTCGGACGTGCGCAAGGAGCTGGGCATCGACATCCCCAGTGAGTGCTGGGCTGTTTGTGCTGCTGCACTTTGCTGCCTGTACGGTTTTGATTGCAATAGCTGCTGCTGGCAGGGATGCAGCTGTGTGCTTAGCAGGCACCAGCTGGCAGACGCAGGTGAAGCCCCTTGCAGAGGCACTCTCTACCCCGCTTGCTCTCACCTTCCTCTCTCCCCCTCCCCCATATCTCACAGGCCTGGTCATCTTCCAGTCGCGCACCATTGCCGGCATGGCCAAGCACATCCGGCCCATTGTGCACCGCAAGGGCGCCAAGTCGCGGGAGATTGGCGAGGGCTCTGACGATGGCGCCCCCGGCTCTGAGGGCACCTATGGCGGCCCGCACGGCGGCGTGGTGAAGGGCAAGGTGCGGATTGCTGGAGTTACTGCGGAATGAGTCGCAAGGGCCACACAAGTGCATGCTTGCTGCCACGCCTGCTGCTGGCGTGCTGGCTCTGCTGCCCACCACCTGCAAGTGTGTGCTCCTCCGCCTTGCTGCCTTGTGCTGCTGTTCAATCACTTGGTGGTGCTGCCTTCCACACTCACATTCTCCCGCCCCGCCCCGCCCCACCCAACTTGCCGCAGGCCTTCCCCATCTGGTTCTGCGGCCTGCTGCAGCTGGTGGGCTTCATCATCTCCCACCTGCTGGAGTTTGCCATCACGCTGGCCCCCGCCTTTGCGCTCCTCTCCCTCTACTCGTACACCAAGTTCCTGCTGGGCCCCGTGCTCGTGCTCATGGCCCCCGTCATGTTCCTCCTCTACTTTGGCCTCATGGTGAGGGAGGGGAGCGGG
>JADXDR010000219.1:89050-122154 GCA_025026875.1 Chlorella ohadii
GAGGGGGTAATGGTGGGGGGAGTGCTGCGGCTGCTGGGGTTTGCTGCAGCGGGGCAGCTGCGGCTGCGCAGTAAGAGCCAGGTTGCAACCTCACTTGCCTGCCTCACCAATTGCTCCGCCTCCCCCCTCTTCCACCTGCCCAGGTCCTCACCGTGCTGCTCAAGTGGATCATCCTCTGGCGCCTCAAGCCCGGCACCTATGCGCTGTGGGGCTGGCAGTATGTGCGCTGGTGGACCATGCGTGCCGTGTACGGCCAGGTGGGCAGCGTAGCACTGCTTTTGCTGCCTGGTGGCCTAGCAGAGCTGCTGGTGTGAGCTGAGGAGGAGGTGCACCTGCAGCGCGCCCGCCCCTTGCTCACCGCCCCGCACCACCCCTGCTTACTGGCCGCAGCTGGCGTCCATCGTGCTGCCGCTGTTCAAGGGCACAGAGATCTGCAACATCTTCTTCCGCTGCATGGGCGCCAAGATCGGCAAGCGGGTGAGCGCACGGGCCTGCCTGCCCGTCTGCACAGCTTGTGTTCGGCTGGCTTGCGCCGCAGCTCGCGCCTGCCCCTGCCAGCGCCCGCCCTGCCCTGTCCAGGGCACTAGATCACCAGCGCACACTGCTGCCCTCCATTTATTGCTTGCAGGTGATCCTGGAGAGCATCACCGTGGGCGACTGGGACCTGATCACCATTGGCGACGACACCGTGGTGCGTAGCCGCTTCAGGAGATGCAGCTGGGCTGCTTAGCTAGAGTTGCTTTGCTGTGGTCAGGCAGCAGACGCTTGCAAGTGCTGCAGACTAGTGGGCGCTGCTAGAGAAGGCCCTCTTGAGCACCCCCTTCACCCCACCCCGCCTCCACCTCCATTCCATCATCTGCAGGTGGAGGGCAACTGCTTCATCAACGCCTCGTCTGTGGCCGCCGGCGACGCGGAGGGCGAGCCCGGCACCATCACCTTTGCCCCTGTCAAGATTGGGCGTGACTGCACGCTGGGCTCCCAGACCTCTGTGGGCCCCGGCACCGACCTCCCCGATGGCGGCGTGGTCAAGGTGCGTGGATCTGTGTTGCGAGGTGGCATGGTTTGTGCAGTTGGCTGGCTGTGACGGACAAGCAGGCAGACCTGTTCAGCTGCGGACTGACGTTTCCAGCCCGCCTGCCAGCAAGCCCGCCCGCCGCTTTGTGCTCATGTCCCACGCTCCTCCCCGCCCCCCGCAGCCCTCCACCGCCACCACGTACCCCAAGTCGCTGCTGGACATGACGGAGCCCATCAACGGCAACGAGCTGCGCACCTCGCACAAGCAGCTGCCCATTGTGCTGCAGCTGCTGGCCTCGTTCATCATGACCACAATCTTCACCTTTGCCTGGCTGGGAGCGGCGGTGCCCGTGGCCTTCCTGTGGCGGGAGCTGGCCGGCCTGGAGTGGTGAGCCGGGGAGTAGCAGAGCGTGTTTCAGTGTGGAGGACATGGCAGTGATGGTGGTAGGGGTGTCAACCTGCCTCCGCACTCTGCCGCCGTTCACGCAAACCGCACTGCCATTCTTATTGCAGGATTGACCTGTTCAAGGGCGCCATGCGCTGCTGGGCCACCGTGGGCGTGAGCGCACAGAGCTGGAACGTGGTGACCCTGGAGACCAACTCCACCACCGGTGCGCTGCTGCTGCCGCTGACAAGGCTCTGCTGCCACGTTTCTGCTGAGATGCTCTGCACTTGTATGCACTATCGGAGTGGCTGCTGCTGTGCGTTAGTTCGCACACAATGTTCCGCTTGCGTGGCAGCTCACGCCGCCCAAGGATTCCCCCACATCCCACTCACACACTCTCCCATCCCTTTCTCCTCCCTCCCCGCCCTCTGCTCTGCAGGCGTGACCACCAGCATCATCACCCCCACCAGCTGCACCGACATCTACGTCAGCGAGGTCATCTCCATCACCATCTTCCCCACCGCGCTCTTCCTGGCAGGTGCGCCCCGTCTGCTGCACACTGCTGGGTGTGTTTGTTTGTTTGTGGTGCGGGTGCACGGCTCTCAGCCCTGACTCTGCCTGCGCCTGCTGCTGCATCCCAGCTGCTGCTGCCTCGCTGACCGCCCTTCCCTCTGCTCCACTGCCTTCCTCCCCTGCAGGCCAGGTGTACCTGGTGCTGGTGCTGGTGCTCAAGTGGCTGCTGGTGGGCCGCATGACGGCCGAGAAGTGCCGCCGCACCGACCTGCTCTGGCGCTTCAACAACCACCTGTGGAAGATGCTCATGGTGAGGCGGGGCTGCCCTGTAGTGGCGCTCTGGATGGACCCAGCTGTGGCCTCCTTGCAGCGCTTGCGGCCCATTGCCTCCTTTTGAGATCTGTTGCCAGCATCCATCCAACTCTCCTGCCTTTCACTCCTCCACTGCCCTGGTCTCTCAGGACCTGCCCATGTACCGCACCTCCTCCGACCCCTGGACCGGCACGGCGGCATTCAACACGTACCTGCGGCTGCAGGGCGCCAAGGTTGGCAAGCAGGTGAGAGGCGCACACCGCGCGCATGGGTGAGGCTTTGCTGGCGCCCCTGCTTGGCTGCAGCGGCTGCACACTGCTCGAGAGCTTGCCCCATCGCCTTCGCAACCCCCTCACTGCAACCACCCCACTGCGTACCCTCTCCCCTCCCAGGCGTGGCTGGGCGAGAAGTTTGTGTGCCAGGAGCCCGACCAGCTGACCATTGGCGACTACGTGTCGGTCTGCTCGGCCGTCACTGTGGTTTGCAGCACTGGTGAGTGTGCACTGCTTCACTACGCTGCTCTGGCTGACTTGGCTGTGCTGCGCTCTGCGTATGCATGTTTCTGCACTGCCATCCGGTTTCTGCACTGCATGCGGCTGCACTGCCATCCCTGCAGCGCACACCCTGAGCACGCCCACTCGCTCACCCCTGCCATGCCCTCCCCTTCACCGCCCCACAGAGGCCCGCAGCCAGCCGGTGGAGCTGAAGAACAGCTGCGCGGTGACCAACGAGAACGTGCTGCTGCCCGGCACCGTTGTGTACCCCGAGGCGGTGCTGGGTGTCTATTCTGTGGGCCGCCCCGGCGCGCAGGTGCCGCCCCACTCCATCACCCAGGTGCGCCTCTTTGGGGCGGCTGTTTGGTGGAACAAGGGCAGGCATTTGGCAGGGGCAAGGGGCTTTGTCTGTGCTGCGCTGGCAGCTGGGCTTGTCACGCCATCGGCTGCCTCGACTGCCCACCCATGCCTGCCCCCTCGTTCACTCCCATGGCCAACCCACGCTCACCCTCCCCACCCTTCCTCCCGGTCTCTCCCTCCCCGCAGGGCGAGGTGGTGCTTGTTCCCGGCAAGGACCTGGAGTCTGCTGCGGAGCTGGAGGACCCCAAGGCCGCCAACCCCAAGCACGTCAGCGCCTGGATCTACTGGCGCGCCAACGTGCTCTACTGGATCGGCACCCTCATCTTCGTGCCGCTCACCGGTGAGTGGAGTAAGGATAAGACCGCTGCAAGGGTGTGCTTGGCAGGCTGCATTCCCTATGATTTGCTCGCTCCATTCCACATACGCCTTGCGCAAGCCTTCACTGCACGCCCTGCTCACCTGCCACATGTTCCCGCCCCCCGCAGCCTCGGTGCACGAGCTGCCCATGATCATCTGCCTGCTGACCGGCCTCTACTACGGCGGCCCGCTGCTGGCGCTGGCGGCGCTGCCCGTGGGCTCCATCCTCACCAACCTGATGCTGCTCATCTACATGGCGCTGGTCAAGCTGTGAGTGTGCGGGATGTGTGCTTGTTCAGAGGCGTTTTTGCAGACGAGAGAGCATCACTGCACGAAGACTGCTTGCCGTTGCAATAAGTGCTCGCAGGCGCACGTGTAGGGCACGGACAGCAGCTTACGCTAGTCAGTGCGTGCTGCTTGCTGCTCTGCAGTCTGCTGGCTGTTCACCACCACCACCACCCCTGTCTACTCCCGCCCCCGCAGGCTGCTGCTGCCCAACTCCAACGGCGCGCACCCGCTGTATGGCTTCCGCGCCGGCGCCTGGCAGCTGCTGTGCATCCTGGGATACATCTACGACGACTGTGAGCGCTGCTGCTTTAGCTGTGCATGCCTTGACTTGCTGTGCCTGCCAGCTGTGCCAGCCTGGCATGCCTGCTGGGCCACGTGGCGAGCACGTGCTTCGCACCGGCGCTGCTAGACTGACCAACTTCATTCTCAGACTACTAACTCTCTCCCCACCCACTGACGCAACCCTGCCCTGCAGTCCGCCCCATCATGGGCTCCCCCATGTTCAACTGGTACCTGCGGTCCATGGGCGCCAAGGTCGGCAAGGGCGTGTGCGCCCTGGGCTGCAACTGCGCCGAGCTGGACATGGTCACCATTGGCGACGGCTGCGGTGAGCGCCAGTGGAAATGTGCAGCACTGGTGGTTGAAGCGCAGAGGGACTTGCTACTGCCGCAGCGTGCTTGTTTGCAAGTGCACTCGCCCCCACCCTCTGCGTGCCTGGCCCTGCCTCACCCGCTCTGCTGCCCCCCCACCCCGCCCCTCCCCCGCTGCAGTCATCAACGAGCAGGCGTTCCTCATGGGCCACAAGGTGGAGAACCGCGCGGTCAAGATGGGCTGGGTCACGTGAGTTCCTTACACCCTGTGCTCATATCCTAGACTGCTGTGCAGCTCCAGTCACCTGCTGCCCGTTGCCGCGTTATTGAAGCCAACGTGCCCACCTCTCGCTCACCTTCCCCTGCTCCCTCCCCCACCCTCTGCCGCAGCCTGGGCAAGCGCGTGACCATTGGCAGCTGCTCCGCCGTGCTGCCGGGCGCGGTGCTGGAGGACGGCTGCGTCCTGGGCGACATGTCGCTAGTGATGAAGAACGACACCGTGCCCGCGGGATCAGGTGGGCTAGGGGTTGGGGTGGCTGTGTTAGGGCTTGGGTGGTTGGTTGAGTGGCCCGCGTGTGTGCCATAATGTGTGTGTAGCTGTGCAGCACAAGGCTTGCGTCCCCCCTCTGCCCTGCTGGCAGCGGAGCCTGTGCACTCATCGGCTCACACTCACCTCCCCCGCATCCCCTCCCCCCCACCCCCTGCAGTGTGGGCGGGCATCCCGGCGGTGCCTGTCGGCAGCGTCAAGAACGGCAGCGACAAGCTGAGCGACAGCTGCAAGCTCAGCGACTCTGCCAAGACTGCCAGCGAGGCTTAGGGCGACTCGTGACCCCTCTCTGCTGCCGCCGCACCAGTTAGTGGCCGCCGCCGGCAGCCTGCCACCCCGTGACCATCCCCCGTGGCAGCACCGTCCTTAGGAGCAGCGCCGCACCCAGGCGCTTCCACCAGACCTAGGCAGCCAACCCTTGTTTCATTACTTGCTTCCTCTCCGTGCCTCCGTCAGCAGCAGCACCAGGAACTGCAGCATCAGTCCGCCGCCAACCCAATGCCACCCCGAATGTCCCTTCCCATCGGCGCCCCGCACCCATGTGCGGGCGCCTTTTTCAGCGCCAGATGGGAGCAAGGGAAGAACCAGGCGCGGCCCGGCCCCAGCCGCCCCCGCGTCTTGAACATACCTCCCTCGATCTCGATTCGTGCACAGATGTGCTACCCCATCCCCCTCCATCGTTTTTGCCCGTAGTGCCACCCGTGCATCTCCTTTTCTCGTCCGCTTTTTCCCGGGCCAGATTGGCCTCCGGACTCGTGACCCGATTGCCGCGGCACCCCTCCGGCCATCTGCCGGGGGCTGCGGGGCAGGCCTGATGCCCTGATTCCATTCCTGCACAGATTGCCTCCCGCTTGCTTGCGTTTCGACCCCGCTGTGGGCCGGCAGCTTTTGCCGGCAAGCACTGACACAAGGAGGGCGCGCCCAGCCCGCCGCCTGGATCCCTCCCTAACTTCCTCCCATGGTCCCGCATTGTTGCTCGATTTGTTCCCTTCCTCCCTACCATACCGCGCTGGCTCAGCTCCCAGCATTTGTTCACTTGCCCCTGCCTTACCACCGCTCGCTGTTACCGGCTTGCTCCGCTCAGGTCCCGTGCTCCCATCTCACACAACAGCGCACGAGCGCAGCCTGTTTTTTCCTCAGCTGATCACGCTTTTGCATCACTCTCTCCCTTGTAACCCCATCTGGCCAAACGGCGCCTGACGCAGGGATAGAGGCATAAAGGGACAGCGGCCAGTGTTGTTGAAGGCGGCGCGGCGGGCACGGCAGCAGCACTGCAGCCTGCAAGCCTTAGAGGGATGCCAGCAGCATGCAATTTCACTCCTGCAGCATCTGATCGTACACGGGGCCTAAACAGCGAGCTCTGCACAAGCGCACACAAGACGGCCAGGGCAGCTCTGCAACAAAGGCAGCAGGGCGATCACGAGTACCATTGACAGCACAGAACTCTGATCTCGAGCGCACAGCCCTCTGAAAAGGCACCTCGCACCAAACCCTCCTGCGCTCAGCCTGAGCGGCGCCTGCAATCCGCCTGAGCAGCCAGAGTAAGCTTCCATCAGCTCCCCAGTGCGGCTGGCAGACCATCGCAGGCTGAAAGCAAGCCGCCGGCGCGCCGCTGCCGCCGCCTGCCGTTTCGCCGCCGCCTGCAATGGCGCTCACTCGCTCGGCGATCAAGCGGCACAAGCAGCAGGGCGTCGCACACATGGGGGATGGGCATCATCATCACACAGCGCAGGCGCACACCAAGGTGGGAGATGGGCGCCTGCTGCGAGCATCCACCCTGCCGTTGCTTTCTGCAGCCATGTGCCACAGGCGGTTTCGGTTTTCGGCGGCGGGTTCGCCCAGTGCTCCCTCCCGCGGCTGCGGGCCAATCTGTTCCAGTGTCACGTTACTCTAGATCGCATCATTATGTGACTAAAGTGTACTGCCGTGCAGGCGGCGCACTGGCGTGAGCTGTATGATGCCGCCACGGGCCGCCTGGTGGCCTGCAGGTGTGTGGCGTGTGCTGCTGCTGCAACGCCCAGCCTGGTTCGCGGTGCTGCGTTGCTTCGAGACCTGCTAAGCTGCTGCCGTGAACAGCCTGCTGCCTGCACAAGGGCTGTGGCGCCGCTTCTGAGCTAAGCCTGCTGTGCTGCTGCGCTGGAGTACCACACTGCCCTGCTTTGCCTGCCTGCAGACAGCTTGCACGCTCGGGTGTTGGTACGGTACTGTCCAGCGCTGCCCTGCCTGCTGCTCCATTATTCGTGCAGGCCGGCGGGCGCACCCGCCGGAGCCTTCCCACACACYCCYTGGTGAGCAGGGCACTGCAGGGAATGCGTCACCCGGTGCTGTGCGAGCAAGCAGGCCCCTTGCAAGCTGTGCCGTAGCAAAACATGCAGCGGCGGGGTGACTGTTTTGATCAAGCTGGGCTGGGTAGCGCATGGTGCTCTGCCTGCCCATCACCGACAGGTTTGGCACCAGTGCGCTGGGCTTGTCTTGTACAAGCTGCCAGCTCGCTACACCCTCTGCTGCCTGCAGGTGGCACTGCGTGTTCCACGACCGCTATGAGCGCATAAACTTTTGGAGCCACGCTGTGCCCGGCGCGGCGCTGCTGCTGCTGGGAGCGCTGGCGGCTGCAGGCAAGTGCAGTGGATGGATGCCTGATCATGCTGGGTTTGTGGTTCAGTTCATGGACAGGTGGTTTCTTTGGAATGAAAGGAATGAAAAACCACCTCAGAACACTGCAGTTGTGACCGATTCTGTACGCAGCAGTGTGACTTCTGCCCTTAACTTGCGCCCAGGCCTAGCACCGGGCGGCCCCTCGCTGGCGCTCTTCTGCTGCTGTGCCGCCGCCACGCACCTGTGCTCTGCGCTGACTCACGTGTACCCCGATAGTCACTCACTGGCAAGTTGGTTGATTGCCTGCAGAACTAGCCATGCGCTGGTGGGCTTGGTTGCATCAGCTGGCAAATTAGCCTTGCAGGGTGTGCTTTGTTTGGATGCCGGGCAGAGGCAACCTGCCTGCACCGCTGGCCTGTGTACAACCTACTGCTGCGCAGGAGAAGGCGGATCACATCGGCATTGTGGCAACCATTGTAGGAACGCCCATCACAGCGCTGATGGTGAGGCAATGCTGCTGCTGGGGTGTGCACCTGTGCATTGGTACATCACAGCGCCGTGAGCTGCGTCGCATGCGCTAGATTGACTCGTGGGGTGGTGCCTCGCCTGGCACAGCCACCTGCTGCAGCCCTGCTTAGCGCAACCAACTTCCCAAGTTGTCGTCCATCCCGCCTCCACCCTGCACTCTTGCTCCCGCTGCTGCCATGCACTTGGTGTTCGCGTCTCACCCTACCTTCCTGTCCCTGCTGTTGCAATTGCTTGCAGGCCCAGGAGCATGGGCACGTCCCCACCCCAATGATCTGGGTCACTGCCGGCCTGCTTGTGGCTGCTTTCCTGCCGCCAACGCCCCGCGTGGCTGGCTTTGTGGGCGGAGGCGCTGTTGCGGGTGAGCCTGTGGGCTAAGCCGCACTGCCGAGGTGCTGCGGTTGGGCACATGCAGCCGAAATGCTCACACACTGCCTGTGCGTAAATAGTGTCTCTGCCGCCCTCACGCTGCCCCTCTGTTACGCCCCTGCACTGCCATCCGTGAGCAGTCCTGCTGTACTGGCGCAAGCTGGCCAGCGTGACAATGGTGGCCGAGCTCTCTCTGTACCTGGCTGGCGCCTTCTCCTTCCTGCGCAATGGCGGGCACAGCAGGTGCGCCGCGCCAGGCCAAGCTGGGGCGAGGATGGGAAGGAAAAAACATGGTGCGGTTGGGTGGGCGTTCTACTTTGCGTGACGTGGTGCCAATTCGGCTGTGAAGTGCTTATTTGTTGCCACCGCTCTGTCCCACCCTATCCTCCTGCCTGCCCTTCGCTGCCCGCAGGTGGACCGGGTTTACCGATCATGTGAGCATGCAATGCCTGCCACGCTTGCTGCGGTTGGGTGCATTTGCCGAGTGTCACATGCGGCAGCGGGTGCTGTGCGCTGCCTTGTGGCAGAACATTGCCCTCGCCTCGCACAGCTGAAGGCATGCTGTCGTTCCCTGTCACCCTTCCCTACAGCATCTATTGCACTACTACGTCACAGCCGCTACAGGCCTGCATGTGTGGCTCATCCTGTCCACCCTGACGGCGAACGGGGACACGTGAAGGAGAAGTGTATTGCACAGTGATATGGAAGCAGCGAAACGAGAGCCGCCCGCGTCAGCCTGCGGATTGCAATGCAGCCTGCTGGATTGCCGATTGAACCTACACTCCCACTGTCAGACGATCGAAAAATCACTCAAGCTGGTCGTCTGCTTGAGCTGGTGAGCAGCACGGCCTGTTGAGCCGTGTCGCGACATGTCACCGCCGCTCACGCTGCCACCACATGCACTGGGCGTGCTGCTGAATACCCACAATGCTAGCACATGATCGCAGAAGCCGGCCAGCCCGCATTGGGCTGCTAGCAGAGAGGGGTGGGTGGGTGCACGCGGGTGGTTGCGGAGCGACGGCTCCTGCGCAGCCCTGCCGGTGCGCGATCATGTAAGAAGGCTTCGCACGTTACGCTGAGCACTCTCGCGTGCGGAAACAGCACGGGTGGCCGCGCATTGCAACTTGCATGGGGCGGGCCGTGAGCCTTTGGGGCCATCACCCTGCCGAACATCAGTGCATATTGTCAGCTCACGCTAAGAGCAGCGCCAGGCTCGCAGCCCTCCGTATCAATCCATTCCCTGCAGTCGACTGCCTTGGGCGTTCTGCGCTCCGCCTATGCCTGCCAGCCTGACATTAATGATCGCCTGAGGCGCCCCAAGCACTCCGCAACCCTGCCAGGCGTCCAGCCCTCCCGCCACCGCCGCCGTCCGCCGCCATGCTGAAGCGCGACTTCGGCATCCTGCTGCTGTCGGTCGGCGCCCTGTGGCTGTCCCTGCAGCGCGAGGGGCCCTACCAATTCAAGAAGGCCTGGTGAGCGCAGGGCGGCCGGGATTGGGGGCTGTGCTGCTGCGCTGCGAGCGCGCTGCGGTGTGACTGCCCTGCGGAGCCATTGTATGCTGCTGCACACGTGTACTAAGCAGCGCTGCGCGTTTTTNGCAGGTACCACGAGTTTGACCAGGCGCCCCAGGGCGAGCATGAGCTGCAGGAGCACCCGCATGCTGTGCCGCCGCCGCTCGTGGTGCGTGGCTGCTGGTTACCCGCTTGTGCCTGTGCTTCTGCCCTAGCGCAATGTGCCACCGCCACCCGCACAGGAGTGGCGGCCTGCTGCCACATGCTGCGGTGTTGGGTTGCCGGACGCCCTCCTTTCGCTGCCGCCGTGCAACGAGCAGCAGTGTTGAGCGGGGTAGCCACCTCCGTCGCACTCTGTAGCATGTTTGCTGCTCCGCTGCCTCTGTCTCTGGCCAGCTGAATGAACCCTTTCAACAACTTTACTCCATGATTCATCGCCCTACAGACGGACCTGAACGGCGACGGCAAGCCTGAGGTGCTGACCGCCACGCCCGATGGCCTGCTGCGCCTGCTGGCGCCTCGCAAGTTTGGGGACGGCTTTGCACAGGCGGAGGTGCGTGCAGGGCAGCGGTGGGGCGGTATGGGCATGGCAAGGGGTTGAAGTTCAGCTTGGACACAGCTGCAGCCAGGCAAGCAAGTTGCTGTGACGTGAGGGCTGCTGGTGCAGAGTGACGCTTGCCTGCGGGTCTCCGCCCTTAGCCTCAGCTGTGTTCTGCGCGTCCCCTGCTGTGCCTGTGCGCAGCTGCTGTCCCAGGTGCAGCTGGACATCACCGGCAAGATGCGCATCGCGGCGCTGCGCAGCGGATACCTCACGCCCCCGCCCAAGGAACTCGTCCGTGCGCCGCGAAAGCAGGCGAGGAGTTGGCGGGTCGGATTTGGTTGGGGTGGGAAAAGTGTTTGTGTGAGTGGCAGGGATGTCTGGACTTCGTGGTTTCATGTGTGCCAGTGGTGGCGCCTGGTCGTGCGCTGCCGGTGCGTGCATCGCGACAAATGGACAAAATTGTGGAGGCGGCACCCAGCATCCTACCGGCTCTTTCCCCACCGCCTTCTGCTTGCCGAGCATAAGTGTTCGCGCCTCGTGTCTGAGCCTCTCCCCCCTTGCCTCTCCTGCAGGTGGTTGTGCTGGTGACGGAGGACCTGAAGGTCATCTGCCTGAACCACAACCTGCAGAAGGAGTGGGAGGAGGACCTGGCAGTGAGGGCGCAGGGCGCTTGTTTGGTTGTTGTTTGTTGTTCGGCCGCATGGCCAGTCATGAATTGCAGAGGGAGTGGGGGGAGGACCTGGCGGTGAGGCGTCTTTGGGCGCGGCCATTTGCTGGGGTTTGATGAATAAGGGTGCTTTCGCATTGACGGTGGTGGGCGTACCCAGCTGCGTGGTTCTCAACACCCTGATCCATGTGCCTTGCAGCAAGCTCCGCAGTCTTTGTAGTCGATGTCTGTCCAACAACCTGCACCATGCCATGATTTGCCTGCCCCGCAGCCGCGCTACCCGCCCCATGGTGGCATTCGCGAGGTGGCCGTCCACATCTCAGGTGCGGCTGCCTGCTGCAGGTTNGGCCTGTGCCTGTAGCAGGCAGTCCATTTGAGCGCCCACAGCCCCGTTGTATGTTGCAGCCTGGTTGGGACCGCTGAAACCACGCTGTCCTGCACCACATGTATATGGGTTCCTGTCCATCCGGCAGAAGGGTCCTCGCTCGTGGCTCGCCACACTCTTTGCCACTTGAACAGCACAAACCTTACGTCCTGCTCTGTTTCTCTGCAGACCAGCGCGTCAGCCAGGGCAAGGGCAGCGGCGGCGAAGAGGAGGGGGACCGAGGGCTGGTGGTGGTGGGCGCCTCCGTGGTCCCGCTCACCCTGGCGCAACGCCAAGAGCTGGGTGCGTGGCTTATGAGTGGCTGTTTTACAGTAGATGCTGCAGTGTGTGGCTGTTCGTCTGGCCCTGGCGCAGCGTCAGGAGCTGGGTGCGTGGTTGATGTGTGTGGCTGTTTGAGTTGAGGTGTGGTGTGTAATGTCGGCTGATGCCAAGCTTATTGCCCTCTGATGGGCGGCTGCCGTCCGTGCAGCCCTGCCCATGTGTGCATCTGGTGCCAGCTTCGCATCTGAGAGCTTTGGTCCATAACGGCCAGCCCCTGCTTATCACCATCTGGCCCTAGACCAGCCCTGAGTTCACCGTGTTCACCCCTTCTGCTGTGCAGAGAGCGAGCTGGAGGAGGGGGTGAGGGAGGAGATGCTGGAGCGCTTCCGGGCGCACGGCCGCAAGAGTGGCGCCGCTAACCAGGTGGGGCCGGGGCGGAGCGACAAGCATTTATCTTATTGCACATCCGGTCTTTACATCTGCATCCGTCTCACCCTTCCTGCCCGCAGGAGCGCAAGGGGCTGGGCGAGGAGACGCGCCACTTTTCGTACTTTGGGTTCGAGGGCGGCACCGGCGCGCTGCGCTGGGTGCACGAGGTGAGGCGCTCAGGGGCGGGCAGCGTTGACTTTTTGAGCTTCAGTGTGTGGCGTGGAGTTGATTCTGACTTTACGGCTTTAGTTTTGCGGCTTTGGCTTTGTTGCGGCTTTGGTTTTGCTGCGGCTTGGGTTTTGATACTTTGGTTTTGCAGACTTTGGTTTTGCGGCTTTGGTTTTGCAACTGTGGTTTTGGCTTTGACTTTGGTTTTGCGACTCTGGTTTTGCTGCGACTTTGGTTTTGCTGGGGGCTGCGGATTTCTTTTGCGGCTTTGACTTTGGTTTCACGGCTGTTCATGCCACATCTGTCCTTCTACGCAGTCCAAGGACTTCCTGCGGGACCTGAGGGCCCTGCCATACGCGTGCTTGTCACCCTGCTTGATATCTGCCTCTCTTTGTCCGTCTTCGCAGACCAAGGACTTCCTGCGGGACTTGGGCGCGCTTCAGGACGAGGTTGTGGCGCAGCACTCGATGCACATGCGGGCAGAAGAGGTGAGGAGTGCACGCTTGGCAGACTGCTGCTGAGGTGTGCCAGTGCTTGCTGGTGCGTGCCGCTCTGGTATGCCGTGCTGCGCCCAGTGTGCTCCGCCTCATTACATATCCTNACTCATTCCACTGCAGTCGGAGGGGCGGCATTATGGCGAGGCCTCCTGCCGCGACTACCGCCTGTCGGTGCTGGCGGCGCTGCCGCACAGGTGCGGCGTCCAAACTGGGCTGAGGCTGCCAGCATGGCCACTCTGCAGCAGGGTGGATTCGGCTGTTCGTGGTTGGGGGTTGTGTGCCTTGAGCCTTGCACTGCTGCGCAGCTCCCAAACCGCCGCTCAGCATTGCTGTCCCTTGTGCCCAGCTGTGCGCTCGCACCTGCAGACTACAGAGGCTGCTCTGCTGCACAGCTGCTGGCATCTTACTTTGTTCCTTTGCGTCTTCCTTTCTTCCCGACTTGTACACAGCTGGCACTCGCCGTACGACACCAAGCTCGTGCCCATGCGGTTTGAGAAGACCAAGGCGGGCACGGGGGCACAGAAGCAGCAGCTGGGCAAGATGGGGGCCCTCAAAACCAAACAGGTGAGCAGCACGGGGGTGTGCGCTGTGCAAGGGCAGTGGGCAGTGCGCTGCTGCTGCATGAGTGCCGTTCAACATTGAGTTAAAGCACGCTGCCTTTTGCTGCCTGGCATGCAATCTGCCTGCGATACTGCCGGCTACGGTACCCCCACGCCTGCCCCCAACTCCAGTTGAGTTCCCCCTCGTTTCCCTCGTTTCCCCACTGCCCCCTGCCAAGCAGGGCGCTGCCGCCGCCGGCACTGACGCTGCAGCTGCCGCGCTGTCGGCGCACGCACAGGCCGGCTCAGCTGAAGTGCAGGGCAAGGCCACACCAAGAGCTGGCAAGGCGGCAGCAGACGACAAGGGCGGCGCTGTGGGCAAGGTTGTGTCTGCGGTGAGGAATTTTGTTTGCTGGCTTGGAATGCTCGTCTGCATCCAGTGTGTGCATTCTCGCTGCGTTGTTGCGCGTACATCGCACATGCTTGCTACCCAACTAGTTGCACAATAATTTGCACAATAACTACATGGCTTCGCTGGCTTCGTCGCACTCGCCCACGTTCACCCCAAGTTGCCGCCCTCCGTGCTTCTGAGCAGGTGGTCAAGGCGGGCAGCGGCCCCAGGGCCGCGCGGCGCCAGCAGCAGCTGCCTCCAAACGTGGTGGTGGCGCACCTGGGTGAGCTTCATTGTCTTTTCAGCCCATGCCCCGCTTGCTTTGCATGTGCTGCACCCTGCGCCTGCTGCTTTGGGCCTTCAGCTCGCCTTTGCATGCTGCGTGAACAGTTGCTGGATTTGCCACGTGTCTGCGTTGTATTTCTCAGCTTATTGCCGGCTGCTGCTGTGCAGAGGACGGCATCGAGGCCATCCACCTGTTCAGCGGCCGCACGGTGTGCCGCCTGCACCTGCCCACCCCCGGTAAGCAGGGGCGAAACGATGCTGGGTGGGGTGTGGTGACCGAGGCCTGCCCGGTTTCCGGTCACCCGCATGTGCTGCTGCAGAGTCTGGGCGCACGGCGCTGCCTGCAAGCCGCCCCTTGGCCAACCGTGCCACACACTGCCGTGTCTACTGCGCCGCCGTGTATTCTCTCAGAGCTGTGCTGCAAACCAGGCAGCTGCGCCTTCCCGCCCCTGACCTGCTGTTCAGGCCTGCACGTGGACCTAAATGGAGACGGCGTGCCCGAGTATGTGGTGGCATCAGGTGTGTGCAAATGGCTACGGATGGTGCAGCCGGGCGTGTCTGCTGCCAACTATTGCCGCGCGCTGTATGCAGCATTCCCCACTTTATCAATCAACGACTCCATGCAATAAGCTTCAAAAGGACTGCTCAACAACCTGTTTGTTGTTTCTCTTTGTCAGGCGGCGACCTGGAGGATGTGCTGGAGGAGGGGTCGGTCAATGTGGGCCACGAGCGTGGGCGCTTCTGCTGGATGTCGGGTGCGCACTTTTTGTTTGCGGGTACCAACCGCTGCAGCTTGGTTAGCAGCCAGATGTTGTTGGATGTCGGGCGCGCACTGAGTGCTGCCGATGGGTGGGGTGGCTGCTGCCATGTGTGGGTGCAGCAGTGTACCACGTTCATGCAGGGGTGTGCGCTGCTTGGCCTACATTCTCAGTGCGCAGCACCCCGGCCTGCTTGCGATGCCTGCGGTGCGCCTTCAACAGAACGCAAGGGCCTCGACATGTAAGCCTTACGCCAACACACAATCCCTCCCCTTCTTTCCTGCAGTGAAAGCGGGCATCCCCGCCCGCTTCCCGCTGTTCAACGGCACCGTTTGCCGGCCGGGGCGCGCCCGCTACCTTCAGCGCTCCGAGGTGCTGCGTGAAATCGAGGTGCGTTTCTTTGGTTAGTCGCCTATCATGCAATCCCTGCTGATGGGCTGTCCTTGCAATGCTGTGAGGCGGTGCGCTGCCGACGGCCCTGCCCTAAAGCTGACGCTTGGCCGGCCTCTCATGTGTTTGCCGTGGGCAAGTGTATTGCTGGCCTCCTTTGCGCCTCGGCTGCTACCAACCCTGCGGCTCCCGCTCTACTGCTGCAGATGGCGCCGCCCATCTTCCTGCCACAGCCCGGCAAGACAGGGCAGTACCGTGCGGGGCTGGGGCAGAAAGGTGAGACTGCCTGGTGTGGTTGCGTCGCTTGCTGTTTGCAATCTGCCTGCTGCTCCTGCTGCTGTACCCTGCTCCCAGGCCCCAGCTAGGGCAGCCAGCCTGCGTGCCGATGTGCTCTGTCAATCAGGCAGCATACCTTGCATCATCACAGTGACCATTTTCGTGGGTGGCACTTGCAGGCATGGTGGTGTTCCTCAACTCCATGGGCGAGCTGAGCACGTACGATTCAGCGGGAGACATGCTGTGGCAGGTGCGCCAGGTTGTTGTGATCAGTGCAGTTTCTGAAGCGATATGCTGCCCCGAACGAGACAGAGGCACCGGCGGACATGCGCTTGAATCGCCCAGCCCTTGCGAGCCTCACCGCGTTCGCCCTCCCTTGCTGCCCTCCCCCTTGTCCCGTGGCGCAGCACAATGCGGGCACGAGCTGGAAATCCGCTGAGGACGAGGATGTGCCAGACGCTGTGCCCACGCTGCGCGCGATGCCGATGCGCCCGCACGCCGTGCCGACCGTCATCCTGGCAGGTGGGCAGTGTGTATTGCGGATTTGCTGCTTGCCATGAACCTATGCAAGTGTATCAATGCGATGTATCAAGACGAGTGCCTGCCTGTGTGCGGCTGGTAACGCTGCCGCACGCTGGCTGCACACCCAGCCTGCACATGCGTCGGCACACTCACCCAGCGCTCGCTCAACCACACCTGTCGCTTCGGCACCCACCCGTCTGCAGCGGGCGAGGGTTCAGCGGTCGTGATGAGCCAGGGCGGGGAGGAGGTGGACGCCTGGGACCTGCCCGACGAGCCCGCCATGCCGCTGCAGGTGAGGGATGAGGAGGATTGATCCGCTGGGGTTGTGGGTGCAGCTCAGCGCAGCATGCATGTTTGCCGTGCATGGGACGGCAGGGTGGCCTGCCTGCGTAGGCGCTGCTGTGTGCGCAGCAGGGCACCCCGCTGCCTCGTGCTGAGGCACTTGCAGACCCTGCGCATTCGCAAGGGGTCAGCAGCTAGGAAGCAGCGCCTGGTAGCCAGCTGTGGGCGGTGTGCAGCTGCCAGCGCTGCATTTACATCAACCACATCACTCTCCAACCCTCTGCACCGCTGCCGCAGCTGGCCGACTTCAACTTTGACGGCTACACAGACGTGCTGCTGGTGTCGCACGACGGCATCTGGGCCTGGGCGCAGGTGCGACGGTGTGCGCTGCTACAGCTCTCCTTGCTTTGCATCTCTGCTGAGGTCCTTGCTGAGAGAGGTAATGCAGTGTGCTTGCTGTCCCAGAGAACGTCGCCTCGAGACTGCTTACGTGCTCTGTGTGATGCTGTGCTCTCACTGATCCCGCCAAACTGCACCCCCCTTCAATCCCGCAGGTGCGCCACCCCGGCGCGCTGCCCTTCTCCGCACTCGTGGCTGCTCTCATGGTCATCATGGCGGCCGTGTTTGTGACGCAGCAGCAGGGCTTTGCAGGCGGCGGCGAGGGCGGCAAGCGGCGCCCGCTGCGCTCGACAGAGCGAGAAGACTGAGGCAGGTTGACTGCCTTATGTGAACGCTTGTGATAGTGTGCGTCTCTTTGTCGCATTTATCAAGTGTGAGTCTGCATTGAATGCAACCGCGTGAGCACAAAGCAGGGCAGTGGAGTGTGGAATGCTGCCTCCTGTGCTTCAATATGCCGCCTACCGCGCCGCCGTCGCCGCTGCAAAAGCCGCTGCCGCTCGGCTGCAGTAGGCCTGCACCTTGCCCAGGTCTTTCTTCAAGCCATCCGGACCGCACACGCCGCTGCTCACATCTACTCCCGTGGGGCCCGCAGTTGCAATGGCCTCTGCGGAGTGCAGGGTCGCAGATGGGGGTAGGGCGACAGTTGAGGAAGGACTGAAGGGTGCTGCGGTCTGAACCTGCAAACACATGCAGCAGGGCCCATGTCTGGATGCCTAGTAAATCACACCACCGCCCTCACCCTGCCATTTTTTTGCGGTGGCATTTGCCATCCTCACCTGCCACGCTGTCAGCAGTCAGGCCCCCTGCCAGCAGCCAGCCGTGAGTGGCGAGCGGCGCAAAGCCGGCCGCCTGCTGCCGCAGCTGCCGCCAGTCAAAAGCCTGGCCGCTGCCGCCCTGCAGGCTGTCCACGATGATCCAGTGCGGCTGCCTGCATGGGTGGGTGCATGGGCAGGCGTTGCCATTGCTGTTGGGAGACGGGATTGGCAGGTGCAGCGGCGGCATCTCATGTACACCGCAACGTCAACGCCAAAGTTGCAAAACCAAAGTCACAAAACCAAAGTCAAAGCCCAAGCCGCAGAAGCAAAGTCACACCACCAAAGCCCAAGTCGCAAAACCAAAGTCAAAACCAAAGTCGCAAAACCAAAGTCGCAAAACCAAGGCCGCAGCAAAACCAAAGTCCAAAACCAAGCACAACCAAAGCCGCAAAACCAAAGTCGGAGTAATGAAGTTTTCTGTGNAGTCGCAAAACCAAAGTCTCAAAACCAAGGCCGCAGCAAAACCAAAGTCGCAAAACCAAAGTCAAAACCAAAGCCCAAGTCACAAAACCAAAGTCAAAGCCCAAGTCGCAAAACCAAAGCCGCAAAACCAAAGTCGAAGCCAAAGTCGCACAACCAAAGCCGCAAAACCAAAGTCGGAGTAATGAAGTTTTCTGTGTTGTCGACAGCATTGCGCATCCCCCACATGCTGGGCCAGTAGCGCAGCAGCGGCACCAGGCCATAACAATGGGCTCTGCAGCAACCCAAACGCTCACCGGCAGCCGGGCGGCGGCGGCGGCGTCTGCAGCTGGCCCGCCGGATCGGCGTGCATGACGTACACAGCTGCCAGGTGGGCCGGCAAGTGCGGCAGTGCTGCCCGCGCGCCGTCGCCGTGCAGCTGCACGATGCGCACCCCGGCCTCATCGCACACGCTGAAAGGATGTGGGAGGAGCGGTTGGGGCACTACCAGGTGGCAGCAGGTAGCCGCTGGAGCGCCACTGCGTTCTGTGCACCCCCAGCAGCAGCCAGGCGCTGCAGGACGACATGTAGGCTGAGCAAACAGGGTGCTGCCTGCAGGCAGTCCGGGCCGATTCATTTACCCTGCCGCTCACCGCTCAATGGTGGCCGCATCCTCATCAACAAACACAGCCACCGGCTCAGCGCCGCGTGCCCGTGCTACCGCCCCAATCTGCCGCGCCACGGTGGGCGTGATGCTGCGCTTGGCTTTGGGCCACAGGATCATGCCGATCAGGCCCGCGCCTGGGGCAGCGGGGGTGGGGGGAGGACGTGTGGGGTTGGTTGGCTGGGCAGCTGCACGCTGCAGCACTGCGGCGGCTTCCGTGCCCANTACAGGGAGTATGCAAGGCGCATTTGCTAATGGCATGCACCAGCCTCACCTTCCGCTGCTGCTGCATCCGCGTCCTCTGCATTGGTCACGCCGCACACCTTGATGACCGGCTGCTGCGGCGCCAGCGGCAGGTCGGCAGCGGCGGCGGCGGCGGCAGGGGATCGGCCTGCAGCGCTGCGCCTGGAGAGTGACGCAGTAAACATGCTGCCTGCCGCAGGTCGTGTCTGCGTCCTGCAGGGGCCAGGAGACGCGCCAGCGCGGAGTTGGGTGGGCGGGCTTGGGCTGGAAAGCTGCCAGCAGCGACTTGTGTAAACATTCAACGAACATACCCGATGCAAAAGCTGTGAGCAAGCGCCATCGGGGCAGCCGCGCGCCTCAGCGGCCGAGCGGGTGGCGCACCGACGCTGCAGGGCGCTGTGCACCGCTGCGACATTGTGGATGAATTCATGAAGCTTGCAAGAGCAGTTAGATTGCGGTAGGATGGTTGCAGGTGCGAGTATGGTCCACCGCCGCCGGCGCTGGGCCCGCCACGGCTGGAGCAGTGCTCAGGCCAGGCATCAAGTGGCCTGCCGGAGGGCTGCACAACGACAGCCAGATGTACATGGAAGGGATGACAACGGTGCATCTAACCTTGGCAGCGCATGCACAAGCGGAGCTGCGGGTTGGCCCTGCGACTGCTGGCTGCCGCTCCCTCTCCCGGTAGTGGTCACCTCGACTGGCGGAGTGCTCCTGCGGCTGAGCTGTTGCACCAGATCACTGGCATGTACACACCTCCGTTGCGCACCTGTGAGGAATGCTGGCAGACAGCGCAGGCTGGCAAAGACATCTACGCTGTCCACCCCCGCAGCCGTGTGCATGCTTGACACGAGGGCGCCGCCGCAGCAAAAGCCCTTCCGTACCCATGCCGCACGTAGTGAGTCGTGGCTGTCGCATTGAAATCCTTCCGGCAGCTTGTATCTCACGCCCCGGGCGCTGAAACCCTCAGCTGGCTCCGCTCGGCGCACCACCGCCCACTTGGGCCCACCTTTCGGCCCACGGCTGCTGCTATGAGCTGGTCAGTCGGAGATTACGACTGGAATGACCTGGAGCTGGTCGCGGCGCGCCGGCGGGAGGACAGAAGGACGGAAGTCCGCTGTCAGGCGCGTGCTGCGGCCGGCTTGCGGACGGATGACATGTCAGGAGCACAGCCTTGCCTGAGCCGGCAGAGGCCTTGCGCATGTTGCCTGCCGCCGCGCCGCCGCGCCGCCGCCGCCGGTCCTACCACCCACGAGCGGCGCACCGCCATGCCCCCGCTCACTGCGCCCCTGCCTGCAGGTGGAAGGCTGTGATGCCGACATGCAGGAGCTGCGCCCCTTCTACCAGCGCCTGCGCATTTGCGGTGAGTTGGCTCCGCGGCTGCTGCCGTTTCATGTTGTCTAGCCCCTGGGGCGCCTAAGTGTCCCCTGGCACCATGCGCGCCTGCTAGCGCTACGTCCAGGCTGCTGTGTTGCACAGCCTGCCAGCAGTTGAAGAGTTTGATTGTGGCTCCACTGCTCCATGCTGCCGTTCACGCGCCATGAGTGCCCTTCTTCCCATTCATCCCAGCTTCCCGCTTTCTGTCCCACCCTTTCAGAGGCGCATGCCAAGGCGCACAGCATCACGGATGCCAGTGGGCGCGTGATGCGCTTCTGCCAGCAGTGCTCCAAGCTGCAGCCGCTCGAGATGTTTACGGGCGGCCACCGCTCATGCACAGAGAGCCTTGACAAACGTGAGCATGCAGACTGCACGGCATTTGCTGCTGGTTGATAGTGGATGCACGCTGGCCTCCTGTGCACACCAAGTTGGCGGCTTGAAAACCACGCCCGCCCGTGGGTGGATCTCCATTCTGCAGGCCGTGCGCGACGCACGCTGGCCAGCGCGGTCCGCAGAAAGGCTGCTACCAGCGACACCGAGGAAGAGGAGGAAGAGGGGGAGGAAGAGGAGGAGGAGGAGGCGGCGCGGCAGCCCAAGCGGCGGGCCACCAAGCAGGGCTCCGCCTCCGCTACCGGCAGCGCAGGCAGCAGCGGTGAGCAGTCCGTGCTTCCGTCCACCCTCGTGTCCAAGTTTGGGCCACGCAGCCGTGGCAGCCCCAGCACACGTGTGCGCGGCGCCTACCGGCGGCGCGGCAGCGATGACAGCGGTGCAGCAGCGGCGCCCACCGGCGGGTCAGCTGGGCCCGCAGCCAGGGAGGGCGTGATAGGATCCTCACCAGATGTGTCGGCGGTGCGGTTTGGCGGCATGTCTGCTGAGGCCCTGGCCCCTGCTGCTGCGCAGCTGCCGCCGCTTGGGCTGCCCTTTAGTGCTGCTGGCGCCACTTTTGGTGCTGAAGCAATGCTGCCGCAGCCCCTGAACTCAGCAGCAGCGCAGCACYAGCCGGCTAATTGGGGTGGCCACGGCAGCGGTGCCCTGTTCGACCTGAGTGCTCTGCCGGCGCCGGGGGCAGCTGCGCCACTCAGCCGACCGCTGGAGCTGCCTTCAGCACCTGCTCCTCGCTTGCCGGATGATGATGAGATTGACTTGCTGCTGCAGCTCAGTCCGGAGGAGCTGGCGGATGTGCTGCTGGCTGGTGCGTGTGGCCAGTGGCTGGGGCCGGTGGCTGGAGGAAGCTGACAGCGGCATTGCACCACATTGCCTGCTGGACTGCTATCACAGCCTGCAAGGCTGTGTTCAGCAGCCAAAGAAGTCGGAACCGGCCTGGCTTGTGTGCCCCACTGCTGCAGCTGCGGTTTGCGTGCTTCAGCCGGCTGTCAGCAACGGTTCGCTGTGTGAGACAACCGCCCTGATCCATCATGTCTCGCCTGCCACCCTTCCTGCCAGACTGCGACTCTCACGCGGGCCTCAGCCGGCTGGGAGGTGGGCAGCCGCTCACATCATCAGCACTCAACCCCTGCAGCTGGCCCCTGCCGCCAATGGCGGCGACTGGGCCGGTGCTCTCACACGCAGCAGCCCCCGCAGCCAACACTGCGGTCGGCGGCTCGCTGGCACCGGTGGCGCAGCCTCATGGCACAGATGACAGCAGGGCCAGTGTGAGCCGAAGGCCTGAGGAGGTGTTGCCGGCTTGTCACATGCACCCACATGCGGCAGGCAGCAATGCAGCTGCGTGGGCGGTGCCACAGCCGGACCAGGCCCAGCCAGCGCTGCCAGGCTGGCCTGGCCTGCTGGGGGCCGACCAACTTGTCACTCTGTGCATCAAGGTGGGCATGCCGCCGCTCTGCTCGTCACAAGCAGTGCTGGCCAGACGCCGAGAGCTGCAGCCCCGCATGCAATGTATCAATGTGTGTGGCAGTCTGTGCATGCCGAACTGAAAGCGCCGCTCTCCTTCCCTGCTGCAGCTGTTTGGCACCACCCCGGACGACCTGCCTGCTGACCTGCATGCGCAGCTGCAGATGGCTATGGCACTGACGCCCACGGTGCTGCAGGTGCACGTCTTGTATGCTGGGCAAGGGCTTTGGCTGTGGCAACGCTGCTGTTGGCGCTGATTATGGTTGCTTTCTGCTGTGTGTGTGTTCTGCTGCTGCGTGCCTGACTGGTTGCTGCCCTGTTTCCTCTTCACTGCAGGCCAGCCTTAGGCACGGCTGCCTTTGCCTGACCGTTTCCGCCCTGCTGTCGCCAGTTGAGCTGGAGCGGCTGCAGAGAGAGCACCCTAGCGGGCTGGCAGCCTCTGTGGCCGGGGCAGTGGCCAAGGCACAGNNGNNYASSAAGCGGCACACCCGATGATGCGCGCAAGCTGCTGGTGAGGCGCAGGCGGTGCTGTGGGTTATTCAACAGCAGTGGCAGTGTTCGATCGTGCATGGAAGCCTGCCGCTAATGCATGCGGTTTGGAGGAGCGGGCTAAAGCATGGTGTGTCATCGTCGTCTGCTCACAGCCCAAGGCTTGTTGCTCCTGCCGCAGGTGCAAGCGGGCAGCCAGCTGGCGGCAGCCGATGCACAGCGCAGCGTGATCGCAGCGCAGCCGCTGCCCACCAGCCCAGGCAGCATGGCTGGCCGGCTGCTGGCGGCGCCCCGCCTGGTCACGCCGCCTGTGCTGTGCAGCGGTGGCAGCAGGCAGCCCATCCAACTGGTGCTTGTGGGGCACGGCCTAGCTGACTCGCACGTGGCATTACACTGCCGCAGCCGTGGGCAGCACCAGGTGGTGACAGTGCAGCGTGTGTGGCGCTCTCCTGCGGCAGCCGGCAGCCTGCAGGAGCCCTCCACACCTCCGCCGGCCGACCGCCACTCAGCGGCTGATAGCGGCTTTGACAGCGAGAGCGAGGATGGCGGCGCGTGGGCACCCAACGCCACCGGGCCTGCAGCTGCCGCCAGCTCAGACGGGCCCACGGCGGCAGAGGCGGCATTTGAAGCCGTTAGCTTGGCGCCTGGGGAGGACGCGCTGCTGGTGCAGGTTGCCGCTCCTGCCCAGAGCTGGGGGCTGTTTGAGCTGGAGGTGTCGGCAGGTGAGCGGCTGGGGCGAGGCGCTCAGAATTGGCGGCAATGTGGCGACGGAGCCTGCATGTGCGCATTTGCAACCAATTCACACTCTAGCTGGCAGCCACCCAGCCTGCACCTGCTCCTCTTGCATCACACTGCCGCAGGATCACTGCTCTCACGGGCTGTGCCGCTGCTGGTCCTGCCGGCGGCAGCAGAAGCGGCTGCCAAGGAGCTGGCAGCAGGGCTGGCTGGCCTGCCTCCCAGCGAGGCCGCCAGCCTGCTGCTGCACCTGGGCTTTGCCATGCAAGCTGCAGAGCAGGGAGCTCGCCTGCAGCCGGCAGCAGTGCAGCGTGTCAGCCGGCTGGCTTGCGCGCTGGCGCTATTCTGCGGCGAGCGCGGCTGGGTCAGCGCCGCCCGCCTGCTCCTGCCGGCCATTGCGCTGGCCGCGCAGCCGGCTGAGGGCAGCAGGCACAGCACGCTGAGGGTGGCAGCCAGCTGCAAGGATGACCTCCCCGGTTGCAGCGCCGCTGCTGCCGCAGCGGGCCTGCGCGCCTGCAAAGGCGTGGCTCCTGATCAGCAAGAGCGGCTGAGCCTGATGCTGGCGCGCATGGCAGCAAAGGATGCGGAGGATGCAGAGGATGCAGAGGCGGCGCAGCAGCAGCAGCAGCAGGCACCCGCACAGCTGGTGTCGCCCCTGTCCGATTGGTTCTGGGTTGGCTGCAACTTGGCGGCGGGTGCAGCGGCAGTGGTGCTGCTTGTACGCAACCTGGCGATGGAGGGCATGCCATGAGAGGGCACATGCGCTTTTCGCCGATGCTCCGGCCAGTAGTTTTCTTGACTGACCGTAGTCCCCCAGCCCACCAGACATGCAATACTAATTCTTTCCGTCATGCGTCTCCATCCGCTTCTGACTAGCATGCTTCCAGCTAGCTGCTGTGCTCTGCTGCGCGCCCGCCGATGCCTAGGCAGCCGGCAAGGCCTTGCCGCCCTTCTGGTGACACATTCCTTTTCATATTAGCTGGGTCTCTCGGCTTTTGCCTTGGGATCTCCGGACCAAACACGTTACATATCACTTTCTGCACACTTCTCAGAGCTGCGGCGCTTTCCATCTGGGCCAGGCGTACACGTGCTGGTCTCGTCGCCGCTGGCGGTCACGTCGCCGCCGCTGCCCGCCGCGTCGCTTACCTTTGTCGGCCCACCTGCATGAGCCTTTCCTTCAACATGGTATACTGTGCATGACACGCAAAGTGTTCTGAAGCATGCCGCGGTTTGGTTCCTGATGTGCCGTCCACTGGCGACTAGCGCCAGCTAACAACGGGGCCTCGCTGGGCTGAACCAACCGGTGCCGCTCAGCTCAGACGAGTGAATGCCTGATCATGGCTCACTGCAACGTTCGGTGCAGCATGGGCCTGCGGAACTGTGCAAGAAATCGATCTGCAAGGCTGGGGAGGTGGCTGTATTGGATATCCGGCGGGGCCTTATCCCTGCGCGCTGCGCTGCAGTGCTGTGCTCCAGCAGCTTCCCTGCACCTCCTCGTGGCGCCGGCGATGTCACAAACCAACCGAACATTCTCATCTATTATTTCTGCTGTGGAGGCCCGGCCAGAGGGCCGTCGAGTTGCGTGCCCCAGCCCGGCACAAGCGGCCTGCCCAGCTTAGGGCCCTCCCGGCGCCACCTCGATGGATGGGCAGGCTGTAGAGGTCGCAGAGCAGGCTATGGAGCCGGCTACAGTGCAGGATGCGCCGGGCGAAGCTGCCGCGCCGCACACAAGCAGCGCACCGCCCTCCCTCTGCCAGGCAAGCGTGCGAGAGAGGCCTGGGAGTGCGCACATGCGTGCGGCATGTGCGCCGGCTCGTGTCCGCACATCCCGCCGAGCGCCGGCGGCCGTCCTGCACCGGTTGGGTTAGGGTCGTCCGTGTGTTGCCCTCGCAGCTCGCCTCCTGCCTGTTGGGCTCACCCCTGCACCACATCTGCCGTTTCGCAGGTGCCAGGCTGCGGCGTCGACCTCGTGGGGCTGGCCCAGTTCTACCGGCGTGTGCGCATCTGCGGTGAGCAAGCGCCGCCGTTCGTCAGCCCTCCCGTCGCATGCGCCCCCTTGCGCTGGCGGCCTGATGGCCAGCTGCCTCCAAAGCATGCTGCCGGCATTCCAGAGGCTGTGAATCGCGCCTGCGCCTGCGGTGGCAGGCGAGCTCCCTGCGTCTGTGCAGCAATGCAGCCGCACCCATATATGTAACCCTTACTGCCTCCAAACCTCCAACACACTACCCGCCGCTCCCGCCCATGCCGCAGAGGAGCATGGCAAGGCGCACAGCATCACTGATGCACAGGGGCGCGTGATGCGCTTCTGCCAGCAGTGCTCCAAGCTGCAGCCGCTCGAGCTGTTCATGGGCGATCGCCGCTCGTGTGCAGCAAGCCTCGACAAGCGTGAGTGTGCCGCCGGGGCTCTGCAGCGCGGGGCATACAGTTGATTGTTGCTGGCGTTGTAGACCCAAGGTTTTGAGGTTGGACGGCGTTTATTCATGGCTGGGACGCACCAAACCGTTGCAACTAGTGTTGGTGCGACCCGCCTGCTTTTATGGGGTATCTTGTGCGCCTGGTTGGCTGCATTGGACTTGCCTGACTGCTGTTTGTACGAAACCTGCTATATACAGTGGTGTCTTGAGCTGACAGCGATCTGCATAGGCTGAGCTGACGTTGGGCTAATAGCCATGGGGCCATGAGGCAGCGCTGGCCCGCCCGCCTACAACGGGCAGACAGCTTAAAACAGCAGCAGCTTAGCAGCCTGACAGGCAGTCCTCGTGCATAATCTCTTACGCCTTCTAATTCTTTGCCTCCCTTGCAGGCCGTGCGCGCCGTAACGTGGCTGCGGCATCTGTGCGTGCTAGCGGCGAGGCCAGCCCTGGGTGCGGCGATGGCGAGTGGCAGGCGGTGCACCGCAAGAGCCATATTAAGCGGCGGTCCAGCGCTAGCCAGGGCAGCCCTGAGGCCGAGGAGACTCCTGGCCAGCTGGGCGCGAGCAAGCGGCACTCCCCGCTGCGAGACTCGGGCAGCCTTGGCTGGAGCACAGACAGCCTGGCCGGCGAGCTGCCTCTTGCCCAGCCTCAGCTGGCAGCCAGCAGCAGGGGTGGCAGCAGCCTCGGCAGCCCCGGCCTCAGCTTGCAGGGCTGGCCTGTCAGCAGCGGCGCGAGCGAGGGCGCAGCCAATGGTGCAGTGCTAGCAGCCACAGCCCCGCCCGCGGAACCATGGCAGCTCTCAGCAGGCAGCTCCCCGATGCCCTCGGTTGTGCTGAGCGGAAATGCAGGCAGCTTTGCAGCCGCTAGCAGCATGCAGCTCCCCCTCCTGTCTGCAGTGCTGCTGCCTCAGAGCGGCGCGCCGAGCGCAGGGCCAGCGCACGCCCATCTGCAGCGCCCAGCTGCAACCAGCTTACGGCTGGTGCCGCCGCAGCGCGCCATGTCAGTCGGGGCTGCCAGCAGCAGTGCACCAAGCAGCCTGCTGCCGCTGGCAACAGCGGCATCCCTGCCCGTGCCTGGGGAGCAGCTCTGGCCGCTCCCGCCTGTACTGCCCCCCGTGCCAGCCCCACAGCAGTTAGTACCAGATCAGCCTATTGCAGCCCATGCCGCGCAGCAGCTGGCGCAGCAGCCATCAGATAGCAACGACCCTTTGAGCTGGGGCAACTTGGAGGGTCTGGTGCTAGACGATGAGCTCCTGGAAGCTTTGGACGTCGCAGATGCATCCGACTTGATGCACGGTGAGTATTCTGTCCTGGCAAAGCCGCAGTGAGCAGTGCATACGCATGCGCCTGAATATCAATTTGCTCAGGTGGTCACCGAAGTGCATGGGTTGTTGACATTTGTGGACTTGCTGTGCCGCAGCAGCTGCAACTGTGTTGCCTTCCACTCAGGTCTGATAAGAAAGTTCTCTGCTTCCTTTTGTCTCCGCTGCGTGCAGCATTTTCGGCGGTCTCGGAGCTGGATCGGCAGCAGCTGGACAACCCTGCCAGTCTGGGTGTGTCCGCACACATGTCGGCTGCCCAGCTGGAGGCAGATGCGGCAGCGGCAGCTCTGTGTCTGGACAGGCACCTCAACGGCAGCCACCTGGCAGACCTCGCAGCCCTGGGCTTGTCTCCCCTGCTGCCGGGCTCACCTGTTGCAGCAGCCGGCGGCGGCAGTGCAGCAGGTTTAGCAGCCGTTGGCGGGTCTGCCACTACCTCACCGGCCATCCATCAGCACAGCCTGCCGCAGGCTGAGCCTGGCAATGCCGCACATGTTCAGCAGCAGGTGCAGCAGATTGAGCAGTGGCAGCACGCGCGATTTCACGATCTGCAGCACCAGGTTCGGCAGCTGCACCATGCGGTAGGGCAGCCTGCTGCGCCCACCGCCCCGCTGCGCAATGCCGTGAGCCTGCCGCTGCCAGCAGCCACCGCTCCAGATTCGAGCCCAGCTGCCGCCTCGCTGCAGGTCTGGGACATGCCCCAGCTGTGCCCCGACAGGCGCGCCAGCTCAGGCAATCTCCATGTGGTTGTGGAGAATGTCGACAGGCGCCACATTTGAATGTTCTGGTTGGGCGTACGTGCCTGCTTAGAAGCTTTTTGCGGAACATTTACTTGGGGGTATCTCTCTCTCTCCCTCCCCTTTCCTCTCATGTTTCACCCATCCCTTGTCCTGCGGTCAGCAGTCTTTCAGGTGAATTTGTTGCCACACTCCAGCACTCAACACTGCCCACGTCCTTTCACATCTGCTCGATTGAACACCCGCAGCCGTACTGCTTTNTAGGACTGACCGCTGAGACGTACAGTACTGTGCGGTGCTGCCAGCCTGTCTGGCCGTTTCCCTCCCATCTCTCCTACTACTACTCATGACATCTCCCCCCTCGTTTCGATCAGAACCCCTCGGCACCAGCAACCTCTAGCCTGCAGTGTCATGTATTCTGCCAACACTTGCCTGCCCCCTCAACTGTGCATCCTGCTGCTCTGACACAGCCCTTTACTCAAACCTGCAAAACTCGGCTTTTGACGCTGTGCGCACTGGATACCTGCAGTTTAACACATGCGGATCACGCTGCGTATCCTCCTTAACATACCGACGGCCGATGCTGGCCCGCTAAGTCTTTTCCATTTTTGCCTGCTGTTGCGCTCAACTGCTGCATGCAAGGTGCACCTGTTGGCACTCTCCCCTGCTGTTGTGCCAACACACGCGCGTGTAACATTGACTTTGCATGTGGAATGGCAGGGCAGTGGGCAACCATTTGCAAGAATAGGCAGGGGGCATCGCACATGCAAGCCCTAGCAGCGCTGCCATTCCTGCCGACATGCTCAGATGCGGCGCTTCTTAGTGAATGCGCCGGCAGGCCCTGCGGCCTCGCCGCCGCCTCCCTCGCCGCCCTCGCCACGCTCGCGCCTTGGCTTGGTGAACGCTGCAGCATGGTCGTACCCCTTCTCCTCCATGATTTTCTGGATCTGCACAAGAGTGAGAAGTAAAGAGGAAGAGAAAGGCAGCAGGGTGAAGGTGGCATGGTTGCACGTGTTGGGTGGGATGTGCAGCGACGAGCACAGCAGGCCAGCGCCGGCTGGCAGTACGGCTCGGCCTAGCAAGGCATGACACAGCAGCCGCAGAGCAGCAGCGGCAGCAACACTGCGCCATCCACAACTTTCACGAGTGAAATTAAAAGCAGTGGCACGGCACTGATGAACAGCGGCAGCGGCACTGGCACCATTGGGCAGGCTTGCAGGGCGCGGTGCAGCGGCAGGCAGTGGCGCTCATAGATCCAGCAGCTGCACACCAGACCAGCCAATAACTACTGCAGGGCCCTGCCACCAGCCAGCGGACAATCCACCCCTGCTGCCGCACCTTGCCCAGCTGTGTCGCAATCTTGCTCTNCTCCTTGCTGGCATCCTTCTGCTGCTGGCGCTGCAGGTGGGTAGTGGGTGGGCGGGGGCGGCAGGCGGGCAGAGCGTCAGCAGCGGCCAGTGCAAGCATGTGGCATGAACAGGCACGTAGCGCAGCCAGCTGCCGATGCAAGCAGGTACACATTCAATCTGCATGAACTGTGGCATTCTACACATGCCCAGCACAGCGCCCCTGCCCACATCGACAGCACAGCCTGATGCCGCCCTGCCTGGCCCCTGCCGCCTCTCCTCACCACTTTGGCCTTCCCCTCCACCTGGCGCGGCGCCATGCCCGAGGCCTGGTACTCCTCCCAGTCCCCCTCGTTGGCAAAGTCGCGCCGCGTCAGCGCCTGCTGCTGCGGCACACGGAAGCGGGAGGGGGCAAGCGAGGCAGCGAGGCGCCGCAGTGTTAGTGGTGCGCACAGTGTCAGAGGCACACTGAGTCAACCGTGCTATTGCGTGCAGGTTCAGTTCCTACCCCTGCTGCCTGCCAGTCATGCAGGCAAGCAGGGAGACTTGCGGCCGGGCAGCACATGCCACCAGGCCGCCAGCCTGCCATGCCACTCAGCCACTGCACTGACTGCACTGCCGCTCTGCCCCCACCAGCAGCCCACCTGCAGTGGTGTGCCTCCCTCCTCATCGCTGTCCTCCATCATGGTGCCATAGTCGTAGTAGGAGGGGTAGCACTCGGCGTACGCGTCTGGTGGGCAGGAGAGGGGGCACAGATGATGTGACGGGTCAGGCGGGCGCTGCAGTGGCGACGGCATGCATCATGCCGGATGAAGAGCCTGCTGTGTGAGGTGCACTCCCCAGCCCGCCTCTGCATGACATGCTGCAGCTGCGAATGAACACAACCAACACACCAAGCAGCGCTGACATCCTTCCTGGCCCGCCTCACCGTCGCCGCCCGCAGATGCCAGCAGCTCCGCCGCCCGCCGCTTCTCCTTGGCCTTCTCCTGCCGCACCGCCTCCGCCACCGCCTGCTGCGCCGCTGCCGAGTCTGGCTCCGGATAGGCTGCGGCGGAGACAGGGATTGGAAGGGTGATCAGCTGTGAATGATTGTCGGGCGGCAGAGGTGGTGTGGGGCAGCCCTATACGGGGCTGCAAAGACCAGCCAAGCTGCGATGCTGCATGGCGCTCTACAAGAACCAGCACGGCAGTGTTGTGAACGCAGTCCACTCACCCCCGTATGCAGCCGAAGCATCGTAGCCAGCCGGCGGCCGTGCTGGGCCTGCATAGGCAGCAGTGAAGAGGTGCATCAGCAATAAACACCAATAAAGGCTTGCAGCAACAGTGCATGGGCTGCAGCAGGCGCCTTGCAGACGACACAGCCGGCAGAAGCACAGGCCAAGTAAGCAGGCAAGTAGGCAGGCACGCTAGCACAAACTGCACCTGCAGAAGGCTCCATGATTTCTCCGTCCTCTGGCGGTGGCGGCGGGGGTGGCACGCCATAATTGCGGCGGCAAGGAACATGTCATGTGATTGAATATGAGCGCACAGCAATTCACTGCACGGAATGGCTTGCAGGAGGCAGGCACACCAGGCCGGGCGAAAGTGGTTGCAGTGACGCAGCGCATCAGCAGACGCTGGGGCTACCACCTGCCAGGCCATCAAACGCTCAAGCTACCAATGCGCCACCTACCCTCTTTGGGCAGCGGCGGCAGGTCTGCGTGCAGGTCCTCTCCCCCTCCAAAGTAGCCGCCGCGCCGCGCCACCTCTGCTGCCGCCGCCGCCTTCTGCTGCATGCGCTCCTTGTCCTTGATCGTGGGCACGTAGTCTGTGCCCACATCGCCGAAAATGTCGTCGTCGTCATTAGCAGGCGGCGGCGGTGGCGCATCCACTGCCGCTGCTGCCGCTGCCGCTGCATTGCCCTCCTGGCTGGCAGGGCCGGAGCTGCCATTGGCGGCAGGGCCGCTCCTCGCCTGCGGCTCCCCACCCGCCTGGCCCTTGAGCTGCCCTGCCAGCGCAATGCCGTGCTGCTGCAGCAGCGCCTCGCGCTCCCGCCGCTTCAGCTTCTTGCGGCCGCCGCCTGGGGGGAGGGAGGTGAGAGGTGGGCCAGTTCAGGAGGGTTAGTGACTGGAGAGAGGATGCCTGAGTTTAAAACGTGTGCAGGAGAGCCGCCTCACACAGCAGAAGGCAGAGAAACAGCAGCAGCAATGAGCCAATGGTAACACCCACGTGATTTCCTGGCACGCAGTAGCGCACACAGCAAGGGGCAGCACAGCAGACCCAAGGGCCGCACCTACCCATCGTGCACCAAACGCAGGCCACTGGGAACAGCAGCAGCACAGCAGCAGCAGCAACAACCCAAGGGCCGCAAGGCCACCGTCATGTAGCTTAAAAGTTAGGCTCAATACTATCCAGCAAGCAGCCAGCGACCGCATCAGCAAGCGGGTGCCGCACCCGCCACCGCCATGTAGCTCATGATCTTGGCGATGCGCTCCAGCACGCCGCTGTCCAGCCCGCCCATGGCCATCTCCTTGACCTGCGTGTGAGGTGGTAGATGGGCAGGGTTTGGTGGAAGCTAGGTAGTTGCGGCCGTTCAGGGGCAGCAACAGTGTGACACCCAAGCTGCCGCCATTGCATCAGAGCAGAGAGTCTCTTGCGCGACATAATGGCGCTCAGAGCGCAGACTGGTCGTCCGCTAGCTGCCCTGCAGCCATCATGCCCCCGTGCCAATCAGGGTGCACAAACCCGCTAACAATACAGAAATGCGCTTGCCTTGGGGCAGTCGTCCTTGGAGCGGCGCAGCGTGGTGGGCACATCGGGGGCGTCCGGGTCCTCTAGCTCGTACACAAACGCGGTGCGCCTGCAGGTGGGAGGTTGGAGCAACATTCATTGTGGGTGAAGCAAAGGCAGCACAACGGGGCACCGGTAGCGTGGCTCTCATCACGCATCGTGGCTGGGGTACCGGTGCAGGCGGCACCCTCCATCAAGGCGGCACACCACCTGCCAAATCCAACCAAGGCCTTCAGCTCGCTAGCCACTCCTCTCACTTGGGCAGGAAGAGCTCGTGCACCGGCACGCCCGCGCCGCGCTGCTTGGGGTCGAAGAAGAAGCTGTACACGGCGCGGCCCAGCGGTGTGGTGAACGTGGACTGCACAGGTTATAGCAGGTATGCGAAACATGTGTCAGCTGTGTTCAGCTGCCTCAGACCTTTAGCTTCTGCACATGCCAAGCCACAGCACGCCGGCCTGCAGGGCGTTGGCAGGGCTTGTTGCTGCTTCGACATGAGCGCATAGACCGCTCGCACTCCCAGCCAAATGCCCACCCCCCCTCCTGGCCGCATCCCAACAGCCATCGACTCACCGGGGGCGCAGCGGGGACGCCCGGCAGCGCCACAGGCTTGGCCAGAGCCGGCGCCTCCTCCTCGTCTGATTCTGCGCCGCCCGCTCCACGCTTGGAGGCCTCCTGCTCCGCGCGCACCTGCATGGGCAGGACGGGTACCGCATGTGCTGCACAGCACGTCAGGGTGGGCCTGTTGAGAGGGTGCATGCTTGATGCAGGGCGCGTTTGCGGGGCTGTGCCCAGCTGCCGCTCAGCAGCACAGCACAGGCGGTAGCAGCGCAGTTGCCGGGCGTAGGCGAATGCAGGGCCAATGAGCACAGCTGCTGTCTGCGACGTGCAGCGATCTCTCACATCCCATACGCTGCAGGGCAGCACGTTCCGAGCCCCGGCCGCCCCGGCCGCCTACCTTGTGCAGCAGCGCAAAATCGAGGCCCTTCACAAGATGCGTGTGCGCCACGTCACCACCCAGGTACTTGGAGTCTTCGTAGGACACGTTGCGCAGGTCGCCCTGTTGTGGTGGGGTGGCGGTGGGGAGGGTAGAGCGTAAGTGTGCCGCGAGGCATTGGGCAGACGAGCCAGCCCGCTAGGCCAAAAACCTTGCACGGTGCCCTGTGCAGCGTGCCAGTCGCACGTAACGAATAGGAAGTGCCAGCTCAAGAGGCAGCGGAGATGCAGAAGCAAGCAGGGGTACAGCAGAGAGGAGCAGGAGCGGCAGCAGCAGCGTGAACTGAGCGGTGCAGCAGCAGCCAATCTG
>JADXDR010000220.1:0-24140 GCA_025026875.1 Chlorella ohadii
ATGGCGACGTGCTGCTGGCCTTTGAGGCTGCACTGCTGACTGCTCCAAACGCCTTCCATGATGGCTAATCAACTCATCGACTGTCTTCCTGCCTGCAGTTGAAAAGGCCATGGACCCGCACGGCGACGTGCTGCTGGCCTTTGAGATGAATGGCGCGCCGCTGCCGGCAGACCACGGCTTCCCTGTGCGCGTGGTGGTGCCGGGTGTGGCGGGCTGCCGCTCCGCTAAGTGGGTGAGTTGGGACCAAATTTTGGTGCATTCCGCAAGCATCTGTATCGGCTTCTTTGTGCTGCCGGTGGAGGTGGGCTGCTGCTCTGTGAAGTGGTTGGTGCGCAACCCACAAATTTATCCACATGACTGCCCTGAACAGCTGGCCAAGATTGTGGCGAGCGACGAGGAGAGCCACAGCTTCTGGCAGCGGCGCGACTACAAGGCCTTCTCACCTTCTACCGACTGGGACAACGTGGACTGGGATGCGGGTGGGTGGGTGGCTGAGCTGTTGGGACAGTAGCTGGCTGGGCAAGCAGTTGCTCTTGAGGCATGCCATTGCCGCCCTCCACTGACTGGGACAGCGTGGACTCGGGTCGGCGGGTGGCTGGATACCCTCTTCCTTACTCCTGCTGTGGCACCCTCCATTCAAACATGCCCGTCGCCTCCCACACCTTGCTCGCTTCCATCCTTTGTCAACCACTCCTCATGCAACCCGTCCTGCCCCGTTTGTGTTGTCGCAGCCCCCTCAATCCAGAACATGCCCGTCACCTCCCACATCTGCGAGCCGGCACGGGGAGCGGTGGTCGACGATGATGAGGTCACAGGTGCGTGCTAATAACCAGCTCACTTGCTTTCCAGCTCAGCTGTTGCTCACGCTGCTTTCCAGCTCAGTTGCTGCTTGCAACCTGCTCCCCATGCCGTGCGCAATGCAGTTATTGGCTACGCGTGGAGCGGCGGCGGCCATGGGCTGTTCGTCACCTTTTGCTCCAAATTGCTGCTTTCGAAACTGTGATGCAGTCAAGGGCTACGCGTGGAGCGGCGGCGGCCAGGGCATCATTCGGGTGGATGTGTCGGCTGATGGCGGCAAGACGTGGCACGATGCGCAGCTGCAGAAGGTGCCGCAGAAGCGCGGTGAGTTGATGGCATGATTGAGTTGTGCCTGGAGCGGGTGGGCATGTTGGGAAGCACCGCAGTTTTGCAGTGGGTGCGGTGCAGGTACACAGGGCATGCACTTGGAAAAGCTAAGCCGCTTAGCGCAGCGTCTGCACTGGCTGCCCACCATTTCCTGGCCCACCCTTCTAAGCAGGCCGGGGCTGGGCGTGGGCGCTGTGGGAGGCGATGCTGCTGCACAACCTCTCCTCACATTCACAAAGCTGCTCACTCCTCTTTCCACCCTCGCAGGCCGGGGCTGGGCGTGGGCGCTGTGGGAGGCGACGCTGCCGGTGCCCAAGGGGCACAAGGGCCCGCTGGAGCTGGTGTGCAAGGCCACGGACGAGAGCTACAACACGCAGGTGGGGGGCAGGGAAGTGTGGTTGCTGTGCTTTGGCCATGTGTGCTGTCGCCATACAACACGCAGATGGCGTTAGGGGCCTGGGTCGGTTGCTACTCTTTGATGGGAGCTGCAGACATCAGGCTGGGGCGTCTGGTCAGCTTGGTTTGGTTGCTCTTCCTGTACCAAGGGCGGCACATGGTTGACTCCTCAACCCGCTTCTACACCTGTGTCGCGCAGCCCGAGGAGGCGGCGCCCATCTGGAACCTGCGGGGCGTCAATTGCAACTCCTGGCACCGCGTCACGGTCAACGTGGAGTGAGGCTGCCGCATGCTGGGCTTGTGCACAAACGTGCCGCACCAGCGCGCTCTGAGAGGCGCGGCGGCCGCCGGTGCAGAGCCATGTTGAGTGGCAGAGTACGCCTTAATGTATCACGTGAACCTCTCAGTATGTAAGCACTTCCCTCGAGGCTTGGACAGCAGTGACAGCCAGTGAGATTTCGAGATCTCGGCAGCTGTGGCGTCACAGAGTTGGGCAGGGGGGTGCTGCAGTGTGAGCGTGTAACAACGGGCCCACCGTGCTGCTGCCACAGACCCCGTCTGGTGGCCCTCTGTGATCCAAACTCAGGCTGGAACGCGCGACTGGCCGCCCAACCGACTTGGTTCAGATGGGCACAGCTGGCGCGGCGCTGCGGCGCCGGCCGGCCGAAAGCAGTGGAGGCTGGCCCCCGCACTGCACGTCATGCTGTCGCTTCGCTGCTCGCTGCCCAACTTTCTGCGCATTGCACAGCCAGTGTACAGGAACAACGGGGGGTGCGCCAGCCAGCGGCGCTTGGTGGCAGCGGCGGCAAGCGGGCGCGTCAGCTTCAGGGACTCGGGCAAGGGTCAGCCGATGACCATGAGCACCACCAGCGGCCCCAGCAAGCGCAAGGCAAGGCAGCAGATTGCGCAGGCGCTTGGTTTGGGCGCCTGCGGGTCAAGGGCCGCCTGATCGGCAGTGCCTGCCAGATGGTGGGGCTGCAGGCGCGGCGCCGGGCCGTCTGGCGGCAACCAAAAGTTTGTTGCCCGAGCCTTGAATGGGCCGGCGCGCCCCGGGCTGCCAGCCCTGCGGCGATCAGGCCATATGGCCCCGGCGGCGAATGCAGGCTGCGCGGCCCGGTGGGGCGCTGCTGCGGCGCCGCCGCCCACTGTCGCCGCCCACTGTCGCCGCCGCCTTCCTTCCCCCTGCAAACGCTCCCCATACCCCACGCTGCTGCCGCAGGGCGCCTCGGAGCTGACGGGCGAGGAGCGGCCGGCGGTCAAGGCCAAGCCGCGGGTGGAGAAGAACCGGGTGCTGGTGACCGGCGGCGCCGGCTTTGTGGGCTCCCACCTCTGCGACTATCTGGTGGCGCGCGGCGACCATGTGGGTGCTGGCTCTGCCTCCTACGTGTTTTGCTGTTTGATGTAGGGATGGTGTGCTGCAGCTTGCAGCTGTGTGCTGCCAGATGCTGTATGGTTCATGTGCTGTCCAGCCTAGTGGCGCGGCGGGAAGCGGCGGTCGCGGCCGCCTTGCGCCTGCGGTTGGCGGCGGTTGGGCCCGCTGCCTGGTGCACGTCAAGCCACTGCGCACGATGGACTAAAACGTGGAGCTGGAGGCTGTCGAATTTCCGGCTCCTGCACTTGTGCTGCCGTGTCCTGTGTGCATTTGACCATGCCCGGCCTGCCTGACCGGCTGCCCATGCTGCATCTGACTGCCCTGCCCCATCAACCATCAAAACGTTTTGCAGGTGATCTGCCTGGACAACTTCTTCACCGGCAGCAAGGACAACATCGCGCACCTGCTGGACAAGGCAAGCGGCGGGCGCTTGATTTCTGGCCAACAGAGCGCTGCAAATGGCTGAGCAGCTGGTTGCAGGCTGCGGGGCGTGTTGCAGGCTCGCGTTGGCCCCTATGCCAACCCGCATCTCTGCCTCAAATGTGCGTGCAACTGTTGCACGGGGCCGGTCTCATCTTGCTCGCATTGCGCCGTTCCTGCCTTGCGTGTGCAGGAGAACTTTGAGCTGATCCGGCACGACGTAGTGGAGCCCATCCTGCTCGAGGCAAGGGACAGCGCTGGGGTCACCACGGGTTGAAAAGCTTGGCCTGCGGGCCCGGCGGCTGCGCTGCTGGCGGCTGTGCTGCTGGCGGCTGCGCTGCTGGATGCCGGCCGGGCTGCTGCTCTCTGCTGGCCACCAACCTGGCGCGCTATCTTGGGTGGATGTCTGGGACTAGCCCTGGGGCCGACGCACGTGCCTGCTGGGCTGTCTACGGTGCGCAGTTACCTTCTCCTCCTTTTCTTTCGCCCCTGTGCGCTGCCGCAGGTGGACCAGATCTTCCACCTGGCCTGCCCCGCCTCCCCCGTGCACTACAAGTGAGGCCCCGGGTGCCCTGGCTGGCTGGAGCTGGAGTGGGCTGCTGCTTTGTTTTGAGGCGGTGTGCGCAATGGTCTGCCGCTGCTTGCTGCAAGGCTGCCCTGCGCCTCAGCAAGGAGTTGGGTTGCAGTTGCGGAGGCAACTTCCCGACCCAACCCAGCCCCTCTCCGCATCATTGTCTCCCGCCCAGGTACAACCCCATCAAGACGATCAAGACGAGCTTCATCGGCACCATGAACATGCTGGGCCTGGCCAAGCGCTGCCGCGCTCGCTTCCTCATCTCATCCACCTCCGAGGTGTACGGCGACCCGCTGCAGCACCCGCAGGTGGGGTTGTGTGGTTGTGCTTGAACGACCATTGCAGGACAGTCGAGGGCACTGCATGTGCCTGCTGGCACTTCCTGCACTTGTCTTCTGCACTTGCCAGACGCCAAAACCATTGGGGCAGTGCAACCCAGCTGCCATGCCCAGCCTGTTGACATCGCTGCTCTGATCATCTGAGGGCTGACTCTCATGCCCACTGACGCCTCCTTTGCAGACCGAGGAGTACTGGGGCAACGTGAACCCCATTGGCGAGCGCAGCTGCTACGACGAGGGCAAGCGCGCGGCCGAGTGCCTGACCATGGACTACCACCGCGAGCACGGCCAGGAGGTGAGGGTGCTATCAATGAGATGAATGAGCTTTGAACTGTGTGGTGGGCTTGCAAGCTGCTCCCGAGTGCGTTTCCGTGGCCTACCACTGCGAGCACGGCCAGGAGGCGAGGGTTCTATAACTGAGATGACTGAGCTTCAAGTGGGGTGCTGCACGCATGCTGTGGTTGCAAGTTGAATGAATGACCCCAGCTGCCGACCTCCCTTTCCCCCCATTTCAGGTCCGCATCGTGCGCATCTTCAACACATACGGCCCCCGCATGGCGCTGGACGACGGCCGCGTGGTCTCCAACTTTGTGTCGCAGGTGCGGCCGCAGCTTGGGCGGGTTGCCACGGGCAGTGTGCCGCCAGCTGTGGGCGGGCATCGGTGCTTGAGATGGGCATGCATTACTATGCAGCACTTGCAGAGGGTGTGTGGGTGGCCTTCCAGACGCAGGCGCCAGCCCGCTGCTGCATCGCCCCGTGCCACTTGCAGCATCCCTGCATTCACACCACTGCTGCCCATCCATGCCCCTGCCCTGCCTTCCCCCTGCCTACTCACCCTCCCTCCAGGCGCTGAAGAACGAGCCGCTGACCATGTTTGGCGACGGCAAGCAGACGCGGTCTTTCCAGTACGTGTCCGACCTGATCGAGGGTGAGTGTTGACATTTTGGCAGTGTTTAACAGAGTTGGTTTGCAAGGATGGTCGTTCCAGTACGTGTCCGACCTGGTCGAGGGCGAGCAAAGCGGACTGCTGTTTATTCTCTGGAAAGATTAGCTGCTTGCAAGGCGCAGGAGCGTGCGGGCAGTGTGCCGCAGCATGCGCAGCAAAGCCTAGCTTGCCCACATTGTATTNCTTTGTATTGTGCCGCAGGCATGGTGCGCGTGATGGACAATGACGACCACATCGGCCCCTTCAACATTGGCAACCCTGGTGCGTGGGGGCCGGAACCGTGCCTGGGCCTGCGCTTGCCTGCAGCCCGGCGTGTTTTTTCTTGCAGTGTGACCCCCCTGCTTGGCTGAGTGCAGTCCCCTGCCTGCCCATTGATTGCAATCTTGTTTCTGCGTCTTGCTGTTCATTCCAGGCGAGATCATCATTATCATTGAGCTGGTTTTTTGTGTGCATTTTTTTCTCCTGCAGGCGAGTTCACCATGATTGAGCTGGCGGAGATGGTGAAGAAGGTGGTCAACCCCAAGGCTGAGGTGAGGCATGGCTGGCGTTGCTTCATTACTAGCTCGCTTGCGCCACTGGGGCCTGCAGCTAGCAGGGCTTCCAGCCTTGAATGGAGAAGGTCGTCAACCCTAGGCGGAGGTGAGTGCATGGCTGGCTTGCCTGCACTCGGGGGGCATGCATGCAACTGCTGGCGCTGCTGCTGTGTGGCATGCTTCTGCCGTCGCTGGCTGAGGATTGCCTGGTGTTTTGAAACCCCCAGCGCACCATCCCGTACACCGGCACAAGAGCCCAATCACCTACCCTTTTCCCACCATCCGCAGCTGGTGTTTGTGGAGAACACGGCGGACGACCCGTCGCGGCGCAAGCCCGACATCACCAAGGCCAAGACGCTGCTGGGCTGGCAGCCCAAGGTGGGCTGGGTGGATGGCGGGTGCTGCTGGGACCGCGGGCATGGCACGTGCAATGCCCTTCCGTCTTTTGTGAGTGCCGCTGTCTCAAAGCCATCCATGCTTCAAGCCCTCATGGATGCTCCGTTCTGTGGAATGAAGGTGGTCCTTGCGCTTGCGTCCCTCAATTCGCAGATCAAGCTGGANGAGGGGCTGAACATGATGGTGGAGGACTTCCGGCGGTGCGCTGCCTGCTGCCTGCTGCCTGAGAGGCATTGGCTGGTTACATTGGAAGCATACCGGTGCATTGAAACCTGGCCTGTGTGCAAACTTGTCCAGCCGTGTGTTGCTTCGCTGAGTCGCATCCCGATGGCTTGTTTGCCACGAGGCTGTGTTTGCCATGTGCAGCACAACTGCTAGACCACCTTTGCGCTGCCCGCTCTTCCCCCCGCTGCAGGCGGCTGCACATTGATGAGGAGACGTCCAACGGTGTCAAGGCGTGAGGCCTTGGCACGCCCAGGCGCTTCCTCTCGGCCCCCGACGTCCCACTATCAGTCTCTCTTGCTTTCTCCAGCTCTCACTTGTGACCCCTGCCGCTGCCGACCCGCCTGCAGTAACACCTCCCATGCGCCGCCGCCAGCCCCCTCGGCGGCACATGTGCCTGGAGGGCGCGGGCGGGACGCATTTCATTCTCAGCTCTCCCCCTTTGCTCCATGCTTCCAAGTTATAGACAGGCCTGATTCGTCCTCCTACTGCTGTTTAGCACCTTCTTTTGCCCCACCGTTCTCTGATGCTCGCATCGGTCCCTGTGTAACTTCCTCACTGCAGCCAGAAGGCAGCGCATACAGTGAGAGCGCAACCGAGGCAGCGACAATGCGAATACGCGCACGGCCTTCATTGCAGTGCCTGTTACAGTGCTTGCATTGTAGAGATGCAGAAGTACAGGGTGTGTGCCACAACCAATCGCAAAGGGGCTCGCACACAGCTGCCTGCTTGCTGCTGCCTGCAAGCCTTGCTGCCTATCGGCACTCAAACTCCGCCACGTACAGCTGGCATGACTGGGTCATGCCTGCCACAATNGTCCTSCNCCAGNCGCCTTGGCCAGGCCTGTCCAGCGCGAGTCGCCACGGAACGAAATGCCCCGCCCCAGCGTGCTGCCGCCTGCCGCTGCTGCCGCTGAGCTGCCGCCGCTGCCGCCGCCGTCCCTGCATGGGCGGGGAAGGGGGGACTGAGCGAGATTCAGAAAGATTCAGCAGGAGCTGCTGCTGCCATGCGACAGGCCCTACCCTCCACAATCCACGCCACACATGCCCAAGCGCACCCGGCTGCTGCAGGTGCTGCGCCATCCGCCGCCGCCGGGCCTGTTTTGAGGCCGGTGTGCGTGGCGTTGGCTGCTCGGTTGCCGCCGCCCAGGCGGCTGGCCTTGTTGCCGCCCCACTCGCCGCAGAGGACCTCATAGTCCATGCCGCCCACAAAGCACAGCCGCGGGTTGCCTGGAGTGGGACGTCGGGTGCGCAACATGTGTGTGAAGTAGAGTCTGTGCCGCACAGGCCCAACAGTCGCTATCAATGCATGCATGCGCGTGCTACAGGCAAACTGCACCGCCCAGCCCAGCATGCACCAGCACAGCTGCTCACGTGCATCAAACCGCCTCTCCTTTCAAAGGGGTGCCCCTCTTTGCAAATCCAGCTGGACGCACCTGAGGAGAACTGCAGCCCCGTGGCCTCGTACTTGAGGCAGTTGGACCAGCGGTCCAGCAGCGCCCATTTGCGCGGCTCCCACACCAGTACAGAGCGCTCCGCACCCGCGGCGCCTGCCCAGAAACGGTGGCACAGGGCGAAGGGGGCATGGTTACTGTGCCGCTGCCGCCGTGGCAGTCTTGAGATAGCTGGAATGGCGAGCGAACACCCTCCCCCCTGCTGCTCGCATATGTATGCCCTCGGGCACCAGCTTTCCTGCTGCATGCATGCAGGGCCAGCACTCTAATAACATATCTAACCTCCCTCCCTGCCCGATGCCGTACCTATGAGCGGCAGCCCTCNGTCATCTGATGCCGCCAAGCAGTAGAGGTGGCCGTGGTGCGGCCCCGGGCTGAGCTTGGCGACGCGCGCTCCGCGGCCGTGGCCCCGCACATCCCAGATGGACAGCTGCGGTCCCTCTGTGACAGCCACCAGTGGGCCGCCCTGAGGCCCCACAGCCAGCTGGGGAGACAGCAGCTGCACCGCGGTGGGGCGGTACAGCGTGTGGATGGTGCGTACCGCTGCAGGACCGTCAAACAGGGTCACGTCCTTGGCAAAGTGCCGGGCCACAGCCGCCTGGGAGGGCGCGCCAGGGGCCACCGCCACGCCCGCCCACCCAGGCTCCCTGCAGCAGCCAGGGCAGCAGGAAAAGGGTGGTCACGCTGGGAGGTCCTTGTGCCCAGCAGGAGGCACACGTGCGGAGCAGAGCTGTCTGCATATCACACAGCAACAGCAGCAACCTTGGACCCAGCCATTGGCAGCTTCCTTAGCCAATAATCTTCTCACCTGAGCAGGTCGGGCGGCTGCAGCTGGTGCGCTGCCACAACCTGCAGGCCGGCTTCGCCCTCTCTGCGCCACGCCTGCGCCAGCACCGCCCGGCCGTAGCAGTCGACCGCCGCCAGCACCGCAGGGCCCTCGCCGCCCTCCGCCAGCGTCAGGTGCTGTACCTCGGCGCGGAGCTGCAGGGCTGGCAGCTCTGCTGCGGTAGCAGGCGCTCCCTGCTCAGCAATGTACACGCCCTCCTTGCCACGCTCGCCCACAAAGGCGCCCGACCGCGGCACCGCCACGCTGTACACGCGCCGCCCCGAGGCCAGGAAGGCCTGGTACTCGGTGGCGTCCTGGGAGGGCAGGCCCTGCGGGGCGGGATGCACACGGGGGGTGGGTACAGGGCAGTGCAGCAGGGCAAGAGGCGGGCAGGCCGCCACGAGCGCCGCCGCCGCCGCTGCCGCCACTCACCGCCACGGCCACCCGGGTGCTGKGCGACGCTCCCGGCGACAAGATGGCGTCACCTGGCAGCGTCACAGCATGCCTGGCCAGCCGCAGGACGCTGCAGTGCGCTGGCNGGGGCNGCGCCTCCATTCTGCGCTTCTTGGCGGGCTGTTCGGCCATCGCTCCGACAAGAAGGCTGGGTGAAAACGACGATGCTGTGCCCCACTGCCCCAGTCGAGTCATCGAGCGCCCAGGCGCCATGCATTTGTGCTGAGCTGGCTTGGGTTTGGTTGCAAAGCTCCGGGGGCCTCTGCGAGGCTGATTGATCACTTGTCCATCGCCTGACAGCCCGATGGCGGCGGCCCAGCTGCAGCGGGCTGTCCCCAGCTGAGGCTGTGCGCCCCGCCTCTCCATGGCGTCCTTGCCGGAACTGGCAGCCGCGTGGGTGGCCGGGGGCCAGCGCGGCCCCATGGCCCCGCTGCTCGCGGCGCTGCACAAAGCGGCGGCAGGCGGCAAGGAGAACGCGGCCAAGGCGCAGCGAGACGCAGCTCTGCAATGTCTCAAAGCTTGCCAGGCGGCGCTGGGCGCCCCAGGAGCAGGTGGCGACGCCGTGGCGGCGGCGGCGGCGGTCGGGCGCGCGGCGCTGGCGGCCCTGGCCGCCACCAGCCCTCCGTCTGCAGCAGCGCAGCTGGCGGGCTGGSGCTACAAMTTTGCCCGGCGCCTGGTGGCCTGCAAGACCTTTGCTGACGCTCATGCCGAGGCGGCGCTGCTGTTTGGTGCGCTCCGCGACCAGCCGGCAGGCGGCGGCGAGGCGGCTAGCCTGGCGGTTGGCACCGCGCTCACGCTCGTGCTGAGCTGCGTGGAGGGCAAGCTGCTGGGCGACGCAGCCGCAGTGGCTGGGCTGGTGGACGCGGCGCGTGCCCTGCCGCGCTGGCTCAGGTACGGGCTGGTGGGTGCTGCCGCTGGGTGCTTGCACCAGTGTTGCCATTTGGCCTCCCACGTTCAGAGACCCTGGCCTGGCTTCCCTGACATGTACGCTTATCACAAACACGAGCAATGCAGCTCCACCCCCTTGCCAACCCGTACTTTTGCCCTACTGCCTCGCACTGCAGCCAGCTGCCAGCTGAGGAGGCGGGCAGGCATGGCGAGGCCGCCTTCAAGTATGTCTACAAGGCCGCCGTCACGCTGCTGGAGCGCCAGGCCTGGCAGCAGATGCCCGCCCTGTGTGGAGCCATGCTGGCGGCTGCGGGCAGCGATGCAGCAGCGCAGCGCCGTGCCGCAGCAGCTGTTGGCAAGCTGGCCGGCCATGCACCCGAGGAGCGGGCGGCAGCCATGCTGGCGGCTGCGGCAGAGGCAGCAGCAGCCGGTGATGCAGCGCAGCTGAGCAGTGCTGCGGCGCTCGATCTGCTGGGCCTGCTGTGCTCGGCGGCACAGCGGGCCGAGTCTNGCGGGTGCCCGGCAGCAGCTGCAGCAGGCAGCTGCGGCTTGTGCAGCAAGCCAGTACTCGGTGCTGCAGACAGCAGCCCTGCTGCTGCCTGCGGTGGCACTAGGTGATGGGAGCGGCGCAGGCAGCGACTGGCCGCAGCTGGTGAGTGCAGCTGTCGACCGACTGGAGCGCAGCATCTCGCAGCTTGAGGAGCAGCGGGGCCAGACCGCCCAGGCCCACCTTTTGGAGGCAGCCTTCTTGCCTGCTAATGCGCTGCGGCGTGTGGTTGCACCGCAGCTGGGCAGTGGCGATGCAGCAAGCAGAAGCAGCAGCGGCGTGGTGCAGGCATTAGGCGGTGCAGCAGCAGCCAGCACAGCTGCCACAGTTTTGGAGCTGCTGGCTACAGCTGTGGGGACAGCCAGCAGGAGTGCCCCTGACAGCTCCCTGGCAAGCCAGGGCCATGCCGCGGCAGTTGCTCTCGCAACAGCTGCCCGCCTGCGGGCTGCAGCTGGAGGTGACCAGCTGCGCAGCCTGCAGCCAGCTGCACGCAAGCTGCTCGGCTGGGATCTGCACAGCTACTGTGGTGGAAGGTGAGCTGCCTGACAGTGGTGCTGTCGATTTCTTGCACCTTGTATTCCATTCCTCTGCGATAAACATGCTGCTTGTTACCTGCCATGCCTGCAGCATGGAGCTCTCTGCCTGTGGCACTCCAGTTGAACCGCAAGAGCTTGGCTGGCTGGCTTCTGCCCTCTTCAATGTGGGCGTGGACCTGCATGGCAGCGAGCAGTATGCGGCGGCAGCGGCGGCGATGCAGGCATCGCTGGCGCCTGCAGTTGCCAGCCTGTGTGCGGTGGCCGGCGCAGGCAGCAGCAGCTCCGAGGTGCGTGGGTTCAGTAGCAAGTGGTGCGTGGTCCATTCAGGCTGCATGACCCCACTGCTGGCCCCACATCAGCAGCGCACACCCTCACGACGTACCTGCCACCCGCGTGATAGCAGGTTCTGGAAGGGCGTGTGGCGGACTTTTGCCGCAAATGCACCGCCCTCTCTGACGCCCAGCAGCGAGCAGGGGATCGTCACTCAGCGCTTTCCAGCCTGGGCCACAGCGTAGCGCTGTTGCTGCAGCTGGGCTTTGATGACACCGTAGCCTGGCGGCCGCTGGTGCAGGCTTTTGTGCGGCTGCAGGCCGAGCAGCCTGCTCCCGCCTCACAGGGCTCTGCAGCACCTGCTCCGCCTGCAAGGCGCGGCCGCGGCGCAGCTGGCAAGAAGGCAGCAGCAGCAGAACCGAGCAGCAGCGGAGGCCACAGCAGCAGCCTGATGCTGGTTGACTGCCTGCTGGTACATGCAGAGCAGCTACCAGAGGGCAGCCTAGCAGCAGTGGTTGAGCAGGAGCTGCAGTGCTGGGTCGCCCAGCCAGGCGGCAGCGGCGGTGTGGGCCACCTGGCAAGCCACCTGCTGCAAGCTGCTTTCCCACCACTGCGGCAGCCATTGCAGCATGCAGGCGTCCTGGTGGCGCTGCACCGGCTCGGCCTGCCTGCAGAGGATGGCAGCAGCGGGCAGCACCTGCTGGAGCGTGCTGAAGCAGTGCTGCACAAGGTGGGCAGTTGTCAGTGAGCAAGGTTTGGACATACTGTGCTGCTGCTTGTGCAGGCACCGCCTTCCCTGTACCCATGTTGACCAGCCGCACCATTCAACTCCTGTTCCTGATCGCAGTCCAGCTGCCCTGGCGTGGCCAGCATGCTGGCCCGAGTGCGGTGTGTGCTGGCGCTGGACACCGCACGTGGGCTGGCTCGGCAGGCACTGCTGGAGCAGCAGCAGGAGCGGCAGCGCTCGCATGCGGCGGCCTCAACCAGTGCAGCAAGCAGCGTGGACCAGGATGCAGCAGCAGTCGCCCAGCTGGACAGCATTCGGCGGGCAGATGCGGCGGCCTGGCAGCGGGTGCGGCTCCAGGCACAGCAGGCAGTGGAAGCGCTGCAGGCGGCTGGGCGGCATGACGCGGTCAATAGCCAAAAGCAGGCAGCCTTCCAGGAGCTAGCCTGGCTGCTGGACCTGCAGGGCAGCGGCATTGCTGTTGAGGAGCTGCATGCAGCCCTGCCAGCAGAGCCAGATGGTGGCTGTGGTGATGCATTGGCAGCCGTGGTGTTCCCAGGCGCGCCTGGCCCATCATCTGAGCTGGAGCAGGCAGCTGCGGATGCCGCTGCAGAAGGCAGCCGCTCTGGATCTGCAGCTCTGCGGCGGGCAGCTTTGCACAGCGCGGCAGCTGAGGCACACGCGACAGCAGGCGACATGGTCCCTGCACTTTTCCACGCTTCAGAGGCACACCGCCTGCTGGCCGTGCTGTTCCACGCGGAAGAAGGCAGCATCAGCATCAGCAGCAGTGGCAGCAGTGCGTCGGTCGGCTGGTGGCACCTCACAGGTGCCTACCTAGGCAGCCTGCTGCAGCTGGGGCAGCTGTTTGAGGCTGTCGGCCTGGCAGATGAGGCGCTGCATGCGCTGCGTGAGGCCCAGCGGCTGGTGAGCTGGGCAGACGTTGAAAGGGAAGAGGGAGGATGGCTGAGCTGCAAGGGCTGCCCACATTGCACAATTGCCGCGCTTGCAACTCCCTGACATTGCACCTTTGATATGCTCTGCGCCGTTGCTGCAGGCGGTGGCAGCGGGCGTGTCTCCGGTTGCGGCTCTGTGTTCAGCACGGCTGGCGGACATTTACTGCAGGCAGGGCCAGCTGCCGGCCGCTCAGCAAGCAGTGGATGGTGCTGAGCAGCAGCTCGCCGCGCTGGAGGCAGCAACAAGCTGTGCCTCGCTGGGGCAGCTGTACTGTAGGGCAGCGGTCCTTGTGGCACGAGCGCAGCTAGACAGCAGCACTGGCAGCAGTGGAACCAAGGCGTGCCAGGCAGCCACTGCCAGCTGCCGTGAGTTGGTGGCGGCTGCAGCAGAGCAGGCTGGACAGCAGGCGGCCTGGTGCAGCGCCTTGCTTGCCACCGCGCTGCTGCAAGCGGCAGAGGCTGCGACCCAGCAGGGCAACCAGCCCTCTGCGCTGCAGCATGCAGCTGATGCACTTGCGGCTGCAGCTGGGCCAGCCGCATCATGCAGCGCCGGCAGGCACATGCAGGCCGCCGCCCTGCTGTTCCTGGGCCAGCATGCAGCGCCAGCTGCAGATGCGGGGCAGCACCTGTCGGTGTGGGGCCTGGGGCAGCCAAGCGCCTCCTCTTCGCCCGTAGTTTCCGAGGCGCCAGCAGCCAAGGGCCGCGGCCGCAAGGCCCCAGCCAGGCAGCCTGCCAGCCGTGGGCGCAGCAAGGCAGCAGCTGATGATGGGCCCACAGCGAGCTGCAGCGATGGCAGCTTGCAGCAGCAGCATGTGCAGCATCTATGGCGGGCGCTGGACCTGAGCAGGGGCCAGCTGGCAACACACAGGTGGGCTTTGTGGCAGGCTGCGCATTGCACTGCAAGGTTGGGCAAGGTCAGCATACTGCAAGGTTGGGCCAGCTCAGTAAAGCGTTAGTGATTGATTGCACCATCATCAACAGCCCGCCAACCTGCCTGCTTCCTGCAGGGCAGCAGCGGCTGCCCTGGCCGAGGCTTGCGGGCGGCACGGCTACCTGCACCTGGCTGCCTGGTTGCTGCAGTCATCCCTGGGGGCCGCCATGCGCCTGCAGTACCAACTGGTGCTACACAGCCGGCGGCAGCAGCTAGCGCAGCGGGCGCAGCGTGGGCTGCTGGCTGAGGCAGATGCACAGCCCGAGCAGCTGGAGCAGCTGTCGGCTGTGCTGGACTTGGGGCTAGATTGGCAGCTAGTCGGCTGCCTGGCAGGAAGCAGCAGGGAGGCGGCACCAGCAGCAGCGCCAGCTCGTGGCAGGAAGGGGGGTGCTGCCAAGGCAGCTGCGGCTATAACCAGCGGCGACCCTGCTGCAGCACTAGCGGCACTGGAGCAGCAGGCAGCAGAGCAGCTGCGAGCCTGGCAGGCAGCGCTGCCCGCTGGCACGGCCGCCTGCAGCGTGAGCATGCTTCCCAGCAGCGGGGGCAGCAGCCTCCTCATCTGCCGGCTGCCGCCTGCTGAGAGTGATGCAGGCAGCGTAGCGCAGCCGCCTCTGCTGGTGGCCCTACCTGTGCAGCAGTTGAGCGCCAGCCTGTCGCAGCACCCCATTCGAGCGCTGCAGCTAGATGACGATGCAGGCCCGAGCGAGGCTGTGAGCAGGTGAGCAGGGAGCTGGTTGGCAGGAGGGGATGTAGTTCAGGACGCAACGGGCTGGCATGTGTATTGCCAGCTCTTCGAGTTGAATGGGCGTGCAGAGTTTGCCTGCCACTGAAATCTGTCCTGCTGCATCTCCACTGCTGCAGCGTGCAAAGCGTGCTGGATGAAATGGCGGGGTTGCTGGCGGACAGCGGGCGCAGCATGCGCGAGCTGGCCACTGACACCAAGGAGCAGCAGCGCGACTGGTGGCGTGCCAGGCGAGTGCTTATGTAAATGCTGCAGCGTCGTGCTATGAGTGGTGCTGCTGGAATGTTTGGCAGCTTTGCCTTGCTCAGAACGCCAGCAAATGTCATCAGCTGCAGGGCGCATGCGCTGCCAACAGCCACATATGTGCGCGTTGCAGGCTGGCTCTGGAAGACCGGCTGGCCGCGCTGGTGCGGCACCTCGACTCCTCGTGGCTGGGACCCTGGCGGTGGGTGCACTGCCGCAAGCTTGCTTGCTGTGTGACGAGACGATGTTGCACCCCACATGCAATCGTGGGTCTGCAATCCCTGTCGATGGCATGTGTCTGGCAAAGTTGAACACTCCTGCTCCGCACAGTTTGTCTCATCTCCATGCCGCCCCCGTACTGCAGGTGTCTGCTGTTGGGCGAGCCTCTGGCAGGCGGCGCTCAAACTGGCCGTGCGATGGCCGACCGCTTGCTGCAGCTTTTGGAGGAAGGCGGGCAGCCGGCCTCCCTGCAGCAGGCTGGGGTGCTGCGCCATGCTGCGGCGCTGCTGGCGCGGCATGCCAGCAGATCAGGCAGCAGCTGCGAGGCTGGCATGTCTGCCAGTGAGCTGCGGCAGGCGGTGCACCAGCTGTGCTCAGCTGCTGGCTTGGCGTGCACCCAGGAGCAGCAGCACGAGCTAGAGGCTCTGCTGTCGGCTGCCGCGCCACTCGAGCGAGCAGCGGCGGCGGCAGTGGCAGCAGCCGCGGACGCAGACATGGCGGATGCGTCAGCGAGCACAGCGGCTGCACCGGCAAAGGCTGGCAAGGGCCGCAGGGCCGGCGGCAAGTCAGTGAAGTTCGCTGATGATGTGGAGATGGAGCAGCAGCAGCAGCCCGAGCCACCCGCACCAGCCGCCCGGGCTGCGAGTAGGGGCCGCACACCGGCTGCGAGCAGGGGCAGGCGAGGCGCAGCAGCAGCCGCAGCCGCCGAGCAGGCGGCAGCAGGCAGCAGCGGTGGCGGGGACGCTTCGCCGGTGGCAACCCTCGGCTCTCTCGACGGCGGTGCAGCAGACGAAGCGCCACAGACAGTTGCCCAAAGCGGGCTGTGCCAGGTCTTTGACTCGCTCAACCTTGAGGATGGTGCTAGCAGCACCGCTGCGGCAGCAGCAGCGCCCGGCACAGCGGCCAGGGCAGCAGGCACCGCCACTGCCCGCAGCGGCAAGCACCGCTCGCGCCTGCGCATGATGCAGGCTGGCACGCCGGGCCCTGCCACGGCTCGCAAGTCGGCGGCAGCGGCAGCCACCGCACCGCGGCCAGCTCGGGAGCTGCCCCTGACGGTAGCCAAGACAGCCCCGCCGGCTGCGGCACGGCCGGGAAGCAGCGATGCCGATGTGGCAGCGGCAGCTGAGGCAGCTGCCCCGGTGCTGCTGGTGCTGGACGGCGCGCTGCAGGCGCTGCCCTGGGAGAGCGCGCCCGGGCTGCTGCGCCAGCGGTGAGTCGGCCTGCAGATGTGGCTGTTGCAATGCACGGCTTGATTGAGTGCGCTTGTAGGGCTGCACGATGCCTCAAGTGCAGCTTGAACTGACACCCTCTTTGTTCCATGTTGGCATCCAAATCCCTGCAGGCTGTACCGTATGCCCAGCCTGGCCTGCGCTGCTGCTTCGGCACACCGCGCATCCACCAGGCAAGCACAGGGATGCTGCACTAAGGCTGCATGCTCGCAAAACGAGTTGAACTGCCGCACCTAAAAACTGCAGCCCTATCTTCCCTGCATCATCTGCCATGGCCTGGTCCTCTCGGTGCTTCTCCCTGCATTCCTGCCAAATTCCACTGACCCTGTTTCCTGTTGCCTCTTCCATTGCCCCTGCAGCGTCGACCTGTCCTCCACTTTTTACGCCCTCAACCCCTCGGGAGACCTGGCCGACACACAGAGCACCTTCCAGGACTGGTTCAGCGGCATGCGCGGCTGGCAGGTGGGTGCTAGGCATCCAATTAGTGCTGACAAGTGCTGGTGTCCCGGCATGGCATGGTGGGGCATGTGCAGTGCTGGCCATCCAGTTCAGCTGGCACAGGCGCCTCTGGTGCTGTTGATGCTGCTGTGTACCTGCGGCAGCCGCTCACTCATGCGGTGATGCAACCCACCCTGCAGGGCAAGGCTGGGTGTGCCCCCACGGCAGCTGAGCTGGCAGAAGCCCTGACCAGCCGGCAGCTGTTCCTGTACTGCGGCCACGGCGGCGGCGAGCAGTACATTTCAGGTGGGCGGGCCTGTTGGGCAAGGGGCACTGCTATCGGCGATGCATGCAGCACACTGCAATGCATCGGCAATGGGTGATCCGAGCAGGCTGCTTCACCAGCTGCCCCAACTACTTCTCCACCCTGCAGCCGCCAAGCTGCGCAGCCTGGAGCGCTGCTCAGCGGCGCTGCTCATGGGCTGCAGCAGCGGCCGCCTGCGGGCGCAGCGCAGCTACGAGCCGTCCGGAGCGGTCCTGCCATACCTGCTTGCCGGTGGGTACCCGGCAAGCTTAGCACTAGCCACACCAGTCCCTTTGCCGCCATGCTGTGCGTGTGCATTTGACTGACCTCTCACTCCGATCTACCACCCCCGCTCCGTCCTGCCGCAGGCTGCCCCGCGGCGGTGGCCAATCTGTGGGATGTGACGGACCGAGACATTGACCGCTTCAGCCAGGCTGTGCTGACCGCTTGGATCAGCGGGGCAGGCGGCAAGGGCAAGGACGACGGCAGCAGCAGCAGCGGCGCTGCAGCTGGTACAGATGTGTGTGCTGCCGTGGCAGCAAGCCGCGGCGCGTGCAAGCTGCCGCACTTGGTGGGTGCAGCGCCGGTGGTGTATGGCATTCCCTCCCGCATTGTGGCAAGCGAGGGATGAGAGCTAGTTTGTACAGAAACCTGTAAGGGCATGGCGCCTGGATTTTTTGTTTTGGCTACTCTTGGGTCCCAGGAAAGAGAGGAGGGAGGGAGGGTTTGATACGAAAAATTACAAACGTACGAAAAAGTTACTGCGGAGAAAATTGCGAAAAGGGAAGGCCCTGAAAGCATGCCCACCTAACTGGAGTTAACCAAATCAATGCTGCTACCAAGCGGCAGCAAAGAATGAGGCAGGAGAACAGTTTCCCTGCCTCATGCTGTATCGCCCTGCCCCTGCCTGCCGCGGCAGCGGCCGCCGTGGCAGCGGCCACACCAGCCGCCCAGCCTGGTGCCGCCTGCTGCTGCGGTGGCAGCAGCGGCCTCTTTGGCCTGTGCTTTACTGGCTGCCTTGCCGCCTGGCTGCCTCTGGCCGGTTCATTGCCTTGAAGGCGAGGGGCTTGCAGTCCGCGTTGCGGCAAGGCCCGCAGTTGGGCAGTACTTCACAGAAGCACTGTGCAGTTCTGCCAACACTGCTTCTACTGAGCCATGCAGCTCTCCCTGACTGGAGAGAATTTTCAACCTAACTGGAGAGAATTTTCAATGTGTGCAATATTGTCAGGGCGCGGAGGCCAGGGTTTCCTTTCAATAGCTCCGGCAGGACCGCACCGCGCCCTGCTAGCGCCCCACCACCGCTGGCGGTGTGGCCAGCGGGACGCAGAGTGGCTTGATGGCCAATGGCAAGGGACACAAAAACACAAACACCACCCCCTCTTGTGGCTGAGAGACTTGCAGCATGCATATGAAGGTGCTCGTGGTGCAGGGAACCTTCCTGTGCCCCTTATAGGTCAGATATATGTAAACACACATGCTGTCCAATGAGCCCGCTCTGAGCTCAGCGGGCAGTGGGAGGGTCTGGACCTCAAACAATGCCAGCACCTTCATGCAAAATGGTGCCTGTGACTCCTCAGAGGGTGCTACTGTTCTTCTGTGGGGCTTTAGGCAGCAAGCCTGCACCAACACTTTTCTTTTTCTGCGTCTCAAACTTTTTGCACGCGCCTCTCTTTTGCCGAGGAAAGAGAGGAGGGAGAGTAGCCAAAACAAAAAATCCAGGCGCCATGCCCTAAAGCCTGACACACAGCATTTCCTACACAGCACAGCCTTCATGCCAACAAGTGTGCTGTCCGCAGCTGGTTCCACTCGCTGGCCTAGTCGTTAGATTTACAGCTGAGTGAGAGGCAAAGAGGAGCGGCAAGAGCGAGAGGGTGCGTGCTGTGTGCTCAGCAGCCAAGCCCTGGGCGGCCAAGCCCATCACAGGTGGGGCGGCAGTGTGGCGCGCCGCTCTGGGCTGGTGGTTGGGCTGAACACCCGCTCCTCAAGGCCCTGCAGCTGCAAAAGGGGCGCCAGGCAGCAGGGTTGTAAGCAAAGCAAGATGTGGCAAGCCGCACAGCTAACGATAGCGGCAGGCAAGGCAAGGTGTTGGTTGGTGTGATTGCAAGTCAACGCAAGTGACACACCACTGCTAACCTGAGCAGTGACGGCCAGCGTGCTTCGCAGCAGCTCGTTCTGCTGCTGCTTGGCAGCCGCAGCATCCAGAAGCAGGCTGGACAGCAGGGTCCGCAGCTGAGCCTCAAGGCCGGCAGCTGCACCATTGCCGGCACCATCAGCGCTGCCATTCACGCTGCTGCCGCCCTCCTGGCCTGAACCCTGCAGCTGCTGCTCCACCTGCTGTCGCAGGCTGGACAGCTGCTGGCCGGCGGCTTCCAGGCGGGCGGTCACATCCGCACTGCCCAGTGCTGCGGCCTCACTGCCGCTTACGCTGCATGTGGCCAGCAGCTGCCGCAGCCGCGCCGCAGCCTCAAGCAGACCAGCCGCCCGCTGCTGCTGCTCAGCAGCCTGTGCTGCTGCTGCTGCAGCCGCCTCTGCAGACTCTCGAGCGCTGCTGCTTGCCGCAGCCTGCTGTGAGGCTGCCTCGGCGGCAGACTGCGCAGCCGCCAGCTGCTGCCGCAGGCTGGCCAGCTCGGCTTCCTGCTCCTGCCGCTGCTGGCGCAGCGAGGCAAGCTCCCGCTCCCGCTCTTCCTCCCGCTGCTGCTGCTGCTGCTGCTGCTGCTGCTGCTGCTGCTGCTGCTGCTGCTGCACATCTGCCGCCGCTGCCGGCTGTTCAGCCGAGTCCACTGGCGGTGCAGCCACTGCTGCTGCTGCCACTGCTGCTTGCGCTGCAGCCAGCTGCTTCCGCAAGCTCTTTACCTCCTTGGCTAGCACCTTCAAGTCCTCTCGAGACTTGGCGGCAGCAGCCTCCTTCTCTGCCGCCGCTNGCCGCAACAGCCGCCTGNCGCTTGCTGCACCTCCTCCTGCNAGGCTGGCACAGTGGGCCTCCAGGNCTACACAGCTGCTNGAGCACGCTCCTCATCCTGCTNGCGCCTGCTGCTGTGCTGCCTCTCGCTGCGCTTGCTGCCGCCCATGCTGCTGTGCCTGTTGTTCCGCCTCCTGCTGTGCCTGCCGCGCAGAATCCAGTTGTGCCTGCAGTGCTGCCACCTGCTGCTGCTGCGCCTGCTGCTCCTCCCGTAAGCTGTCCCTCTCTGCCTCAGCAGCCGCCAGCCGCTGCTGCAGCACGTMCAGCTCGGCCGCTGCCTGCTGCTGCTGCGCTGCCGCTGCCGCCGCCGCCGCAGTAGCTGCCGCAAGAGCAGCACCTTCTCCACCCTCACTTGCCAGCTGCTGCGCCTCTTGCAGCACTGCAAGCTCAGATGCCAGCTGGGCAAGTGCCTGCTGGTCCCCCGCAATCGTGCGGGCCGCGTCTGCACAAGGGAGCGGGAAACAGGGAACGTGTTCTGGCTGCAGCCCACCAGTGGCTCTCAACGGCTGGTGGGGCAACCCAGCAAACAATAACAGCAAGGCGGCATGCGCAATCAACCAAGTCTCACCCTGCAGGTCTGCCTGGGCAGTGGCCAGCTGCTCTCTCAGCAGGCGCGCCGCCGCCTTGGCCGCCCCGCGCTGCTGCACCGGCAGCGCCAGCCGCAGCTGCCCTCCGACACCAAGGGAGGCACCGGCGCCCGGGCTGGGCAGGCCAGCAGCACCCATCGCCGCTGCCCCAGGCAGCAGCGCCCCTGGCGCCACCAGCTGCTGCCGGCTGCTGTGCGCGGGGCTGTTGCTGTGGGCCGAGCCATGCGCCTGCTGTGCATGCTGCACCTGCTGTGGCCGTGGCGGCGTGCGGTCGTGGTGGGGGGACTGGTGCGGGTGCTGTGCAGGGCTGTCGGCAAATGAGCCGCCACCACCCAGAGCCGCTGCTGCTGCTGCTGCCGCTGCCGAGGCGGCCAGGCTGCTGGAGCTGGAGCCAGGGAAGAGGTCTGAGGCCTCACTGCCAGACCAGCTGGGGGCGTAGCTGTGCATGGGGCTCAGCTGGGCGCTGCTGCCGGCACCCACCGGCACCTGCGCGCCCAGGCTGGCCCGAGGGGAGCCCAGCTGGGAAGGGATGCTGGCGCTGCCGTCCATCTGCCCGCCGGGCGAGGCGGCTGGCGGGCCCACCGAGGCTGCCCGCGGGCGCATGCGCGCCGCCGCATCCAGCTCGCAAAAGTGGAACATCATCACGCTGTTGGCGATCTGGCGGTGCAGCAATCGGTGGGGGGTGGAGTAGCTTGGGTCACCCTGTGCCGAGCACCCTAAACAGATATGAGAGCGTGCAGACGCGTGCGTTCCCAGCCGAAACACAGGATGGCTGGGCACCCCCAGCTGTGCTCACTGCGCCAGGACAGGCAGCACACAGCGACCAGCACCCAGCTGTGGGCAACCGCCCCCTTCTGACAGCTGGAGCGTTCTGAGCAACGCCCGCACGGTTGCAAATAAAATCGGCCAGCACCCACTTGCGGCGACTCTGTGAGGCGCCACAGCCACTGCTCCAGCTCCCACCGCCGCTGCTCTATCAGCTCCGGCCTGCGGGTGGTTGGTTGATGGTAGGGGTGAGTGCCAATGGAGCACAGCCGTCTGACGGTAGAGTGGCGACAACACACGAAGTTTCAAAGCGGCTGTCCATATCCAATCCAAATTGAAGTTACTTTTTAGGCTGCCCAGCATCCGAAACCACACTGCCCACACTGGCTGCAGCCTGCTGAATGGGAGCCTCACTTGCGGTTGACGCCCGCCAGGCTGCGGCGGGGCGGCGGGTCCAAACCTCGCAGCAGCGCTGGGCCTAGCTCCTCACGAAGCTGCAGGGAGAGGTGAGTTATGTTTCGGTGCCTGTGCCAATCTTTTTGCTAGTGAGGCGGAACTTCTAGCACACATTTATGCAAAACAAGGTATCGAGTGCAAGGCCAGCAAGCAGCGGCCCACACTGCTGCACATGGCTCGATGGTACGGTTCTGCATGCCAAGCAACCAGCAGTGTAGCAGGGCATGGCAGCACCCACGAGCAGCCAGCAGCCAGCAACTGCCAGCACCCACCCGGCGGTGCAGGGTGACAAAGCTGGAGTAGCGGCGGCCCACGCTGCGCTTGCGCGCCTCCCCCTGCGGCGGCATCACCGTCACCTCCACCTGGGAGCGGTGAACAAAGTGCGGCGGTTGAAGCTCAGCAGAGGGACTGCTGCAGCTGGGGCCCATCAGGTCACCAGGAAGCCAGCGAGGAAGCGGGTGCAGCAGGGCGGTGGAGACAACGATCGCCCAAGGCTCCTCCTGCCTGGATCCCAAGCCCCCACCTGGTAGAACACGGCGGTCTCTCCGTCTGGCAGCTGCGCCTGGCTCCAGCTGGGCACACGGAGCGTGTAGCGCCAGCCGCCGCCGCCGCCGGGCGGGCCGCCGCTGCCGCCGGCGGGAGGCAGGTCGGCGCTGCGTCGCCTGCCGCTCATGCCSRTCAGACTCTCACTCCTGAGAGATCAACSGTGCGCGTAGCCAGGCAGCGGGCCACAGGGGGTGCGCTGGCAAGCTGAAATCGCATTCGCTGCGATCGAGCCCTCGGCGACGCGCGGGGAGCCTCTCGGGCGCGATCTCAGGCGGTAGGCAGCAGCTCCGCCCGCTTTTCCAAGTGGTGCGAGGTCACCGCGCTGCCCGTGCAGCAAAGAGGCGAGCAAGGCAGCCAGCGCGTTCGTCGATCCATAGATCAGCTGAGGCGCAACTCCTTGGGCGACCCAGCAAAGGAAGGAAGATGCCGCCGCCGCTCAGCCGCTGCCGCCAGCGGAAGCGGGGAGGCGATCAGGCGATGGACTGGCAATGCTGCAACTTAGATGCTGTGCGGTCGCTGCAGCACCTGTAACACCGGCATTTGACCGTCCGACATGTTCGACTTCGTGCATGTGCAAGGGTGGAGTGGGGCTGTGCGAGTTGTTTCAGCGGCTGATGCGGTGCCACGGAGCTCGAGGTGATCTGACGCCACCGATAGAGCAAGCCGCAGCTGCAGCTGTGCATGCTTCATACTTGTGAGCCCCATTCACATGTGGTGACCAGTGGGTGCGGCATTGTGTCAAGCAGGTTTGAGTTGCGGACACATTTCTGGCAGCCTGCTGCAACTTAGCGCCCCTCCAGCCTGCCCGTATGCCTGCGCCAGCTCCACTCTAGACGCCAATGTCCGCAGCGCTGTGAGAGGGTGGTTCTGCGCAGGAGAACAAGCAGTGTATGTAGGGTGGCATGCCAGGCGTGGCGGCAGGCAGCGCTGCCCGCTTGGGTTGGGGCACTGCCAGTTGGGCTGGGGCAAAGGGCAAGCGGCGGCGACCAGGCCAATGGGTTGGGTACAGTGCAACTTTGTCAGGAATGAGGATAGCACTGCTGCCCCCCCAATCAAGGCTCACTGCAAGAAGTGGATCAGAGGTGCACACTCATGTAAACCCTTGTGCTGCCAGGGGCTTGCAGGTTGCAAACAAATGCACCCGCGCAGCGCGCGCTCCGGCGGCGGCAGGGGGCAGGGGCATATTGACACCAACACCGCCGATGCGCCTTTCTGGTTGCAGACTACTGCTATCTCACTCACGACGGTCTGCCAGTCAGGACGGGACCCGCAAACCCGAGCGATTTGGAGGCCTACCATTGTTGGTGCTGCACACAGCTGCGGGGCAGCCCTTAGGAGCTGCAAAAACATCCACAGGGGCGGCAGGAAGGCCGATGCAACCAGCAGCGTGCAGGTGAGCGGGCTGAGTGGGCGACCCCAAACTGTCTTTTGCTTGTTTCCGCCTCCCAACTGGAGTTCGCTCCTCCCATCTGCGCTTGTCAACATTATAAAGCCCTGAGCAGCGCAACAGATCGAAGCCGCACACGCACCCACCCCCTGCAGGCCCACCGCCGACGGCCAACCGGTGGCTCAGCCCACCCCGCCACGAGCATCGGCGTGGCAAGGAGGCGGCTGTGCTCAGCCTCCATGCTGCCAGAAGCCAGCGGGCGTGGGGGAGGACGGCCGGCCGCGCTCGCTTGCTGACAGCGCTGCCGGTGGCGGCAGCGGCGTTTCCCGCCGCGGCGATGTCGCCGGCGGTGCAGCTCGGGC
>JADXDR010000220.1:36749-48205 GCA_025026875.1 Chlorella ohadii
TGCTGCCTGGTGCGCCGGCGCCGCGCATGGGGCCGCGCTGCCGAGCAGGTGCTGACCTGGCGCGACCACCGCCTGCCCCCTCCTCCTCGGCCTCTTCTTCCGAGTCATAAACATCGAAATCGTCCTCCTCATCCTCGTCGTCTATCTGCAATTGGTTTGTGTGGCGGGCGGCMGTTYGGGTTGRTGCTAGTTKCAGCAGCTGCMGGCGCAGCCTGCGCAGCGCAGGTGGCAGGCGAGCAAGGGGAGCGGAAGCAGGCAAGCCTGGCTGTCCAACTGCGCAGCATCGATTGATAGTGTCCGCAGTCCAGTGCCCATCCAGACGTACAGGTCAGCCAGAGTGAATGCGGTGCAGCACGCACCATGTACTCCTCGTCGCCACCCAGCCCACCGCCTCAGCAATCTGTATCTGAACTCCAACATCCAGTGAGTAAAAAAGTTTTACAGTGCAGCACGCACCACGTACTCCTCGTCGCCGCCCGCTTCATCATCGCTAATCACAATGACGTCCCCATCGTCCTCCACCCCAGGCTCATAGTCTTCGTCATCATCCTGCTTTCGGTTAGCAGCAGCAGGAGGAGCACAAAGCCGCTTCAGGAGGGTGCAAGGCCAGAAGTCGAGAACGAGCCCGCTGCAGGTGACGGCGCAGCGGTCGTTGCTTTCCGGGGCGCTGGCTTGCAAAGTGCGCACCTGCTTGCGGCGGCGCCGGCCGCCGTCGCCACCGCCTGAGCCTCCAGAAGCTGCCCCATTGCCGCCCCCGCCAACTTTGAGGCGCACCTTGGCGCCGCCTGCAGGCAGCAAGTGTAGCAGGGTCAGGAGTGAAGTGGGCGGCAGTGGCGGCGGCGGCGGCGGCGGCAGGCGTCCTGAGTGCGTCTGGCCTGCTGCTGTCGGCTTGTCAAGCTTGTAATTCTCATATGCTACAGGAATTCGGCAGCCCTGGGCGCACACGGGCCGTAGACGTGCTTGCCTGACATGGTGTGGGCTGCTCACGCAGCCGGCGTGCCAGGCAGCACTGCCAACAAGCTGGATGGATCGCAAGAGCGGCTTGATGTCGTCACGACAGCGCAAAGCAGCCGCTGCGCGCCGGCAGCCAAGTCTGCAAGCCACAGACGCGCCCTAGAGCCCCTCGCGCAATTCCTGGTGAACAACCGCCACTGCTCAAGGCAATCAATGCGCCTTCCAGGCCCGTTAATGCCTGCAATGGTCGACGTGGCTGCGCATTTCTGCCCTTGTGCCCTGCTTCCATCCGTGCAATCGGCAGCACCTTGCAAACCGTCTGCGATCGCCCTGGATTGCAGCCAGCCACCAGTCAGCCCGACAACCCCCGTGCCCACCGAGTGCCGCCAGCCGAGAGCCCGTCTCCATGGCAGCGGCGTCCTCGCCGTCCCGCAGGTGCGCTGCGAGTCGGTGATGTTGGCGACCAGGCAGCGCCGTGCCTGAATACAGGCCCCCAAGGGTCGCGCGCTCACTGAGGCGCTCCACGCCCCTCCCTGCAGGCGGGAACAAGATGTGATGAAGCTCAGTGAGTGCTGGAGCGGGGAGCCCGTGCCCGGGGGCACAGGGAGCGCGCGGGGCCCCGCCGCCACGGCAGCGGCGGCGGCGGATTTTTGCCTGCGCCGCTGCCGCCGACTCACCCCCGGCGGTTGTGCCTGCTGCGCAGTGATGAGCGACTATAAGGTGGAACTGGTGGAGGACAACATCTCGGAGTTCCACGTGGTGTTCAAGGGCCCGCCCGAGAGTGCGTTGCGCGCAGCAGCGCTTGCTGGGTGCTGCCGCCGCCGAGTTGCCATGCTGCTAGCTGCGGGCCTGGGTCATGAGCCTGCCAGTTCATGTGCTTGGGTGCTCACACTTGGTTGCAGAACTAGGTCGCTTTGCTAGTGTCTTGCAGGTGCTGGCTGGCTGCTGAGCAACTGCTGTGGCCTGCACGCTGCCACGCTGCCGGCGCACCGCACACTGCCGAAACTCACTCTCGCCGTGCCACCTCCCACCCGCCTGCTGCTGCTTGGCAGGCCCGTACGAAGGCGGCGTGTGGCGGGTGCATGTGGAGCTGCCAGAGTCCTACCCCTACAAGTCGCCGTCCATTGGATTTGTCAACAAGATTTACCACCCAAACATCGACGAGGTGTGTGGGAGGCCGCTGTGCATGCCGCTGCTGCTGCTGGGTGTGCATGTCGCTGCAGCCGCTGCCTGCCCTGCATGAATGTGCAAAGTGCCTGCCTGCGCCTGCTCTTGCTGCTTACATGCCAGGTCCACATGCCACACTGCCGCTGCTCTGCAGCGCGCGGGTAGCATGTGCTTGGGGTGCATCCTTGCTTGATCCTGTGCTGAATCGCCTTTCGCCTTGCACATCTCCCAACGTGCAGGGCGCGGGCAGCGTGTGCTCTGGGCGTTTTTGCATCCCGGCCCCTGCTCCTCAACAAGTCCGCTCTGCCCATTCTTGCTGCAGGGCGCGGGCAGCGTGTGCCTGGACGTGATCAACCAGACGTGGAGCCCCATGTTTGACCTGGTCAACGTGTTTGAGACGTTCCTGCCGCAGGTGGGCCTGTTGTTTGCAGCGGTTTGCCGGCTCCGGCCGCTCCGCAGCACATGCGCAGTTGGCCTGACCGCCGCTGCCACCGCGGCAGCTGCCGCTGCTGTTGCCTGCATAGCCTGGTGCTCTCTTACCTGCTGCCGCATCATCAGCTGCTGGCATTGCCTGCCATGCCACGCCACACTGTGCGTCGCTCTTGCAGCAGCTGTTGTGTCCTGCACCCTGACTGAGGGCTCACTAGATGCCTGCCCTCCTGCCTGCCCCTCCGCAGCTGCTGCTCTACCCCAACCCCTCCGACCCGCTCAATGGCGAGGCGGCGGCGCTGCACATGCGGGATCCCACAGCATACCAAAAGAAGGTGGGTAGCGGAATAATTGGTTTTGTTGCTGCTAAAAGCAGTGGGAGGGCTGGGAAGTGTGCTGAGTGACTGCCGCCTGCTGGGTATGAGCATGCAGGCAATGGGCACGGTCGATGGCACAGACTTGTGAGTGGCATTGCTTAGTGCCTTGCTTCCGCTACGCCCTACTTGCAGGTGAAGGACTACGTTGCGCGGTTTGCCAAGGCGGAGGACGTGGCTGCGCTGGAGGCGGAGGAGAAGCACAAGGGGCCGCACCGCGAGGGGGAGGCCATGAGCGAGGATGAGGAGGAGGGTGAGCAAAACAAAGGCTGAACTTAAGTGCCGTAGATCTGCGTGTGTGGCAAGAAAACAAGKGGCAGGGACCGCGAGGGGGAGGCCATGAGCGAGGACGAGGAGTGGAAATGCGGAGTCCATCTGCAGACACAGCGCGTCAGTAAAGAGCAGGCCAGAAATTGTCGGCAATTTTGCACAGTTGGGTGCTTTGCTGCTGCTCCTGCTGCTCCTGCTGCTCCTGCTGCTCCTGGTATGGACAGTGGGCATGAGTTCAGTCGGTTACGAGCTTTACCCAGCCCTGCTGCCCTGTACGCGCCCCTGCCCCCGGCGCAGACGGCTTCCTGTCTAGCAGCAGCGATGAGGAGGATGAGCAGGCAGCAGGGAAGATGGAGTGACGCGGGCAGCTCTAGTTTGGAGGCCCACCCGGCTGCCACTCGACACAGCAGGCAGCCAGCGGCCGCCCCTTGCCACGTGCCCCTTCACCCCTGCACCCCTCCAGCGTAGCCANCCCCTTGCTAGGCTCCCACCCTCCTGCCCCCTNCGCAGCCGCAGCCAGGTCACTTTACCTTCCACCCTCTCTACCGCCCCTTTTGGCCCCCGTCTGACCTCCCTATTGTTTCCATCTGTACTCTATTCCGAGGGCCGCCCGCAGTCCCCCTGTGTACCCTTCCCATTCCCGCCACCGACCCAGCTGCCCCGCTCTTGCCAGCAAGCAATGCCCCGCCGGCAAGCCATGTGTGACAGCCGCCCGTCTGCCCCTGCCTGCCCCCACGTGTCGGGCGCCCGCCCGCCTTGCATTTGTGAAATGCTCAGCTGCATTCTCACTGTACCACCCCCTTACTGGGCTGCCCTCCTCCCCTTGCCAGACCCCCTCCCCCTGGCCTCCCCGCACACTTTTCCCCCTCTTCCTTAGCCGGCCGGCGGCTCCCCCCACCTGCCGCCCGACTGGCATGCCATGCTCAGCTCGACCCTCCCCGCTCCCTGCTGTTGCAATTGCACACAAGCCCCGACCAACAAACAAGCTGTAACATAGAGCGCATCGGCGGCATAAATAAACAGCAGATCTTGAAATCATGTACAGGTGGCTTGGTCCAGCAAATGCATCAGCGCTCGGCTGCAGGCATTGCTGCCTGGCCACCAGCAGACGCTGTGCCAGCAGCGCCGTTGGTGGCTGTGGCATCGCCGGAGGCTGCGTTGCCGCCATCTGGGGCTGCTGCACCCGCACCCTTGTTGGCAGCGGCGCCGCTGAGAGGGAATTGCACGCCAGTCAGTGTATGGCTTTCCAGGCTGGGCAGGGAGGTGGTCAGCGTGCGCCCTGCAGGTGGAGGCGTAGAGAATGGCGATCTGCCTGGGGAAGCAGCACCAATGCACCCTCGTGATGCACCTGCTGATGCTTGCCAGCCCATGCGCTCGGTTCCCCGCATATGCAATGCCCCAACCGCTTACTCAGCTCAGTAAGGCTGCCTCCCCTGCAAACGCACCTGATGCTCCCTTGAGAGCAAGCTCCAGAGGTGCCGTGGTGTCCAGTGGCTGGCCATTCTTGTACCACAGCCACTGGTTGTTCTCAGGCACAAACTCCAGCTGCTCGCCGTTGACACTAACAGCCTCCACAGTCTCGCGGCTGTTGCCGACCGTGAAGGCCTGCCAGTAGGGCCCGCTGCCTGCGATCAGGTGTGAGTGGGAGCGGATAATGTGTGCTTTGAAGGCAAGGCATTCCGCTTAACACGATAACACGAAGACAGAAAGGCGGGCACTATCATCTGACTGGCTTGCCTGGGGCGATGCGCAGGTAAATGTCCCCCTCAATCAGGCTGCCACACTCCACCAGCCGCCACTCCACTGGGAAAGAGGGCGGCTGGGTGCCGGGGGCGCCCGAAAATTCCCTGCACTCAGCAGCACGTGCAGCGGCAGTGTGGGGCACAGCATGGGGCAAATTTGTGTTTAAACGCAAGGGCCTGTAGGGCTCCCATGCACAGACGGAAATGCCCTCTGGATCAGATTAACTCCCCTTGGCACGCATGCCTCAAACAGCGCCAACACGCACTGGTAAACCGGCGGCGGCAGGTTGAGGTCGTCCAGTCCACAGTCGGCACAAAAGTCGACCACTTGCAGCACCACCTGCTGGTGAGGGAGCAGGGGAAAAGCACAGGTAGGTAGCAAATGTGGGTGCAGGCAGAAGGGGGGCAGCTGAGCATAGTATCCTCGCTGCTGCATGCAACTCCAGGAGCAGTCTCCCTCTCCTGTCCTACCCACCTGGCGGCCCCCAGCAGGGCAGAGCGTCGCGTTGGCGCAGGACACCTCCAGGCATGTGCCGCACGGCCGCTCGCCCGCGTGTGAGATGTGGACACCCGCAAAGCAAGTCTGTTGCCAACAATTGGTACGGGGAAGGGTGGGGGGATGCTGATGCTGAGCACTGCGGCTAGCACGCATGTGTTGTGCGTGGCAGGAACATGGCAGTTTGCAGGCAGGCAGCGACTCAAAGACCACCCCAGCACATGCATGGCAAGAACCGGGCAGTTTGCAGGCAGCAAACCAAAAGAGCTCCCAATGGCGCACCTGGAAGTGTGGGGAGACCGCGCCAACGCCGCATGCAAAGTATTGGATCTGGTCGGGCTGCACATTATCCCAGTAACCCTGGCGGGCTGTGCCCTGGCGGGGCGGAGTTGCTGGAGCAGCGGGCTGCTGTGCAGCAGCGGCAGGCACCACTGCTGGCAAGACGTCAGGGGCCTCAGCAGCTGCTGGCTGCTGATGGGAACCGCCACTCCCAGCAGCTTCTCCCAGTGCCGATGGGGCCGCAGCGGCTTCGGGCATTGGCGGGGCGGCCAGGGGCCGCAGCACATCGGCAGCATCTGGTGATGCTGGCACTGTGTACAGGGGGACTGGCTCCACAGCTGGGGCTGGTTGGGCTGCCGGAGGGGCTTCTGGAGTGGCAGGTGGGGCGCTGGCCGCCCCATCAGTTGCGATAGCGGTGGCAGACTGCGGGGCCGGTCGGGCTTCTGGCCCCGGAGCGGCAGCCGCTGCAGCCAAAGCCACCGTTTGGGGCACAGCGGGAGGTGCTGGTTCTGCAACCGGGGCTGCTGCCCTGCCGGCATTCATAGAGTCCATTCTCAAAACGGAGGGCAGCGACACGACTTGCGGCTGCAGCGGGGTGGCGGCGGCGGCGACGGCGGGCTCGCTGGAAGGAACCTGGGCGCCCTGCGAATCAGTCGCTGCCCCCTCCTGCTGCAGCCTGCGGCCGCTGGTGGGGGCTGACAAGCTCTGATGAACGCAGAGGAGGACGAAGAGCAGCGCGAGCGCGCCTCCTGGGTGCGATGGCCAGCGCAGCCGCATCCTGGCGACCTCACAAGCAGCAGGCAGGGCAGAGCTGCCCTCTGCAAGCCGGCCAAACGTCTCCCTTCCCAGCCTGATGTGCTGGCGCGGCGCTACTCTCGGCCGGTGAGAGGCTCCTTCCCCTCAGCACATTCACATGCTTGGCGTGTCTTTATTCAAGCTTAAATTTTTTAAACGGAAGTGATTGGTCGACAATAAATATCGTATAGCAGAGAAGCGAAGCTGGTGTGCCACCGAGGTTGCGTGCCCGCTGGCCTTCCATCGCCGCTTCTCCCTCGTGCCCGCTGCCGCTGCTCTGCACCCAGGCGTGCATTCGCGCCCCGCAGCTGGGCTGAACGCTGTAATCTTCAGCCCGCCTTGAACTGCACCTTCAGGTCCTGGGAGCGCAGCTCCTTGAAGGTCACGCGCAGCACCTGCTTGTTGGAGCCCAGCAGTGCCAGCTGGAAAGGACCCTTGGGGTTGATGGCCTTGCCCGGGTTCCACTCCCTGCTCGATTGGGAAGATGTTCAAGGCAATGAGATGCACTGATTGCGCGATGCACAGTGTGCGGCTGGAGGTAACCACTGCCCGAAGCGAAGACACGCACTGTTGCACAGCCTGCGGTCGCTCTGTTGCAGCTCACCAAAAGTGGTTGGTGGAGTGGCGCAGACGGTCGCCGTTCAGCTGGACGGCGGTGATGGGCTGCAGCAGGTCGCAGGGATGGAAGGGACGATGGCATGGTTAGCAGCAGCAGCGAGGCGCAGTGAACCGCTTAGTGCTGAGGCGGCGGCAACCAAGCTGAGTGATGAAACGGCAGCCAGGCCGGGCCACCCTCCCTCCCTGCACGACTCACAACAATGGAGTTGGCAAAGTTGAACGCCTGGAAGTACGCGCTGCAGCACAGCGAGGAACAGCAAGTAAATTTTTGGAATGTGCAGCAGCGCATGAGTACTCAGCAATGAGTGCACAGGTGCAGCACGATGTCAAGCAAAAGGCAGCGACTGCGCAGGCACCGCTTTGCACTCACTTGCCACCCGGCTTGATCAGCATCTTGATTGTGCCATTGATGAATGGAGCGCAGTCAACATAATCCCAGGAAATCTCGACATTGGGGTTGTTGCTGGGGTCCTTCCCTGTGTGAAGAAAGGAAGGGAGGCACAGTCAGCTGGTGTACTCTTCTTTTTGCGACACCAGCAGGAAGTCAGTTCAGCCAAGTTAGCATGAGTGCAGATGTGGGACAGAAGCAGGGGTGCCAGCAGGGGCGATAAGAAAGGAGACACAGCTGATCAGCAACGCAGGAGCAGTGGGGACAACAGCGGCGGGGCAGTGGGGTGGCGGCGGCAGCTGCCTGCAGGCAGCACATTCATGGGGCGGCGGCGGCAGGCGGTGCATACAGTAGTGCACATGCTTGCCTGTCAGGTTCTGCCAGGCGGGGATGGCCATTGCAATGTCGTAGTCGTAGCAGTCGCCTGCCAGGTGCGGGAGTCAGCGGCAGAAGGGGAGCTTGGGGTGAGGCTGGATAGATGAGGGAGCTGTGGAGCGCCGGCCGGAGCCGTTCCGCTGCGGCAAATGCAGTCCACCGCGCCGCCCAGATGATGCGTGAGCACAAGCGACAAATGCGGGTCTCACCGCACAGGTCCACCACCTGGGCCACCACGCTCTTGCCCGGCTCGGAACAGAAGGTGTCATCGCATTGGATCTTCACACAGCGGCCGCAGCTGAAGCCCTTGCTGAAGGCGCTGGACCCCACTCCAATGTACGCGCCCTGCAGTGTGGACGACAAGAAATAGGACACACATGTAAAGGAATGCAAGTTGCAAGGCAGTTGCTGAAAGTGCTGGAGCCCACGCCGATGTACGCGCCCTGCAGTGTGAATGAGGATGAGCTGAGGGCATAGTTGGGCAAACCGAGAGTTTGGTGGGGCCAGCTGTACAGATATAATGCAGTGGGGTTGCCACGGCTTTGGTGCAAGGTGTTCCTATTGGAGAACAACAGGACCACCCACCTGGAAGTTGGGGTCTACCCAGCCAAAGCCGCAGGCCAGGCCCACTGCCCCCGAAGCCGCAATCGGCTCCGGCTCGTACGCACTGATGGCGGTGCCTGCGTTCTTCAGCCGGTTCACGCCGCTGGCGATGGAGCCGCCCTTGGTCGCGCTGCCATTGCTGCCATCACTGCCATCAGCCTGGGAGTCGGAAGCTTCTGTGGCGTTGCCGTCGCTGCCGTCGCCAAAGTCAAAGGCGGCCTGCTTTGGTGTGGGGAGAGGAGTAAAGAAGCCAGAGCGATGGATGCACCGTGATGTGCCAGGCACGGAGACTTTGTTGTATGGGACTAGCGGGATGGAGTGAAAGGTTGCTTGCTTGCAAGGCACRCRGSSGGATGCCTGTTCCACAATCGCCGCATGCACAGCACGCGCAAGCGCAGCGCAGCGCAGCGCATGCGACAGCGCACCGCTTCCTTGGCGTCCTGCGGAGTGAGGAAGCCTGCAGGGAGAGGACCAGGGCAGGTGTGCTCATTCAATTGAGCCTTGAAGTCACGTCTGTGCTTCCTCGCAGAGCATCCTTCTTTATGCTGCCCATCCCTGCGTTGATGCATACGTACTCTTTCGCTCGCTGTATTGCGCAGTGCATGAAATGCCAGCGAGCAAGCTAGAGCACATGCTGCATGCACCGTGCCGCACCCGACGCCTCCAGGTCTGCTACTTGGCCTGCGTCCGCAACAAAAGGAGCGTCGCTGCCCTCCTGCCTGCTGCGGGCCTGCAGACGGCGAGAAGATGGGGACGGAAGGTGGCGCTGCTGGGTCAGGGCTCAAGCAACGGCCGCTTGGGGGGGTGGCAGCATGTCAAGTGGGCATGCGGGCTGATGCAGAATGCAGAGGGGAAAGAGCGGCGGCGGCGGCGGCGGCGGGCGGCGGCCCCACCTGCTGCGCTGCAGCGGGCTGTGTTGCAGCCAGCAGGCAGGCGAGTAAGGCTGCTGCGGCTGCTAGGCTGACGATCCTGGCGCCCATTGCGAGCGGGCCGAGTGGGGTGGAGAACGCGCTGAGCTGGCGCGATGGCTGTGTGTCGGCGTGCTCTCAGTTAGCAATTCAGCGCGAGCAGCAGCTATGCAGGCTGTGGAGAATGCGGGAGAGAGATGGCGTTCAATTTAGACGAGCAGCCGCTGGCCCGTCCAAGATCGGGCGCGAGCGCTCTGCAGCAACGCCTCTGGCCAGACGCTCCGCTGCTTTGAACATTTACAGAACAGGTCATTGGCGATTTTCGTGGCACGTCTAAATACAATAGCACGCTAGCAGGCGTCAATACAAGTACAGGTGTGCAAGGGGCAGCAGCGAGGAGCGTCGCGGCTTTCGTGCCCGCTCGCCTTCCCTGCCGTCCGCCCCCAAAGGATGCGCAGGATGGCAGGCAACGGCTGCCCAGCAGAAAGCACGCGGATGTGCAGTCCCAGAGGGTTGAAGCGGAGCGCAAGGGAGTCTATGAAAAGTTAATGCCCAGGTCCTGAGAGCCCAGGCTGCGCAGGCGCTTGGAGATGCGCTGGCCATCCACCGAAGTCAGCACAATTTCGGCGCCGCTCTGAGGGATGGCAATGTCGCGGCCGGGGCTGTTCAGCTCCCATGCACCTGCAGGACACCGTGGGATCGCGCATGACGTTTGCGGCTTTACTACTCGAGCGAGCGTCGCAGTAATGTGGCTGCCGAGACCCCATGGCATACCAGCGGCTGGCGGCAGGCACAAGCGCAGAGGCGAAGCATGCATGCGAGCTCCTCCCTCCCCAGCACCCTCACCGTAGGCGGTGCGCGTGAAAGGGATGCCTCCAATGGTCACTGCCCGCAGCAGCTGGCGCAGGTTGCTGTAGTGGTGCACGCGGGAGAGCGGGCAGGGGGCTTGCCTGAGCTGAGCTGATCAACAGCAGCGATAACGGCAGCGGCAGCGGCAGCGGCGGCGGCAGCGGCAGCGGCCAGCGGCAGCGGCGGCAGCAGCGCCGGCAGGTTTGGTTGAGCTGCAGTGCAGCCACACCGGAGTTGCAAAAGTGACAATCCAAGCACCTGAAGTTGTAGGACAGGAAGGTCGGCCCGTTGTTCTTGGAGGCCAGCATGCGAATGCCGCCTGCAGGCAAGGCAGGGGAGGCCCGAGGGAGAGGCATCAACGTGGCGGCACAGCAGACCAGGCAAGCCCGACCAGTCAGGCAGGGATGGCACGCGTCCAGAGGAACACGACCACCGCCCCTGCGTGCAACTCCAGCTGCTGCCGGCCGAACTCGCTTTCAGGCAGTGCCGCCTCACCCCAGCCCAAGCGCACAACCTTGTCAGCAGCGGCAGAGCGCGCACCCTGAATGAGTGGCGCACACGACTCGAAAGTCCAGGCGATCTGCATGGAGACGAGCCACAAAGTTGGATTGTGGGTGATGCACCAGCTACCAAACGCACTGTCTCTTGGGTTTTGCCTTGGTTGGTGTACTGCTGCCTCAACCTGCCTGCCATCAAGCAGGCAGCTGCCACCCATCCCCCGCCCAGACAACTGGCCAACTGGCGGACGCCCACCTGCAGCATTGGCGAGATGTTGATGTTCACGCCCGTCAGGTTGGCAAAGCCTCGCTCAGACACGAGGATGTTGATGCCCGTGCACTCCTTGCAGCTGTCCGTCACCTGCCGCCGGCAAGAGCAGAGGGCGAGCCAGCGTGGTGAAGGCTTGGCATCAGCTTGAGCCAGCATTCAACCGTTGCGCCAGCTGCTCAGCAGTGCGGCGCTCCAAAGGCAGGCACGTGTCCAACACACCCATGCAGGCTAGCAGACATGTAAGCAGGCAGCGCACTCAAGCCCTGAACACATACATTACACCATTACTAAGGCCCCCAGCGCACCATGAAGCTCGCATTGCGGACCAGTGCGTCGGTGCAGACCGAGTCCACGCACCACATGCGCACGCAGGCGCCACAGAGCTCGCCAGAGCGGTACAGGGCGGTGGGCAGGGCCACGAAATGGTCCTTGAAGTAGTCT